>OX276357.1:2079772-2635599 GCA_946251885.1 Cosmia pyralina | reverse complement strand
GGATCAATCCCGGCAAGCGTAGCTTATCCTGATGGATCGACCCGTGCGGCTGTTATTACTTAGTCACGAGCTCCTGTACTCACCTCCTCTTTACACACATAATTGCTTCTAGATAAAATTTATTTGCGTTACAAATTGTTCACTTGCCAATTAAGATCATCTAACATTTTAGTCATGTATTTCAGCTGAAACTTTGAGTATAATAAACAACTAAGTTATGAGACTAACCAAACCTTGAAGTTGTCTTGTAGGTTTCATAATGACGATGCTTGAGACCTATGCCCATCAGTGAACGTCTTTCAGTTAAAATAACGATGACGAAGGTATAAGTTATCTGAAACAAGTGCGTGTCGGACCACGCACAACGAAGGGTTCCGTAGTTGGGATGAAGAAAGAAGAGCAAGGATTATCCCAAGAACAAACTTACATTTGAAGTTGTAATGTATGGGACATTACAACTGCAAACATAAGTTTGTACGAACAATATTGAGAGATTTACCACAATGTTATTTTAAGATTTTTTTTTTTTCATGTGCCACCCAAAAGTGACCCCCATATTTAAAATTCATTTATTTAGAAAAAGTCCATGTTTAAGTCACAGAAATTCATATGTGTACTAAATTTCAACTTAATCAGTCTATTAATTACGAGCAAATTGGCTGTGACAGACGGACGGACACACGAGTGATCATTTAAGGTTTCCGTATTTTCCTTTTGAGATATGGAACCCTAAAAAAAAGGCTTTTCAAGTAAGTCATTGCTTTTTATCTGCGGGTACATGCGTGTATGGTCATAATATATGAACGTAAACGAAGCAAAAGGAGTATGTAAGGATCGTAGCAGGTGGCGTTCTGTATAGTTTCTGCTTACCTCCATGGGAAGAAGGGGTGAGTTTATGTACATAGCTTTTTACATAGATTGAGGAAAAGATAGCTGAATTATAGCAAGTGCCTATGAAAGGCACCTAGTGACATTTGACATTTCATCAGTTGACATGAAAGCACTAAAAAAAAAAAAAACGACCAAAACTAATCAGAAAAATCAGCGAGACGAAACGAGTAATCATCTGGTCGGTTTAAAAAGAAAGAATGCACCTTTTGTCCCCATTAAATTCTTTTTAGGGTTCCGTACATAAAGGGTAAAACGAGACCCTACTACTAAGACTCCGCTGTCCGTCTATCTGTCTGTCCGTCTGTCACCAGGCTGTATCTCATGAACCGTGATAGTTAGACAGTTGAAATTTTCACAGATGATGAATTTCTGATGCCGCTATAACAACAAATCCTAAAAAACAGAATAACATAAATATTTAAGGAGGGTCCCATACAACAAACATGATTTTTTTGCCGTTTTTATAGATAATGTTACGGAACCCTTCGTGCGCGAGTCCGACTCGCACTTGGCCGGTTTTTATGTATACAGGGACAGAGCATTCATTCGTTAATCTGTTCATACCAACATATTAAGAATATCAAGAAAAGAATGCTCTTGTTCTATGTTTGTTTGGACTAAAGTACCTTTAAAGTAAGATAAGTCTATACTGAATTGTATTAAAATATTCAATCAGATTTGAACGTGTTATAAAATTAAATTTCAATCACAAATTCATTCAAAAAACGACTTTATTGAAATGTGATCTCTAAAAAAAACTGTCTTCCAAATGGTCTCAAGGGTTCCATCAGTAGTCCTGCTGGCGTTGAAGGATTGATTGAATGACTCTCGAAATCCCGTGTTTCTGAAAAGCTGATTGATATGCCTATAAGATGAATCAATCAAGTTTAAAGCTTTAAATGCTGACAATCCTTTTCCCTCGTTTTACATGTTCAACAGTAAAATTAAATTCTATTATGCGGGCCACGAGTGGTGGGATTCAACCATTTGGACAATATATTTCTTATAAAAGGGATCAAATGTATGCCATTTACTCTATCTTTATCTATAGGATCAGGAGTATCAGTATGTAATGATAAAGATTTATTTAATAAATGAACCATATACTAGGAGCTTGGATTCTAGGAGCTGAGCAAACTCTACTATCTATATAATTTATAATACCTTAACTAAATAAATTATATTGTTCATCGAGTTTCAAAAAATCAAAGAATGTGCGGAATATGGATGGAGTTGTTGAGAGATATTTGTAGTCCGAAAAAAAAGTGTTGATTTGATTAAAATAGTTCTATGGAGAAGTATCTTGATGCTACGCAATAGCGTAAGCCGACGTACGCACGGACATAAAACTATCGCGGCGGGATTTTATCGCGCACTGGATTTTCAACTCTCTCTGTTAAGCCAAGCATTGAAAATCCAACCTAGCAACAACAGAGTGCATTCTAGCGCGTCGAAAAAATACACTGTTGGATTTTCAACTCTCGGGGCTAAGCAGAGCGTTGAAAATCCAGTGCGCGAAACAAAATTACCGCGATATTTTTACGTCCGTGCGAACGACGACTAAGCGTGCGACATCCATCGCCGCCCGTTCGATGTCACCGTACACAGAACGGATGGGAGGCAGCACATGAAGTAATTTTTTCCCCGTTGGTGTGATTGATGTATAGAGTTTTAGTGGGAGGATAAATAAATAAATACTAGGTACACCTCCTAATACATCTCACCTCACCTCTTATTCAAGGTCACTCAGCGCGCTATGGAGCGGGCTTGGCGTTTCTTTGTAGGATACAATCAGGAATGAAGTTATCAGGAAAAGGACCTGAGTAATCGACATAGCTTGCAGAGTAAGCAAACTGAAGTGGCAGTGGGCTGGCCATGTTTGTCGAAGGACCGATGGCAGGTGGAGCAGACGAGTTCTGGAGTTGAGACCGCGTATCTGTAAACTAGTGTGGGACGCCGCCCAGCTAGATGGACCGATGTCCTGAAGAAAGTGGCTGGGACAGACTGGATGCGGAAGGCAGAGGACAGGGTGTTGTGGCGCAGTCTGGGAGAGGGCTATGTCCAGCAGTGGACTGCGATAGGCTGAGTTGATTGATTGATACCCTTACCCTTTGGAGAAGCAGGCGTGATGTTTTATTTACTTGAATATGGCGGCTGAGAGTATGTCATGCTCACTTTAATGCCTCGCTGATGGTGGCGCGTGTTGGATCATTTAGCTAATCCATGCGTCAGGTTCGTGAACAAGCGCTGTCAGTGAAGGCTGGTCATATCATAGCGGCCACGGCTTATTTTAATTTAATTTAAATATTTGAATTGTTTTTTTTTTTTTTAGGACGTTTTTAACGTTCTGTATCGTTCTCATATGTATAATTTCAACATGAATGATGTAACCATTATTTTGTAACCATATCTTGATTTAAAAGAGTGTCCATGGAGTTTCTTGCCCGTTCTTCTCCATAGGGACCAAAAACTTAAGAAGACTTAGGCCCGTATTTATAATCAAGCAATTACTTGCTGCTAAGTAATTTCTTAATGAAGTCATTACTTGAGGGTAGAAATCTTTATTACAAAATCTTATTCTATAGTCGAGTAATGTACGTTACTTACTTGAGTAAACGCTTGAGTAAGAATATACGCTTGATAGTTATTTCTTTATGGTAACACTGGGTTACTGCGTTTTGTTTCATTAGAAGGCAAACGTAAGGTGTAGATTATTTTACTTTAACATCTATAATATTACTTAAAATCTATTTTACTTTTTAATTATGATACAACTATCTTTAAAAAACTAATTTAAATTAATAATTTCATTTAATTTATTTCTAAAGAAAAGAAGTGATTCTTAGGAGATACAAAAAGTTTGACATGACATAACCCAACAAAAATGGAAAGTATCTTTTTACACATGAAGTAGTTACTGACATGTGATTTTTAATTTTATAGCTTGTATCTCACTGTGTGGGTTTGAAGTCTGGTGTCATTAAGGCGAGTTCAAGATCTGTTATGATATGTGATATTATAATGTATGTCTGAAGCAGGAAAAAACCATTCTAGAGTCTGGGAAAGGATAAATTCCTAAGTGTAATTCAAAAATATGATGCTATTTTAACTTCCAAACAAACCAACGCTACGAGTGCTTTGAAGAAGAAACTTTCAGTCAATCAAACTGCCTCTATCTGCCTAGCCTTTTCTCAATTATCTTGGGGTCGGCTTTCAGTCTAACCGGATGCAGCTGAATACCAGTATTTTACATGGAGCGACTGCCTATCTGACCTCCACAACCCAGTAACAGGGTAATACGATACCCTTTGGTAGGTAAGGCTGTTTGTCAGACTTTTGGGCTTCGGACGACCCGTAGGTAAAGATCCACGAATGACAGCTGGGACCAACGGCTTAAAGTGCTTTCCGAGGCACGGAGGAGTCTCGGTATGTAAAGATGGTCACCCATCTACGGACTAACCCCGGCAAGCGTAGCTTAACATGTTGGATTGACCCTTGCGGCTGTTATTACTTAGCCACGAGCGAAGAAGAAACATTCATGGGAGTAAATAAAAGAGGAATTTAATGAGGCCTCTATTGTTAGTCAGTATTTTGTATACCTAGGTACTATGCTTTATTATAATTTCGTTATCTAGCATGCTATTTTTATGTCTGAAGCCCTTTTTGTGTCTCTGATTCTAATGCTCGGTAAAATCACATTCATCTCAACACTTTTGGAAAAGCGAAATCTCTTATTAAAACATCTTCAAATGAAAAAAAAAAAAAAATTATGATTATGATGAATCAGAAATGGATCCACATCGCGAAGCGATTTCTATGCTCAGCAAATACTATCTCTGGTAGTATGTACACCTGTCGTTATCTCCGGTAGTAGGTACCTACTTATATAGTTATCGATATCATCTATAACACCAAAAGCCGCTTCGATGCTTTCCATTGCTATAACCGCAAAATCAAACGCAAAATGGTCAAATTCTCAATTCTTAAATAAAGAAAATGGTAACTATTACTTGGCTAAGAATTTAACCTTTGACAGTTCTAACTTCAAGCAATTACTAAACTATAGAATGAAAGTGATTACTTGAGTAATTACTTTTACTGAAGTAATCACTTTTACTCGGACTATAAATACAAGTGAACTTTTCCCAACTATGTTGGGGCTCGGCTTCCAGTCTAACCGGATGCAGCTGAAGTGTATTTAACATGGAGTGACACGCGTTTTATTGTTTTGTAACAGATCTGAACTAAATACTACTAGTATGACAACGAAACGGCTTCATGTCCTCACGAATGGCCCATAAAGTGACATCTAAGTTATGATCAAGATTATTTGCAAGTACAACCACTACACTATTCCGTTCGCTTGGCAAAACAAAGGGCAGCCATTTTGTATTCAGTGGGGCACTCGATGACTTGAGATCTTAATTTTGGGTAAGTACTTGGTTGAGTCTGGAGATATCTAAGATACGAAGAAAGTATGTAAATGTTGGTTTGTGTGACCTTTTAACACAGAATAAAGATGTTCATGTCATGATTTCCAAATAATAATGTTTTGTTGATTTTAAATACTCTTTATTTTATTTAAATACCAAATGTAGGTATAGTAAAATTAAATATAAAACTAAAACTAAACCTTAAACATCTAACAAAAGTGGGTGTCCATGAGGCATGGTGCCCAGAACACTGGCTGCATTTCCGCGTTGAATAGCAATAGCTATTCTCTGTGCGAGAAATGAGCCAGCCCTCCTGTCACCAGCGGCGTCGACTAATCGAGGAAACAATTGCTTGAATTTCTTTTTTGTACTGGGACCCCATGGACCAAAATTTTCAAAGCCAAGCGGTACAAATAAGATTGTATAATTAAATATGTAGTCGCCAGAAAGCGTCACATATTTGCGTCGCTTGGCCTCTTCTGCGGTTTCCGCCGCGGCTCCGGCCCTTAAAAGAAGTAAAATTAAATACTAAGTATAAAGTTGAAAGTAAGTGATTTGTATTTTGTATCGGTGTATCCATGAAGTTTGAAAGTGTCTCAGTCTCACATGCACCGCGTTTCGATGCGGACGCGTTTGCTTGTCTTTATATCGATTAGCGCGGCGCAAGCTATCGCACGTAATTAACTCGCCATGAGTAATGAACTTATGGTGAATGAGCTGCTGGCGTTCCTGCAGCAGAAGCTGGATGTGATGGACGAAGTGTCTGCTGTCCAGACCTGCGCGACGAACTTCAGTGAGGATGACATAGCTGCTGCCAAGCTGTTGTTGTTTACTGCGCTGAACAAGCGCCAGACCAGACGGTGTACCGCCGGCGTGACGGGACTAAGAGAAGCCTGCAAGATATAATCACGCTGTTCAAGGAAACCGACCCCGACGACGTGTCGACGTTTGTGGCGAAGGAGCTACACAAGCTTCCTCCCGTCACCTTCGACCACGTCGATGTAACGAGCCTTCTGAAGGACATTGTCTTTCTGAAGACCAGTCTCGCGGATGTGCAAACGAAATTACATGCTTCCCAAAACACCACCGCCGATTTGCGCAAAGAAGTTAGCGAGTTGCGCAACAGTGTGGCCGTTATTAGGTCACCTGTCGATGCGTCTAATGTAAACACTTGTCGCGGCGCCGGCCTCGATTTATCGTCGTGTGATTCCGCGTCAGCAGTTTCGTCGCCAGCGCAACCTTCGATTGCTGAGCCTGCAGTGCACCCCACCCTCGCACTTCGTAGCCCCGCGCCCGTCGCCGCGGCTCCTCCGCGCAGCGCCGCCCGAGCTCCTCGCCCCGTCCCGCTGTCAGTGTCTGCAGCCCTAGCGAAACCCTTTCCACATAATTTCGCTAGCGTCACCGCGAGCGTCCCTGGCGCTCCAAGGATGAAGCCTATGCCTGGAAAGGCGTAGAACAAGGCTTATAATGATAATGATGAGGGTTTCGTGACGGTGCACAGGAGGAAGCGCCGTCCGCGAATTAATAAGAACCGCTGCGGCAAAGCTCCTGCGGAGCCCGAAGTGAGTTTGCGTGCCGCAAAGCCGAATACACCGGTATACATCTCCCGCCTGCACTACACCACTAAGGCGGAGGACATCGTGGAGTACGTGCGCCAGAAGACTAGGTACACGCCGAGGGTGCAGTTACTAGAGTCGCGCCGCAACGTCAACTTCAAGGCGTTTTTTGGTGCGTGTACTGAACTGTTACCTGCCCCTCGTCATGGAGGAAGACTTTTGGCCACAGGACGTAAGTTCCACAGGGCAGCACTTAAAGTCAAGCTAGTGCAAAGAGCAGTGCTACTAACATAGTCTTAAGCCTATTTTATTATCACAAGTTTTGTTTATATTAAAATATGTATGTTTAGGTTAAGGTATTTATCTATGGGCCAGTGTCACCTGAAATAAATGGTTTATTATTATTATTAGACAGTTGCCGCCAAAAGTACCTACTAGTATTTTCTGGCGGAATGGAATGGAAACATATATGATGTTTTGGAGCAACGTCTAGTTTCTATTTAGTTCGCTTCGAGCCTCGGAACCTAAAGGTTATCCTTAAGAAATCTATAGTCTATCCACTAGAACGAAATTGGCTCTACACAAAACAGTCCATCATACAGTCATGCGTACGCGCACTGTGTTGTCAGCCGGCACTTCACACGTGCTTACAAACAATGCCGAAGCGACGAAGATTCTTGGAATCTTGTAACGTTCGAATGTTTCTATGGATGCCAGAGAACTGGACTCTATCGTTGTGTATGTTTCGTTTGAATGTATGATCGTATAACATTCACAAAAATAGGTATGTATAGAGCAAACACAGTTAGTTTCAGATTTCTAGATTTTCTACAAAGAAAAAACAAGCGATGACCTATATTTTTTATGGTTTACAATGCATGCTGTGTTAACTCTTAACGTGAAACTTAAATTACATTACAGGCTTCGTACTCAAGATTAGCATTTTATACACATGTAGTAACACGTAGTACACACCATTCCACACTATTTTGAGAATATTTTGATTTCTTCTGTATTTTTTTTTTTTGTGGGTAGTTTAGTCCACTTGATTCCTGCGCCCGCAATTCGTGTCATTCGCGTTTTAGTGCTGCGCCGTTCCACACTAGCTCGCGATTACAGTTACTTATTTAAAAAGTTAATATCTAGTGTTAGTGTTATAATAATATTACACTCGTTATAAAGAATAGGTGATAATTATGATCGTATAAAAAGTATAATTAGAAGACTAAAAAGAAAATTAAAACGCAATCGGCGTCGATCGCGTGATTCATATTACTCGGATGACTCACAGTTATCGTCAACCACAAGCGCCGCCGCCGCCTTTCTCCGATAGATGATCAAGGTATGGTTTATTTTCGTACTACATAGGTAATATTAATTAGTGTTTGACCTACTTATGAGTACCCACTACTTCATTATTTCTCTTCAATGTGATTGCATAACAACCTTCATCTGTTATTAAAATATCCCCTAAGACGACCCACTGACCTATAAGTATACAAGATTACTAGTTTTGTTTACTTTAACATTGGTATACCTACCAACAACATTGTACATTGTAACAACATTGTACATACTTCGTAGATTTTCTACTCGAGAAATTAGTGTTACGGACAGTACAGTGGGACTGTTTTTTAACCGACTCTAAAAAAGGAGGAGGTTCTCAATTCGGATGTTTATATATTTTTTTTTTTTTATGTTTGTTCGCGCATAACTCCGTCGCTTGCCCACCGATTTAATTTTTTTTTTTTTTTTTGTTGGAAAGGGTATACTTCCCAAATGGTCCCATTTTTGTCAAAATCCAGTTCTGATGATGGGATCCTGGAGAAATCGAAGGAACTCTTCAAATATTATAGGCACACCTATAGCGATTTGGATATTTTTTATAGTAGCTCGTGCATTTGCTCTCGGAAAGCACCACTTGGTGTAGTGGAACTGATGATGAAGACCACAGATGGCTACCGGAACTACTCAATGATAAATATTTCACGGGTTGCGATTCGATTACTTTAATATGGTTGCTAAGCAATTTCCGCTCGTAACACAATGCGTGTGGTGAGTGGTTGTTGAGGAGTTCTCCTGGTTCTTACCAGCAGAACTCCTCAACAGTTAACGACCCAGCATCGGGAAAAGCAATATTTTGTAACATGTGATGAGCAATTGACATTAGACTATTGTAACTTATACAAATTATAAACAGACCCACTAAAAAGCGAGAAATAAAAACTTTTTTACAAAAAAATACAACCGACTTCCAAAAACAACACCACAAAGTGAAAAATAACTTTAATTTCGGAAGTCGGTGGCAAAAACGAAAATACATCTATCTAGACACCGACTTCCGAAATTATAGTTATTTTTCACTTTGTGGTGTTGTTTTTGGAAGTCGGTTGTATTTTTTTGTAAAAAACTTTTTTTCACTAATACGACCCAGACAAAATAAGATTTCATATTTTTTTACGAAATCATGGTTTTCGAACAGTACTCGCTTGCATTGGGACTGTTTCTTACTGTTAATTTCTAACAATTTAGTTCAGTCTTTTAGACTACTATGTAACTAACAAGTGTTTTACGTTGTAAACATTTAATAAATTGAACAACTTGTTCTTTTTTGTTGTTACAATAACATGCAGTAATTTCCCGACCCGCCGAGCAGTACAATGGGACTGTCTCGTGGTGCTAGATAAATTTGTTTGCGGACAGTACGTGTTATCATAACTTGGGACTGTCTCTTACGATATTATATATATTGACTCGCATTGCTAGGCTACATGATGCTTTACGTCTCCTTTTGAGACGGAGTATATACGGGGTGGTTTAACAATGAAGCGGTCATGTCAGACCTAGATGCCTTCTCCCAAGCTACAAACAGATGTAGGCCTAACACAGCCAGACGTGGAGCTGGAACCAGATCCACTCCCCTGTACATTACGCAATGAAAACTTTCAGATTCAGTCTCTCGTGATAGTTGTGCCTGATCTTGCGGAACCCTTCACCGCCCGTAGTCCCAGAGCCTGCTCCGCTCGCAGGCGTGACGATACCTGCAACAGAAAACTCAGGACTTGATAATGAACTGTTGGATATATTAGGCACTGATCCTAAAACAAATAAAAATATGGAAAAGATTTAGTGATTAGATTTCAACGTTGTAGTATGGCGGGGATAGTGAAAGAGCTGCGTAAGGAGCTTAAACAAGATTACTTAACTCCTTAAAATGCCAAGTTGATTGATCCTCCAGAATTAAATGCAGAAATAAAAGCAACTGTCTCAGATATTATTGCTAATCGCAATAAAGCTATTGCAAGTAAACAAAAAAAAAACCTTTTACCTTTGCCATTACTTCCTTAGGAGAAGCCGTCACCCTTATATGGTCTGCTAAGGAAAAAACACCTCTTTTCTCAAACTTCTGATGGATGCTACTCGTATCATCTGCGATTGTCTCTGACACGCTGACTTTGTGACGCGGAGAAACTTCCTATGAAATGCTGTAAAGAAAGAAGTTAGAGAGTCGTAGCTGTAGAATACAATAATTGATACTTATGCTTCTTTTCGGTGAGAACTGAGCCAAAACTGTGAAAGCCATCAGTAATCTGGTACAGATCTTAAACCATCGCCGGCACCTAAATATGCAAATAAAAACACATAAACTTAGCACAACTAATCCTTCAAGGAATTTAAACTGGAGGAACCCGGGTCCGACTAACAGGCCAACGGGTCCACCAAGGATAAAAGAGCCTGCAATGACCTCGACGCCCAATCGGCCAGCCATCTCATCCAAGCAGTCTCAGCATCCACAGCAGCGACAGAACTAAAGACACGTAATTTAAAACGGTAAAACCTGCTGGTCGATTGTCTTTATTTTATAAAGAATGGTCAATGATCACTCATGATCCAATAATCCTTGTATGTATAAAGGGTTATAAAATTCCCTTTTCTCGGTTACCAATTCAATCGGTACCTTCACATTCGGAAAAATTCTGAGATAGAAAGGGCACACTTCATGGAAAATATCGTTAATTTATTATCACTAGGAGCTATTGCAGAATGTGAAGCTCGGTTTGATCCAACCAATATTTGTCAAATATCTTTTTATTACCCAAGCCAAACAATAATAATGCAGTAATTTCCCGGCCTGTCTCATGGTGCCAGATAAATTTGTTTGCGGACAGTACGTGTTAACATAACTTGGCACTGTCACTAACAATATAATATTGATTGACTCGCAATGCCAGGCTACATGGAACTAAACGTCTCCGGAAAAATTAATTTTGTCTTAAATTTAAAACCTCTAAATAAATTTATCGATACTAATCAAATTAATTACTATATTATTTAATTAAGATTGTTAAAGATGATCGGAAATTACTCAGGTTACAGTTTCTGTATTCTATTTATGAATTTAATATCTTACCTTTCGGGTTGAATACTGCTCCGTTGGTATTTACATAGGTTATGAAACCAGTGATGAAATTATTGAGAACACGTGGATACTTCTCATTATTATTTCGATGACATTTGCCCTACTGGTCATGAACTCATGATCATCAAAACAAACATATTATAAAAACCTGCAAGAAACTCAAAACCTCCTTACGAGTCTTGGTGTTATAATGAATAAGGAAAAAAGTAATTTTAATCTTTCACACACTTGCAGATATTTAAAAAAGATGTAACCTTAATTTAAAAAAAAAAAAAAAATACATACTAACAATAGTTATGAAGCAGTTATGAATATATAAAATTCATTATCATTAGATTTTGAATGGTGGAATCATGCTATCGATCATTATATTTGTAAAATCAGAATTTATAAATATGAACCAGTCTCTGATGCCTCAACAACGGGGTGGGGAATTGCGTGTACTGATCAAAGAGCTGTGGGCAGACGTTGAATCAGCCAGCATAACAACTATCTAGAAATTATGGCTGCTTAAATGACCTTAAAATGTTTGTTAAATTCAATTTAACTCCCAGATTCTTTTTCGAATTGAAAATACCACCGCTATTTCCTACGACGACGACGTATGACCTCCTTCAACAGGATGGGAGGTACCAGTACCCCATTTGACAAACGTTACGGAGTAAATTTGGCAATGGTGCGAAATTTATATGTCTTAGCTTCGCATTTTAGCTCTTCAGAGAACTTTGAAGCAAAGACATCAGGAGTTAAAACGTACGCATCCAGATATTGAGTGGCAACTTACAGACTATGCCTATTGTAAAATTGTTAGAAAATTTCGTCTCCCAAGCATAGATCTTTTCGCCAGTCGTTTAAATAATGCATAAATACCCAAGAATGCATTTATTTTTGCAATAAGGCCGCCCATTGTATATTTTGTAGTGTTTTATTATGTCTTTTTTTTTGTTATGTATTTTTGTGGTGTACAATAAAGTAGGTATATATAAATAAATCAATATTTTCCTCCTTTTACTATGATTGAAATCATTACAGAAAATTCAGTCTGATAACGCCAAGGGTATCATGGTTGTCCCACACTGGCCAACACAGCCGTGGTACCCATAGATATTATTTGATTTGATTTTATTTAAAAGTCTTTTAGTGTCAGAAATGGTAACATTCAGGGCTAAAGACAATTTTATTTTATCTACTGATTTCCGTCGCCTCCACATGCGCAACAGCATTACTCTGGTGGCAGGAATCTTGTCTGTGAGGCGTTAATAATAAGAGGTATTCCACTTTCAGGTATGGATAATAGTACTCTCCCTCTCTCGGTCTCTGAGAACTCTTATTATGTTTATAAGAAGGGTACTATAAAAAGAGGTGCATTTATTTTAATGAGATTATATTGAACATTTGTATCAGTTCCAAATATTATGAACTTCCGAACAATTTCGTATAATGGTGGTCCAGAATACGGAACATTCAATTCATACTGGTCCACTTTCAGTTTAATTACTAAAGAAAACATTACCGGGAATGAAGGTATAAAAAGATTTTCAGGAGTATTTCATTCTACTAAGTATAACGAAACCGGGGACACGTCTTTGGTATTTAATTATTTGGAAAAATAGTACCCTAGCTAACCCGTGACCCTTGTCAGCTATAGTAATTTTGCAAAGGGCAGAAACAAAAAAAAAAAAATATATATTATTCAAAATCAAAATTTAAAACTTGTAGGTAATATTGAAAAGCTTAGGTAATATAGAAGAAAAAATCAAAATTAAAATTCCCGACCCTATAAAAAACATTCGAAAATTGGGGCATCTCAACCCATGCTCGTTATTCCGTTTATTAATAAAAAAAAAAATTAAAAAAAAAATCGAGTTGTCCAGCAAAATCTATACTCGATTACCTCAAATAGGCTAAAGGACTTCATTATCAATACGGATACTTTATTTATCAGTTTTAAAACGGCTCATAAGTGTAAGTGCACAAACTTTATTTATCGGGATAAAAAATGTCCATAAAAAGCGGAAATGATGCTTCCACCTTTACTGCACAATCACATAGTACTCGGCATACCGCTACATCTGCTGCGCAATGATTAGGTGTTAATCATCATTCTCCTGCCCTTATCCCAGGAGAATTAGCTGTTAATAGTCCGCCTTTGTACAGTATTTTTTTACTTGTGCATAAAGTTTTAATAAATAAATAAATATTCATCAAATCAGGAAAGCTGCTGGCTGGAGCCCTAGCTCCGTAACATTTACAAAATATAGCAAACCAAAATGTAGTAATGTTGAAGACCACAGAGCCATCTACTGGCAACAAGTAACAGCAACCGACCGGGACGAAGGCGGCGCGCGGGGAAGCAAGCACGTCAGCGCGACGCTAGCGACGCCCTGCGGATTTTCACTGTCATAGTGACACGCCATCATCGACCGCACGCAAATTGTTACCTGTACCTAGTTTATTGTAAAAATACTGCAAACTGTAAAAAAAACGATATTACATGTTATCACGAGGAGCCTGGTGTCTAATTTCATCCAACGACGCTGACACGACGACGACCTGACGCAGAAACCCCCAACATATTTGGACCTTCGAGCCGAACGTTCATCCGAAGCAGCAAGCACCATCTTCAGCAACGGTCAGGTCAATCCACCCAATTTCCTTCCAAAGTCCTGTGCTCAGTTTGTGCTAATATCGTTATTTTTCGCAAAATTCCAGTGTTAAACTACGGTGCAAAATTGTGCGTCTACCTACATCGCTCGGGCGCGCGCCGGTCTACTGTAAGTACTTGATCTTTCTTTCTTGCAAGCCACCAAAATGCTTGGCCATAAGAGGCATTCAATTGTAGAAATAGAAAATAGTGCAGATATCATTCGCGATTTAGTTAAGAAAAGAGGTAACGTTAAACGAAAATTAACTTTGTTTTCTAAATATGCGCAGTCATTAGATGTTTCGCAAATAACGGACGCTCAGAAAGCTGAGTTAGAGGAGCGTTTTCAAGCCTTTAAAATATTAATTGATCAATTTTCTACTATACAAGATGAATTAGATTCCATTGTGTCAGATAGTCAGTTGGACGGGGAACTACTAGAGAGAGAAACGTTTCAAAATCAGTATTATGCTATTGTGGGCAAGGCTAAATGTATTTTGAAGGATACTTCCACTCAAAATGTCGGCGGTCAAAGTCGCACTTTTAATTGCATGAAATTGCCTACAATATCATTGCCAAAATTCGACGGTTCATACGATCAATGGCTCGAGTTTCGCGATACTTACTTATCAATGATACACAATAGTGATAATCTAGATAATGTTCAGAAGTTCCACTACTTACGATCGGTTCTTACAGGTGATGCACTACAAGTGGTTAAGGCATTGGAGTTTTCTTCCGACAACTATTTAGTTGCTTGGAGTCTCTTAGAGAATAGATATAACAATGATAATTTGCTAGTTAGTAATCATGTCAAAGCGTTATTCTATGCTCAATCGATGAATAAAGAATCAGCTTCTCAAATTCGTAAATTAATAGATACAGTTTTAAGAAACATTCGGGCGCTGAAAACGTTAGACGAGCCTACAGATACGTGGGATACTTTAATTATCCACATAATAACTTCCAAGCTGGATTCTACGACCGATCGCGAGTGGGAAAGTTACAAAAGTACCCTCCCGAAAGTAGGAAAATTAAAGCTGTCTGAATTAATGAAATTCCTCAAGGATCGTGCTGATTTTTTAGAATCGATTGGGCCTCAAAGCAAACAATCAGTAGACGCTCACACAAAGAAACAGTCGGTCACTAAATCACACAGTCATGTTAATACACGCAAAGATAACAATAACAAAAAACCATCTAATTCACCACGTTACAAATGCGCTAAGTGCGGTTCCAATCACCCGGTTTACTCGTGTGAAGATTTCCTTAATTTATCTCTTAAAGATAAATTAAATTTCATTGAGGAGAAAAAGTTATGTCGTAATTGTTTACGATCAGATCACGCAGTAAACGAGTGTTGGTATGGGCCGTGCAGACATTGTAACAAAAAACACAACACGTTAATTCACACAGATGCCGTGGTAGACACTCGCACATCATCAGCTGTTGCTCAAATCACGCAAATAGTGCCGCAGTCTGAATCAAATGATACGAGTACTTCACACATACAGATGCCGCTCACTACTTCTCACAAATCTCACACAATTTACAAGGAAGATAATAATACCAAAGCGCAATGTTTTCTTAATCCGGTATTATTATCGACCGCATTAGTGGAAATAGCGGACAAACATCATAACTATCACACAACGCGAGCTCTCCTCGATAACGGGAGCCAACATTGCTTCATATCTGAATCGCTTTGTAAAAAACTTAATCTTCCATTGATACAGTCCACTGTTCAAGTTATAGGTATAGGTAATACTATATCCCAATCCACGCAATCATGTCGTATTCAGTTGCGATCCAAAACGAACACGTATAGCACGCATTTTAGTTGTTTAGTTTTGCCTCGTATTACGGCACAGTTACCATCACTAGGAGGTAGTTACCACTTAGAAATACCAGGCAATGTTCAACTTGCCGATCCCGAATTCTATCTGTCTGGTGAAATTAATTTATTGTTGGGGGCAGATAAGTTCTGGGACCTACTTAGTGAAGGTCTGATACGGTTGCCGAATGGTCCATATTTACAAAACACACAACTTGGTTGGGTCATATCGGGAACTGTTTATAATAAAAAGGGTTCACGCGTTAACCTAACTCAATGTAATTTCACGCAAACATTAGAATCAGAACTCAAAAGATTTTGGGAACTGGAAGAAATATCTTCAACGCATAACAATCTCACTAAAGCTGAAAGTGCATGCGAAGATTTATTCAAAGATACAACGTTACGCGACGTTAAAGGTCGTTTTTTCTGTGCGCATTCCACTCAGTCAATCAGCTGATGTTTTACATGACACATTTTCTATGGCAACAAACAGGTTTCTTGCACTCGAACGCAAACTAATTAGAAGCGCACCTAGCTACAGAAAAATGTATACCGATTTTATGAAGGAATATTTAGATCTGGGTCACATGAGTCGCATATCAGAATACTCTTCACCTTGTTATTTTTTACCACATCATGGTGTTTACAGGGAACATAGTTCAACAACCAAACTTAGAGTTGTCTTTGATGCAAGTGCGAAGTCCACTTCGGGCAAATCATTAAACGACATACAACACATTGGGCCTACGTTACAAAATGATTTATTTTCAATTTTGCTCCGTTTTAGACAATTTAAATATGTAGCATGCGCTGACGTTGAGAAAATGTATCGGCAAATATTAATACAGCCTGATCAGAGAAATCTGCAACTAATACTTTGGAGGGAAGATCCATCTGAGCCGCTCGGTGTATTTCAACTTAACACCGTCACATACGGGACGGCGTCCGCGCCGTATCTCAGTATTAGATGTTTGAAACAACTCGCGTTAGAATGCAAAGATGACGTCATCGCACAAGTAATTAATGACGACATTTACGTTGATGATTTAATAACGGGACATCAAGATCAACAAAGGTTATTAGAAATATGCAAAGATGTGTCTGAAGTATTAGAATCAGGTTGTTTCCCCCTTAGAAAATGGATATTTAACTCATCAATTTCACAAAGCGAGTTACCGTCTATTTCTAAGGAATTCTCACTAGGAGAAAATTGTCATACCAAAACGCTAGGTATGGGATGGTTTTATTCATCAGATGAATTGTATTTTAGCACAAAATGTGATCATGACGTAACTCACGCTACTAAACGCAATATTCTTTCAGTCATCGCGCAGATATATGATCCTTTAGGTTTACTTACACCAAACATCATTATAGCTAAAATTCTATTACAAAGGATGTGGCTATGTAAGATAGGGTGGGATGACGCAGTTCCTAACCATATACTAGTAGAATGGCAAAAATTCATTCTTAAATTGCCTAATTTACAAGACATACGCATTCCACGTTATGTCATTGGAGAAAATACAAACATTATTGAGTTACATATATTTTGTGACGCTTCGCAAGACGCATACGGCGCCTGCGCATATATACGCAGCTATACAGATGCACAGCTATCAGTTACGTTGTTATGTGCGAAAAGTAAGGTCGCTCCCGTTAAACCAGTAAGCGTGCCGCGCTTAGAACTGTGTGGCGCGCTAGTGGCTGCAAAGTTGTTTGCGAAAATTAGCAAATCATTAAGACTAACTTTTAATAACGTATACTTTTGGTCAGACTCAACAATAGTTTTAGGATGGCTCAAAATGTTACCTAATTTATTAAAAACATTTGTGCAGAACCGCGTTGTACAAATTAATGAACTCACGGGCGATAAACCGTGGCTTCATGTAACTGGTAAACAAAATCCAGCTGATTTGTTATCGCGCGGTGTGCAGCTAGATATACTTAAAACTTGTGAATTGTGGTGGCGTGGACCGTCATTTCTACAAGTTCCTAACACACAATGGGAACATGATATTAATTCATTTAGTAATGTTAATCACGATGAATTACCCGAACTAAAATCACTTAAAACTTCATTGCTCGTTCAAGTAAATTCAGATTCTTTTCTATTCGATAGGTATTCATGTTTTAATCGTTTACGACGCGTAGTGGCGTACATTATGCGTTTCATAAACAATAGCCGCACAAAATTAAAAACAGAACGGCTCACAGGTTGTCTAACGGTGGAAGAATTAGATATTTCTGTTAGAACTTTAACTCGAATAGCACAACAACAATCTTTCTTAGATGTTTATAAAACATTAAAACAAAATCGTCAATTAAAACTACCTCGCAGTATTTCTAGTTTAAATGTTTTCTTAGATGAACACGATCTAATTAGAGTAGGAGGCAGATTATCATATTCAGACTCGTTCTCATATGACAAAAAACATCCTTTGTTGTTGTGTGGTAAACACACGTTGACTCGCCTTATATTTGAACATCAACATAAGTCACTATTACACGCAGGGGCTCAGTTATTACTGGCCACAGTTCGTGATACGTGGTGGCCTATTAGAGGGCGTAACTTAGCTAAACAAGTGGTGCACACCTGTATGAGATGCAAGCGTATGCGACCTAAACCGTTAAACATACAAATGGGGAACTTACCTACCGAACGATTGGAGCCGGGGTATCCATTCATACGTTGTGGCGTGGATTACGCTGGGCCATTGTTCATGCTGAACCGTACTGGAAGGGGGGCAAAGTTAACGAAATGTTATATCTGTCTCTTTGTATGTTTTACTACGCGCGCAATACATTTAGAACTGGTCACAAACCTTACTACTAAGGCATATCTGCTGGCGTTGAAGCGTTTCATCTCTCGACGTGGCAAACCATTGCAGATTTATTCTGACAATGGCACGACTTTTGTAGGAGCTTTAAAGGAATTTTCAAAATTTTTAGATTCTTCAAAATCAGATATTATAAATTTCACATCTAATAACTCCATTGAATTCACATTTATTCCGCCGTACTCGCCTCATTTTGGTGGTTTGTGGGAGGCAGGGGTCAAGTCCTGTAAATTTCATTTATGCCGCATTATTGGCAATGCACATTTCACATACGAGGAGTTGACTACAGTATTGGCACAAATTGAAGCTGTCCTCAACTCCCGTCCTATGCACCCAATGTCCACAGACCCGAACGACCTGATTCCCTTATGTCCTGCTCACTTCCTGATTGGCCGACCGCTCACCGCACCCGCCAGTCGGGACCTCACAGCGACGGCTACGCAGCGTCTGCCACGATACGATCGCGTGGAACAAATGATGCAGAGCTTCTGGCAACGTTGGTCAACTGAGTACATATCCGAGCTCCAGAAGAGAACGAAGTGGCAACTCAACCAGGACACGCTTACCCCTGACACCCTTGTTCTAATCAAAGAAGACCACTTACCACCTTTGAGTTGGCGCCTCGGACGAGTGCTGCAGACGTTCACCGGCAAAGATGGCATCTCACGCGTGGCAACCATCAAAACTGCGACGGGCGTCATGCGGCGATCGTACCCGAAAATTTGCCCGCTCCTGCATCCGGATGACGATCGAACCATCTCAGCTTCATTGGAACCTGGTGCTTCCAAGGCCGGGGGCATGTTGAAGACCACAGAGCCATCTACTGGCAACAAGTAACAGCAACCGACCGGGACGAAGGCGGCGCGCGGGGAAGCAAGCACGTCAGCGCGACGCTAGCGACGCCCTGCGGATTTTCACTGTCATAGTGACACGCCATCATCGACCGCACGCAAATTGTTACCTGTACCTAGTTTATTGTAAAAATACTGCAAACTGTAAAAAAAACGATATTACATGTTATCACGAGGAGCCTGGTGTCTAATTTCATCCAACGACGCTGACACGACGACGACCTGACGCAGAAACCCCCAACAAGTAATCATAATTCCAACTAACTAACTTAACAACATATTTATTATTATAAACATAACCTAAAAATAACAAAATTATATACTAACTTATCTAAAACTATTAAAAAAAACTAAAATATGGCGTCCAAAAATTCCTCCGCATCGCGGTCGACTGGTAAAGTACCCAAGAGACTGGCGGCATTGCCACGTTGTATGGCAATGCTGAGCCTCTGGCGAAGGTTAAAGCCAGCCCAGCCGTTTGGAGATTTCGTTGACTAACTAACTTAGTACCTAATCAATTTTGCGCGAGCTCCTCAGCTCAGCTTCCCCTCCGTTCTCAGTTTTTGTCCTCAGCTGAGTCGGACTTCATACGTCTACAAGTATGTACTACATAATTATATACTACATGTATAGTGTGAGGTTCAACACCAGGCTTTAGCATAAGATTATGATGAGGGTACTAACACTAGTTTCAGGTTTTGTTTTACTAACACTGTATGGTTCTCTGTGGTCTGAAAATAAAGGTTTATTTATTTATTTATATTTTGTTAATTCTTATAATGGACGCTGTTACAAATGGGTAGTCAAACCAATACTTTTTTACACAAAAGTTATTAAATAAAATGCTTTACATTCTATGATGTTTGTACCACGGGATGACGTAATCAAACACGGGCAACGGGGACTGCCGGCTGCGGCCGGCGCCTGACCTACCTACCTTACATATTTATTTATCCATATACCTACATTACATCCCTCCACCACTAATTGACAACAAAGCCGACTAAACTAAATTACAACAAGTTACTGTACTTAATGCTAACAATATAAACACGACATAGTACTTAAGGATATAAATAGAAAAGCTAACAACTAATCATTCTTAACCCAGGGCCTATATACTTAACTAAATCTTATAGTTAACATTTAACCTACATTTCCTAATGAGGCGAGCCTGGGGCGGTACAGGCATAGACGGTGGTGTCGAGAACTCTTCTGCTACTTTATCTCGGTCGGTCTGTTCGTTTTTCTGAGGCGGTGACGACGCAGGCTCCCGCGCAGGCGACGACGACGCCACCGAGCCCTCCGGCCGCTCCGACCGGCTCTCGAGGGGCGATGTAGGTGCTACCCTAGGGGCTGAAGTTTCCGGCGAACGTGACAACTCTGTGGGGACTACCAGAGAACTCCTCGTCCTACGCCTAAGCTGATCGATGTGTCTGTGCACCTGTTTACCGTTACTGTCTAGTACCTTATAGTTGCTTGGCCCTGACGAGTTGACTATAGTACCGGGCAACCATTTCTCCCCCTTAAGATATTGTCGATACCAAATGTCGTCTCCTACTCTCACACTCCTTTCCGTCCCTCCCGCACTTTCAACCTGCCCTTGCTGCGCTCTTTGTACTCTAATTTCCATATCGGGTTTTAGCACGTCTAATTTGGTTCGCATCCGCCTCCCTATAAGTGCGACTGATGGGCTTACTCCAGTAGTGCAGTGTTCCGTATTCCTATAATATAGTAAAAATGTGTTTAAAGCCAGTTCTACACTTTTATTATCTAAGTATGCTTTTTTAATTACTCTTTTTAAAGTCTTAACAGCATTTTCCGCGGCTCCATTGGACGATGGGTGATAGGGAGCTGTAAAAATGTGCTGGATACAGTCACTTTGCGTGAATTGTTTAAATTCACTACTAGTGAACGGCGGTCCATTATCAGTGACTATTTGCTTTGGGACTCCCCACCTACTCCACAGCTCGCGCAATCTAACCATCGTATGACTCGCTGCCGTACTGGGAACTTGAAATACCTCTAACCACTTGGATGTTGCGTCTATCACTACTAAATAAGTTTTCCCGCATATAGGGCCCATAAAGTCCAGATGCAGCCGGGACCACGGCCTGGCGGGCCAAGGCCAAGGGCGGGGAGCAGCGCGCGGGGGGTCGTCCGCGTACGCGGCGCACACAGTGCACGCGCGGCACTCGCGCTCCACCGCCTCGTCGATGCCCGCCCACCATACGTAGCTGCGTGCCAATGCCTTTGACTTTACGATGCCCATGTGTGGCTCATGAATTATTTTTAAAGTCTTATCCCGGCATTTTTCCGGTATCACCACCCGGTGGCCCCACATTACACATCCTAACTCCTCGTACAGCTCCGCTTTCCTATTAAAATACGGTTGTAAGTTCAAGATCTCACACCTATCTGGCCAACCGTCTCTTAGGTAGTTTAATATTCTACTTAATAATGGATCCCTCTCCGTTTGTTTTTTAATTTCGGTATAATCCAGCATCAACCCATCTTGTGCGAAGTGCAGGTATGTTTGCTCAGGAATAGATTCCTCCTTCACATTTTTGACGATATTATTTTCTGGCAGACGTGATATGCCGTCTGCGCAATTTTCATTGGTGCGGATATATTCTATGTCGTAATTGTATGCCGATAATATCACTGCCCATCGTAACATCCTACTAGCCGTCATTGTTGGTATTCCCGTTTGCGGGCCTAACATTGATACTAAGGGTTTGTGATCAGTACGTAAAATGAACTTTCTTCCGTAAATATATTGATGGAATTTCCGTACACAGAATATAATCGCAAGTGCTTCGCGATGTATTTGCGAGTAGTTTTTCTCCGCGTCGGTGAGGGAACGTGACGCATATGCTATCGGGCGCTCGCCCTTCGGCCCCGGCTGCGCCAACACGCCCCCCACGCCCCGCGCGCTCGCATCACACGTCATGATTAGAGGTTGGTTGGGATCGTAGTGCGCTAATACTTCGGTACCCATTAAAACTTGTTTTGTCTGCGTAAACGCACGCTGACACTGCTTATCCCAGTTCCACTCTACGCCTTTTCGTAGTAACCTGTGTAATGGTACTAACATGGAACTATAATTCTTTATAAACTTAGAAAAAAAAATTTACCATACCTATAAAGGAACGTAATTCAGTGATATTATTTGGTGCTTCTAATTTACTTATAGCTTTAATTTTTGATTTGTCCGCTTTGACCCCTTCTTTAGAAACCACATAGCCTAAATAAGTTACTTCATCGACCAAGAAAACACATTTTTCTTGCTTTAGCTTTAGCCCACTCTCAGATAGTCGCTGTAAGACTTGTTCGAGTGCAAATAAATGCTCACTTTTATTTTTCCCGCCAATTATGACGTCATCAAGAAACACTTGCACATTCGGTATATTACCTACCAAATTCGTCATTATACGTTGGAAAATTCCTACACTTGACGACAACCCGTAAACTAACCTATTATACTGGAATAGACCTCGATGTGTATTAATTACTGTGTACTTCTTTGTATCATCTAGTTCTACTTGGTTGTACGCACGGGAAAGATCAATTTTACTAAAAAACTGTGCTCCGTTCAAGCCTACGAGCACATCTTCAATCTTAGGAAGTGGGTATCGATCGATCAGCAAGGCGGGATTCAGAGTCGCTTTATAATCCGCACAAATTCGCAACGTACCGTCTGCTTTAGTCACTGGCACCAAAGGTGAGGCCCAGTCGGAGCAGTCGACGGGCTCGATGACGCCGTCGCGCAGCATGGCATCGAGCTCTGCGTCGATGCGCTCGCGCAACGCGTATGGTACGGGCCGCGCGCGTTGGAACACCGGCGTCGCCCCCGGCCGCACTCGCAGCGTAGCCTTGCCGCCCTTGTACCGACCCAGTCCGCCGCTGAATAAACCTTTATGTCTGTCGAGAATATTTACAATTTCTTCATTAATTTGCACACAATTCATGTTACTTATACCTTTACATGATAGCGTAGGTATTTTTATTTGTAGCTCCGCTAACCATTGCCTACCTAACAAAGATGTAGTACCGTTTTTTATTACAAACAATTCTAGCAGTTTTCCTTGCCCCTGGTATCGAACTCGTGGGCGAATTATTCCTAATGGTTTTATTTTAGTACCATCATAAAATTTTAAAATTGTATCGTCCTTCATAAGACACAGATGTGAAAAATAACGTTCGTAGGTGCAATTATTTATACATGAAATCGCAGTTCCTGTATCTATTTCCATATCTAATACGGTATCATCTATACAAATAGGTAAACTTACTGGCTTATAATTATTGAACCCAATAAGGTTCAAACACTCTTCAATGTCCTCCACGTCGGACTCGCTTACGGCCTCCGCAGAAAATATATTCCCGTTCCGCCGACCGCGACGTTCCGTAGTTATTCCTTGCGACGATCGCTCAACATACTCCGGACACACCCGACGTAAGTGTCCCGTTTGCTGGCATTTGCTGCACACGAATTCCCTGTAGCGACAGCTTGCCACACTATGGTTAGTGGCTCCGCAAGCTGTGCAGTTGTTGCTGCGTCCCGATGTGCTAGTCGCGCGCGCCCCGCGGCTCGCGGCTTTCCCGCCGCCGCCGCCGCCACCGCCGTCGCCCGGTCCACGGCGCCCGTGCGGCCGCATCCTGCCACTGCTCCTGCTGCTACTCGCACCGCTGCTGTTCCCCTTATTCGTTGCGACCGAATGCACCGGTTCCGACTTGGGACTAGATGTGGACCATCCATCCACTACTGCCGCGTCTCTTTCTGCCGCCTCCAAAGCGTTCGCTAACTTTACGGCTTGTGTAAATGTTATTGAGTCATCCTCCGCAAACAGTCGTTGCCTGATGACGTCACTCTTGAGTCCGCATATAAACTGGTCACGCAAGCTCTCGCTTAAATTTGCTGCAAATTTACAGTGGCGAGCTAATCTTTTTAATTCCGTGACGTAGGTCGCCACGTTTTCATCCGCTCCTTGTCTTTTCTGTCGAAAACGATATCTTTCCGCTAATGAAGATGGCGTCGGTTGGAGGTGCTGACGCATTACACTAACAGCTTCATTGTACTTTAACTCCGACGGTTTCTTTGGACTCGATAGGTTGACAAGTAACTCGTACGCTTCATCTCCGATTGTTGAAATTAAAGTAGGCAACTTCAATTCCTCCACCACTTTATTTACCAAGAAGTACATGTCCAACCTATCCACATAGGATGACCACTGACCCGTTTTCACGTCAAATTCACTCAACTTCCCAATCGACATCTCGACAATGTTCAAATATGCACGCGATTTTCATATAAGTACTTAAAGGCATTTATCACTCGTCGCCACTATGATGTTTGTACCACGGGATGACGTAATGAAACACGGGCACTCTGTTAGATCGTATATTGCGGACTGCCGGCTGCGGCCGGCGCCTGACCTACCTACCTTACATATTTATTTATCCATATACCTACATTACACATTCTTAAAATGTCTTTTGGTCAAACTGTTGATAGATGTGCATGGTACGATTCATCATCTGCTTAGCCTTTTCCCAACTATGTTGGGGTCGGCTTCCAGTCTAACCGGATGCAGTTGAATACCAGTATTTTACATGGAGCGACTGCCTATCTGACCTCCATAACCCAGTTACTGGGTAATACGATACCCCTTGGTAAGACTGGTTGTCAGACTTTCGGGCTTCTGACGACCCGTAACGACTGTCAAAGATCCACGAATGACAGCCGGGACCAACGGCTTAACGTGCTTTCCGAGGCACGGAGGAGTCTCGGTATGTAAAGAATGGTCACCCATCCCAGTGCCGGGGTTGGTCAGTACTAACCCCGGCAAGCGTAGCTTAACCTGATGGATCGACCCGTGCGGCTGTTATTACTTAGCCACGAGCTCCTCGTGCATGGTACGATTCTGAAGTATAAATATAATTTTAGATAGGTACAGTTTCTCAATAAATGTTTCGGAGTGAACATTTTTACTTCGGTACATTTATTGAGAAAATGTACCTATTTAAAATTATATTTATAGTTCAGAATCGTACCATGCACATCTATCAACAGTTAGGGCAAAAAATATTTTAAGGATGTAAAGCATTTTATTTAATAAACATACTTTGTGTAAAAAAGTATTGATTTGACTACCCATTTGTAACAGCGTCCTTAAGGAGTTGCATATTGAGACGTAAGTGTGCTGAATTTTGTTACCAAAATTAGTACTATAAATACCAAGAAACACCACTTTGTAACAACAGTCTTAGAAGCTCCAAAAATACCCATGTTTTCCCAGAGCTCGTAAATCTTAACCACTCACCAATAAAGCGGACAGACAGACAAATGCTAGCTATATTTAAAGTAACAATCTACATTCCCTTGGGAATCTTAAGCGCATACCACATTTTATTGACATATTTTTGAACGAAATACACTCAGATATTTTAGTAATCCTTCGGGTTTTAAAACTGTAAAACGAAATTCGATGGGCAGACTAAAATAAAATTTCAACGCATATTTGCTTTCATAGACTTTAAATATTTGGTTTGGTAATTTATTGTTTGAAATCTATTAAGCTATGAAAAATAAAACATATATTTTTATCTATGAATTTCGTAGATTTAGTTATTGACAAATCATTCAATCTGCCTAGACTTTTCCCAACTATGTTGGGGTCGGCTTCCAGATTTAATTATTTATGGTACGGATTAATTAAAGGTAGTGTCTTCAAATAAATAATTTCTTAATTGCTTTGTGTAGTTTAAACAACGTAATAAATTAACAAACAATTTGGTATTACAACATAGAAGATATTTGTTAATAGATATGTATATTGTTAGTTACTTTATAAGTAATTAAGTGAAAATTAAGTGTCCACACTAATAATAATCCTTTGTAATACCGTTTGTTCCGTTCCCACAGACAAACCGTGAAAACGAATTTGCGGGGCATAGTTCATAAACTAAGATATTTGTAAAATTTAATAACAATAATTAAAATATATATATATATATATATATATACATATTATATATATATATATATATATATATATATATATATATATATATATATATATATATAATGTGTGTGTGAAGTTTACGGGAACTTCGTCTTCATAGTACCTAATAAACTATTGCTGTTTAGGTGTATTTTTAGCAGCTCAGTAAACAGGGCACGCTGGTTCTATACAAACGTAGTTTGGTGATTCGTCTGTTTAACGGTGTACATTCAAAACAAAAAATTATTTTAATTTTTCTCGTCATTATCTATACCTACAAAGCAAACAATCAAGCAGAATCGGAAAAAAATATTGGTTTAGAAGTTATGAGCGTCAAAACTTTCTTATTTCAGTACTAATTTTAACACATCTTTGGGCGTAAATTAATGGCTCCCGGAGTATGAAAATGGCAAAATGGTTGCAACAAACAAAAACAAAATAATAATGGCATATTGAAAAATTCAAATAACTTTTCTTTAAATAAATACATCCAGGCGTTTTTTATAATGAACGGTAAATAATTAAACGTTATGCGCTCGTTTTCGTTATAAATCATCGTCTATTTCACTAAATACATAAAAACTAAATAAATAAATAAAGTACCTATCTAAATAGCATGCATATTAGCCGCGCCACCAATGAGTTTGAGCAGCAGCCCGACTAGGAGCTCCTCAAGGGAGGGCCGACGACCGATGCTTTTTCAGAAATGCGATTGAGTTATACCGATTACATTAAACTAGCTTTTGCTCACGGCTTCGCCCGCGCTAAGTTCGAAAATTCTTCCTTTGGAACGTAGATACTACCGGGATATCCACCATCAGGCCATTGACCATTACGACAAGCGGTACAATGACAGCCGAGCTCACATTCCACATGTCAACAACCTCGTGTGCTAAATTGAGATGTTTTGTTCCTTCGTATTATTATTATTATCTTCTTTTTTTAAATACATAATTATTTTTTTTATGAATGTAGTATCTTTTATTTATAGATAACATTATTACAATGTACAAGCTAACACTAAAATATATATATTATGTACAAGTATATAATAAAAAATAAAAAGGGGAAGAGCTCATAGGGCATCAAAAAAAATTCGTCCACATCGCTGTCTATATCATCTTCTTAGCTTTTGCCTATAAATATTATTAAATGTATCTACTCTAATAGTCGAGTCAGGCTAGATAGAGTCGGAGCTATAATCAATATTAGTAGAGGCGTCTGACAAGGTGATCCTATTTCACCTAAATTGTTCATAGCGGTTCTACAGAATATAATTGAAGATCTTCCATGGTCAGAGAGGGGCATTCATGTAAATGGAAAACATCTAAGCCATTCACGTTTTGCGGATGACATTGTCGTATTGTCGGAAAATCCTTTGGAACTCAATATTATGGTCAACGAATTACAAGCAACGAGCGAATATGTGGGTTTAGAGATGAATCTTAACAAAACAAAAGTCATAACCAACAACGTGATGACGCGTATCTTGGTTAACAGCATACCGCTCGAATACGTACAGGAGTACATATATCTGGGCAAGCAAATCTCTTTCAGAAAAAATAGGAACTTTGAAGAAATAGACCAAAGGATAGCTATTACCTTGAAAAAATATTGGGCTCATAAAGAGATATTCAAATCACAAATTCCGGTCACAATAAAAAAGTACTAGACTCTGCTATTTTGCTATGTCTCACTTATGGTTGCCAGACCTGGATATATGATAACAAGGCGAGGAACAAGATTCAAACCACACAAAGGTTAATGATAACAAGGCGAGGAACAAGATTCAAACCACACAAAGGTTAATGATAACAAGGCGAGGAACAAGATTCAAACCACACAAAGGTTAATGATAACAAGGCGAGGAACAAGATTCAAACCACACAAAGGTTAATGATAACAAGGCGAGGAACAAGATTCAAACCACACAAAGGTTAATGATAACAAGGCGAGGAACAAGATTCAAACCACACAAAGGTTAATGATAACAAGGCGAGGAACAAGATTCAAACCACACAAAGGTTAATGATAACAAGGCGAGGAACAAGATTCAAACCACACAAAGGTTAATGATAACAAGGCGAGGAACAAGATTCAAACCACACTAAGGTTAATGATAACAAGGCGAGGAACAAGATTCAAACCACACAATGGTTAATGATAACAAGGCGAGGAACAAGATTCAAACCACACAAAGGTTAATGATAACAAGGCGAGGAACAAGATTCAAACCACACAAAGGTTAATGATAACAAGGCGAGGAACAAGATTCAAACCACACAAAGGTTAATGATAACAAGGCGAGGAACAAGATTCAAACCACACTAAGGTTAATGATAACAAGGCGAGGAACAAGATTCAAACCACACAAAGGTTAATGATAACAAGGCGAGGAACAAGATTCAAACCACACAAAGGTTAATGATAACAAGGCGAGGAACAAGATTCAAACCACACAAAGGTTAATGATAACAAGGCGAGGAACAAGATTCAAACCACACAAAGGTTTATGGAGATAAGCTGCTTAAGTTTCAAGCTAAGTGATAGAGTAAGAACCACAGACATCCGCTACAGAACATTCTCAATTGAGTAATTCGTCATAGTGTACCTTCTAGCTCACGTAATTCGTACTTTTAAACTTTATGAATACAGTACATCGATATTTTAAACTTCGAAATTCAGTAATACAGTCTGTTCATCATCGCAATGTACGGAACTTCGAAATCTTGCTATGACGAATTACAAAATTTCGAAAATTTTGCGATCGCGATTTTAATATACATAATAAATAAAAAGTGGAGGCAATATCGAAGTATTCTGCAACGAACCTACCGTGCATCTTAAGTCTATTACAATATTGTTATGAATCAGAAGTGTAATAAATAAAAAAATAAAAAAACTTTTATTCCCTTAAGGGCTGATTGTTCAATAGGTTGATAACTTTTACCTGAAGAATAAATGTGACAGTTTGACAATATTTTCCATACAAAAGCTGTCAAACCGCCATATTTATTCCTGTGATAAAAATTATCTGACTATTGAACAATCAGCCCTAAATTATACATAAATACAAACAAACTCACGACTTCTTCCCATCGCGGAAGACGCACGGTAGGTTCGTTGCAGGATACATTGAGATTCCCTCCAGTTATTATTTATTATATTAAAATCGCGATCGCAAAATTTTCGAAATTTAGTAATTCGTCATAGTATGATTTCGAAGTTCCGTACATCACGATGATGAACATTCTCAATTAAGTAATTCGCTATAGCAAGCTTTCGAAGTTCCGTACAACGTGTTTATGAACATTCTCAATTGAGTAATTTTATTCGTCCTTCTACGAGTAGCTCACGTAATTCGTACTTTTAAACTTTATGAATACAGTACATCGATATTTTAAACTTCGAAGTTAAGTAATACAGTCATGTCACAGATGCTGTCACTTTTTCAAAAAGCATGAAATAGAGGTGGGCAGGCCATGTTGCAAGGTATTCTGACGATCGCTGGACAATCAGGACAACTAAATGGGAAGGTCCACCAGGTACCAGAAACAGAGGCCGGCCATGCGCCCGATGGCAGGACGAGATTATTGCGAACGCTGGGCGAGACTGGCTGGACACCGCCACAGTTAGAGAAAAGTGGAATTCTTTGGAGGAGGCTTTTACCCGAAGGGGGTCCACACACTAATGTTATTTTATTTAAATCATAATTATTTTATTGTAACTAAATCGAAATTAATCAATGAATTTATTTGAATGCATGATTGAAATCTTAATTCAATAATTTTAAGTAATTCGAAACTAGTGTGGAGAATTTTATTTGTTGAATTTATTTTTTATTTTAATTTTGTGTGTTTATTTTGATTTTGTGTGAAATTAATAAAGCTTTTTATTATTATTACTCGTATTATTTTGCCCGCGTCTTCGGCCGCGTGTAGGTCGGAAATTATCACACGGAAACGTAGGTACTACTGGAATAAAAAGTATCCTATGTGCTAACCCAAGTCATGGTCTACCCATGTGTCAAACATCCAAATCCATTCAGCCGTTTTAGCAGAAAAGTGTAACAAACAAACAAACTCACATCCGCATTTATAATATTAGTTAGGACATCATTAGGATGAGGGACCGTACAACCCCGGTTAAGTGTTAAGTCTTTCGAAGGGGTAAGCCGTTTATGAGGTTATCTTTATCATATGTAACTCCTTGGATGGATTTTAGCCTTGAAACCCAGTAAAAGGGTTATCCCATCAATATGGATAACCCATTGAACGGGTTCTATACGTGAAACGCAGTGAAAGGGTTACCCCTTCATTAAGATAACCTATATAATAATAAGGGTTTTGTACGGGTAACCATATCAGCAATTTGCAACGTATGCTCATCATCGAGAGATCATATTACATTGCTCCGAGTATGTTACGCTGTTATTGTTTTAAAGAGAGTTGAAGCTTAACCCTTTTGAACGGCTTAATTTAAGCCGTTCAAAAGGGTTACCAACATCGTATGGGTTTTTATTTAACTGCTTAGAAAAACCCTATTGAAAACCCTTTCAATGGGTAACCAAAGTGGTCCCTGATTAGGATACGGACAAAAACAATTACTTGACTTGAGTTTTTTGTTCAAAAGCGAGCTAGCTACGCTGTGATTATTTATAGATATGTTACGCGCTAACATCGCAATCACTAAACCTGGGCTCGGCGCACGTCTACATACACCGAAATTCGCACATCTGTGATCACAGTCGCAAACCTACAGTTACCGATAGACAAGGACAGATATAGGAGCCGGCGCTGTCGTGCAAGCGAAATCGCGTTAGCCCCGAATTTTAGCCGGATGTTTACGATTATGAATGACATTGCATGTCAATCTCGAACATGGCGAAGCAAACATTAAATATTATTATAATTTTACGAGTTTTACGAGTGAAAAGTAATCCGGTGGAACTTGTTTTTGGTTTTTGAACTATTTGTGCACATTTTGAAAACACAGGAAGGTATTGTTGTTGCTTATTTAGACAATTACGGTAATTTTACTTAACGTGCTACACATGTGCTACACGAACGCCAGTTCGATTGTGACGAAGGTCAATTATGTGCCTTAGCACAATTTATGAGGTCCACATCAAGAAGCGCGAACCATGTATTCTTAATTTATACATCAACTAGCTTGCGCCCGCGGCTTCGCCCGCGTGGATGTCGGGAAATATCCCACAGGAACGTAGGTACTACCGGGAATTCCTTCCTTATTTCTTGTCTACTTGTTAAAATTTCAGATTAGATACATAGATAGCTTCTGCCAAAATTTTGAAATTCCTTGCTGCTGATGCATTGCCTGCCCACGCAATTATTTCGTTTTTGCTTAGCGTTCTTTCTGACTTTTTTTCTTTTTGCTCGGCACCTAAGAATCCTAGAGTGATGTTAAATATGCCGATAGCCTTCCTTAAGAATTGGGCTATCAAATGCAAAAATAATTATTAAAGTCCACCTGGTAGTTCCAGAGATCAGCGCGTTCAAACAAACAAAAAAGTGTGTGTCAGCTCCGACGTAGACTGGAGTTTACTCCTGTTTTTTGTGCCTACTTTCTATTTTTCGGTCATTTCTGTCGGGCAGGGTTTCTTCAATGCATCAATGCTATACAAAAAGCAACTTTAAGGTATAAAGGCATTCGTCATCCCTCCCCGTCTCCCTCTAAGCCCCCTCTCACCCCTCCTCCTCTACCTACAATCCTCCTCTCACCCCACTCCCCTACCCTCCCCTCTCACCCTCCTCTATCATCCCCCTCACCGCACCCTCTCACCACCTCACCCACCCATCCCATCCCATCCCTCTCCTCCTTCACCACATCCCTTTCCCGCTAACCTCCCCCTCCCCCTTTTACCCCCTCTCACCCCTCCTCTCCCACTAATCCTCCACTGACACCCTCCTCTATCATCCCTCTTACCGCCCCCTCTCACCCCCTCACCCACCCCATCCGCTCTACCTCTCACCCACTCACCCACCCCATCCCCTCTTCCTCTCACCCCGTCATCCACTCCATCCCCTCTCTCCCTCACCCTTTCACCACATCCCCTTCACGCTAACTTCCTCTCTACCTTTTACCCCCTTTCACACCCCCATCATCGCTTTCCCCTTCCCCTCTACCCTCGCCAACTCCTCCCCCTCCCCCCTCCCCTCACTCCATACCCTCCCCACTCACTACACCCTTCCACATACTACAACCTTCTATCCCTTTCCACCTCTTCCCGCTCTCCAATCAATCAGTCAAAGTCTCAACTCAATCTCTCTTCAATGAATCAGTGCTATACAAAAAGAAACTTTAAAGTGTAAAGGCACTCGTCGCTCCCCCCCCCCTCTTACCCCACCTCTCACCCCTCCCACTCTCCCTCTAATCCCTCTCTCACCCTTTCTCCTCTCCCTCTAACCCCCCCTCTCACCCGTGGGGGTGAGAGGGGGGGTTAGAGGGACCCTCCCCATCCCCATCCCCCTCTTACCCTCATCACAACATCCACTTCTCGCTAACCTCCCCCTGCACTGGTTTCCCCTCTCCCTGTATTCTCAACAACTTCTCTTCTCCCCTCTTCACCTCCTTCCTCCTCACACTCTCCTATCCCTCTCCCCCTCCCTTGATCATTCTCCACTTCTTCCTCCTCACCACACCCTCCCCTTCCTCCTTGCCCTCCTTAGTGGCCTCTCCTTATCCCCCTTTCCCTCCTCACCACCCCCTCCCCTGCTCCCCTTACCCTCTACCCTTCACTCTGGAGGAAAAACTATGAATGACGGCAAGTATTTGTGCCAAGTTTCAAATGAATTAACTAAATGAATAATATATATTTTCATATAAACCATATTCCCTGTTTTCACCCCCACAAGGGTGGAATTAAAAAAAAAAACCGCTTGGGATATTTCCGTAACTATACTGAAAGAATATTACCACCAATTTTCGAGTTAATCAAGCCCCACAGTAAAACTTGCACTGTAAAATTTACTACCCCTCTTCATCCCCTTAGGGGCATATTTTCGAAAAACCCTGATACACGTTGTTCTTCATTTTTGATCTCAAGTATAAATACTGAATTTCGAGTTAATCGGACCGCGCGTTAAAATTACTCCATACAAACATTGACACCCCCTATATCCCTTTTTGGAGGGCAGTTTAGGAAAACTATAAATTACAATCTTTATAATTTACTTAGATAAATATTCGTGCCAAGTTTCAAGTCTATTATCTCAAGGAATTAGATTTTTCATATAAACTTTGGACCCCCGTTTCACCCCTTTAGAGAGGGAATTTTGAAAAATCCTTTCTTAATGCACCCCTACACCTCATAAGCAACCTATGTGCCAAATTTGGCATCTCTAGACCCAGCGGTTTGGGCTGTGCCTTGATATGTCAGTCAGTCAGTCAGTCAGTCAGTTTCTTCTTTATCTATATTTCTATATTCTTATTCTATATTCTATATTCTTCTATATTTAGAAGATGATAATAACACAAACTCAGGACTTTTTCCAATGCGGGTAGGCAGGAACTACAGAACGCCACCAGCTCCGATCTTTACAAAGGTCCTCTTGCTTCGTTTACGATCATAAATCTGGTCATTATTCACACAGTTACAAAAACACTAATTTGAAAACAATAGACACATTGTTACCGAATTAAGTGTCTTAAATTTAATTTAAATTGTATTTATTCATCGTCGCAATCTTTTCCTGCCTTATTTTAAGAAAAATCTCCCATGCCAAAAAACAACTTTAATAAAAACAAATAACTTACATAGTTATATTCAAGGCAATTAAGTACTGGTTATAATTTTGCTTAAAATGAAAAATATCAGTTGTGCTAAGAAGTTATTACTTAGTATTAAATCAAAATTTAATTGAAAATGTCGTCTGTCGCGTAACTCACTTTCAGAACAAAATGTTTAAAAAAATTATATTATTTGTTTTGTTTCAAAGTTCTACTGCTGTGATATACAGGCTAAATGGTATGTGCAATTAACTATATCGAACTTTGTTTGAGTTTTATTGAATATTTTTTATTTTGTTAAGTATCTACCTGATACATATCTATATCGTATCTATCCTCCCATACCTATTAACACTGTTATTTGAAAACAATTTGAAAAGGGAATTATTTAAATCTAAATATATAAAAGAAGAAACTGACTGACTGATTGACTGACTGACTGACATATCAACGCACAGCCCTAACCGCTGGGCCTAGAGATTCCAAATTTGGCAAGTAGGTTCCTTATGAGGTCTAGGGGTGCACTAAGAAAGAATTTTTCAAAATTCACCCTCTAAGAGGGTGAAACGGGGTCCAAAATTAGTATGAAAAATCTTATTTCTTGAGTTAATTGACTTCAAAATAAACTATGAAGTTTGTCATTTTTAGTTTTCCTAAACTACCCCCAAAAAAGGGATATAGGGGGTGTTAAAGTTTGTATGGAGTAATTTTAACGCGCGGTCCGATTAACTCGAAATTCAGTATTTATACATGAGATCAAAAATGAAGAACAACGTGTATCAGGGTTTATCAAATAATATTTGTCATATTTGCAGACTCGGACTATGCTCGTATGCCTCCGTTGTTCCATCTAGATAACTACGAAGAATGCTTCGATGAACCTGATTCAATGTACTGCTTTGCAGAATTTGCTTTGGTCTCGGATGAGCCAAGCGAGCTCTTGACTATGATACAAGTAAGTTTTGATGCTTGCGTTATCCTTATTTTGGACCCGCGGTGGTGGTTCTCAGGATATATATTTAGGGTTCGGATACATTGTTGAAACCCACTCAGCCTCTCGTAATCATCAACAGCGATGTTTACCGTCCGTAGTTTTACAGAAATGCCGATTTTAGTTTAAAATTGTCCGTTCATGTTAACACTACGTGACACGAACGCCTAAATAAAAGCGTGCTTTTGGATATTCAACGCTCAGATGACGCATCCTTCAAAAATAATTAATAATAATAAATTACAAATTACTGTCCCTCAGTTACTTTTCAGTTTAAGATAAATTCTAGCTTTTTACGTTTTATCTTACAATTATTTCTCTAATTTACAGGAATTTACAGAAAGAGTTACGCATTATAACCACACCGTGCTACGCCACGGTTTTTGCATGAAAAAAACATGCCGTAAGTTCTACGAAGTTTCTGGATCGGATCTGGACCTAAGATCGTCCCTTGAGGCGTGCACCAACGAAACCATATATAAAAAGTACAAATTGAAAACGAGACTGTCGAATGATGTTGATTGTTCCAAACGCGATAGAAACTTCCCAATAGATAATGTAGATCTGACTGTAGGAGTGGTCTGCATAGTAATATTGATGGGTAACCTTATCGGAAGCCTTTGTGATCGCTATTTAGAAAAGGGAAAAGATCGTGGAGGTAGGCTTTCATTTTATTAAAGATTTTTTTATTTTTTACTTTACAAAGAACAGAAAGTTATTAATTCTATGTTAATTTAATTTATTATTCAATTTTATTTACGTGCACGAAATGTCTAAATTTATTTAATGTGAATTTTCAGGTCTCAGATTTCTGTATTGCTTCTCTATATTTCGAAATTGGAAGAAGCTTGTAGCGTCACCAGGAGAAGGGCAAGATTCTCGTTTGAAAGCATTGAAAGGAATTCATGGTATCAGGTAAAGTAACAATATACAGGGTTATTGGTAGTATGTCGGCAATCCATGTAGGGGATGTAGGGGAGAACATTTGCAACCAAATAACTCCATAAGACCCTACTTTTCGAGTAAATTGACATTTTAAATTTTTTTGAAGATATTTGCTGTATACTACTTTGAAAGTTTATAAAAAAAAAAACAAAGCTTGATTTTTTTTTATTATTCTGCTTGCCAACATCCATATAAATAAAAAAAAAGTCCTGACTGACTAACTGACTCATCAACACCCAGCCCAAATCGTTGAACGTAGAACGCTGAAATTTTGCACAGAGGTTCCCTTTATAATGTAGACAAGGATCAAGGAAGAATTTCTCGGGAGTACGTTCACGTGGGATATTTTCCGACATCCACGCGGGCGAAGCCTCGGGTAATAGCCAGTATGTAATAATCACCATTACATGACAATTATCTTTAACAGTTTTTAATAAGAGCAACAAATCATTACTATTTTCATAATTTTGAGCAAGTCTCTTGACTAGATGACCATATATTCTAGGCGGAATCGTATATGAGGTCGTGAATGTTTTAATAGATTTTATACACTGAACTCGTCTCATTACAAACGTTCCAAATGGGGTTTTTTATTATTATTCCCAACACAACTAACATTACAGGTTGCCCAAAATCGGTAGCGTGGCCTCAAACAATAAGTAAAGTAACAATAAGTTAAGTATAGCATAACACATGTAAAGTAATCTTTGTGAACTCATTCAGAGAACAGTAAAATAAATCTACCCTTTCCGCGATTTCGTTAAGTATATGCAAGGCGCGCGTCAAAGGTGCTTTACCCAGCAGGTTGGTCCGGCCGCGACGCACCGCCAGTAACCGCGGTCTCCGACGACGCCACGACACGTAGTTATCAGGCACGTTCCGACACACATCCTTTAGCACACCCGGGTTAGAGATCTTACCACGCAGTAACTTAAAAATATACGTAACAAGTGCCAAATCCCTTCTTGTTTGCAGCTTGTTGTACCCAACCATACCTAACACAAATAGGGTTGGGTACATCAAAGGATAGAAAGGATAGACTCCGTATAGTTTCATATATAGGTACCGTGTGAATTTATTCTGTATGCGCTCCAGCATTAGGACATATTTGGTTTCATGTGGAGCCCATACAGCCGCATTGAACTCTAATTGTGTTCTTACTAGTGCGTTATACAGAGCGGCTATACCTACTGCCTTACGAAGTATGAAACCTAGGCTTCTATCATGAACTCATCATGAACGTCAAAGCCCGATGGTGATGCCCCAAAGTGATAGCATGAGTGGGCCTCGCGTCTGAAGTCATCAGTTTTGATGAATCTGGGAAACTTTTTCCGATGGTCCAGTGCTACCGGCGATGAATCTTTCAAATGTCTGACTTATCAGCTTTCAATGGTAGTTTCTGCGACTACCATGGTTATCACGGCTAACGGGGAATCAGGGTCGATTTCGGAGAGGGAACCTGACAAACGGCTACCACATCTAAGGAAGGCAGCAGGCGTACAAATTCCTACTCCCGGCATGGGGAGGTAGTGACGAAAAATAATGATACGGGACTCTTATGAGGTCTTTTTTTTTTGTGGATGGGAAATCATCAAATGACTTCTCCCGCTCTGGGCGGAGTGGGAGGGCGTGTCAGACTTTTACTGACTAAAACCCATCCGTGTTCCTTCAGTTGCCCGTGCCAGGGCCACGGTATCTCTTTCGAACTACCCGCGACCCCGGCGGCATCGATCCTATTGGACCCCGTCACTGCTGACACCTCTTTGAGGCGCGCGTGGAACACAACGCGCCGTCGACCCGGGCCTGGTCCTTACCGGACGGCGAGCTGCCCATTACTCGTTGTCCGCAAGCTCGCGCCTACGGTGGCCGGGAATCGGCGATAGTTTCCCGCCGCCCAGGGCGTCTCTTGCGGCGGCTAGGGGCACGAGGGCGCGGCTGTTGCCTCTCCTTCGCGCGGACCGGCTCCTCCTTCGCGAACATTACTGTTTCGCAGAAGGAGGTGACGGCCTCCTATGCCCTCTCGCTCCGCACCATGGCCTGGACCAGGTTTGGACGCGAGAGATCGCCGCCGCCGATCGCCTCCGTGAGAACACGGCGGTGCTCCGCCCAAGCCGGGCAGACCTCCACTGTATGCTCCACCGTGTCCTCCGGGCGATCCACACAATTGTGACACCCGGGCGATTCCTCCCGCCTTATCCGAAACAGGAACCTCCTGAAACAACCGTGACCCTGCGTCAGGCTGAAGGTGAGAACGCCGTGGCGCCTCTCCAACCACTCTTCAAAGAGGGGACTTATCGTCGCAATTGTGGCGTGCCCAGCGCTGGGTTGCGACAATCGCACTCTCCATGTCGCCATGAGATCCCGCCGGAGCTCTGTCCGCTGTACCGTGATTTCTCGCGGCAGCGGAGTTACGCCCCGGCGTTTCGCCTCCTCGCGCCACTCCCACACGTGCGCTAGGACTTTTGCTTCCAGATCCCATGGCGGCATGGTTGCCTCACAGGAGACCATGCAGTATCACCGGACTAGCCGGATGGCTATGACCCTCTGGGACGCGTTCAACCGGCGGGCTGGTCGCAGCCTCAGGGAACGCGCCCACACCGGTGCCCCGTAAAAGGCCATGGACCGCACGACCCCGCGTAAAGCCTCCGGCAGGAGGCGTTTGGGCCCCCAGATTGGGCACGAGCCGCTTCAAGGCAGCCCCGGCCCGCTCCAGTCTGGGAGCCAAACGTCGGAAGTGCTGCACGAAGTTCCACCGGCTGTCGAGGACGAGTCCCAGGTACTTCATCGTCGACTCGACCCCGATGTGAATCCCTCCTACCGTTATTTGGGAACCCGACGGTGACGCGTTCCGAGGACCATGAAAACACATGACCTCGGACTTGTGCAGGGCCACCTCAAGTCCCAACTGCCGGATCCTCTCGTCGCAACCCCGCATGTCGCTAGTTTGGCCGCCGCCTGGTGCGACCTCCCTTGCGCCAGGACCAGCGTGTAGTCAGCGTAACATACAACGCTGACGCCGCTAGGAAGGTCGGCGCGCAGCACCCAGTCGTACCCGATGTCCCACAGATGTGGCCCCAGGACCGATCCCTGTGGGACACCGTACGACATCTCCTTTTATGAGGCCTCGTAATCGGAATGAGTAGGTACACTTTAAATATTTTAATGAGAAACAATTGAAGTAAAAGATGGTAGATTTCTAAAAAAAAAAAAAATAGATGACATTTGCATAAAGTCAAAGTCAGTCACATAAAAAGCACTTTTAACGTCAAAATTCATAAAAATTAAATAGAATTGATTCTAGTTGCCCCTTCCAATAGGTAGTTTCGTCTGGAGAAAAATGGGAAAGAAACTTCACCGTTACTTTTTTGAACTCTTTTACATATTAGGGGTTAAAGTATGAAATTGCCGATTTGTACTGAAAAATTGAAATTCGTTTTTTTTTTTTTAATTTAACTTATTTATTTAATCAAATTAATTACCATTATTATCTATACATTGCTGCCATCTAATAGGAAGGTTATATAAGCCTTTGCGATAGAACTCTCGTGATCTAGATTCGACAAACTGTGTGAAAGCATTTTGTACTGCCTCCTGAGAAGAAAACTTTTTATCACGTACAAAATTGTCCAAATCACGAAAAAAAATGGTAGTCCGTTGGACCAAGGTCTGGCGAATACAGAGGGTGACGAATGGTTTCTAATTGCAGTTCCTGTAGAATTAAAACGGTTTCTCGTGCTGTATGAGGCCTCGCGTTATCATGGAGCAATAATGGTGAAGATCGATTCATGAGTCGGGGCTGTTTCACTGCTAGTTTTGCTATCATTGTTCGGAGTTCGGCACAGTAGACATCTGCCGTTATTGCTTGACCAGATCGGAGAAAACTATAGTGAATAACACCATGCTGAGGCCACCAAACAGTTACCATTACCTTTTTATTGGTAAGCTTTGCTTTAGGACACTGTTGCGGCGTTTGACCTGGGGTCAGCCATTGCATTTTTCGCTTACGGTTATCGTAAAGAATCCACTTTTCATCACATGTCACAATTCGATGCAATATTTCTTCATTTCTGTATCGAATTAACAAGGCAACACAAGTTTCAACACGCGTTTTTTTCTGCAGATCAGTCAAATCATGAGCCACCCATTTCTCATATTTTTTTTTATTTTATTGCTTTGTCGCAAATGAGTCAATATTGTTGGTAAGGTAACGTTAAACCATGCCGCTAATTCCTGGGTAGTTTGCCTCGGATTGGCTTCCACCATCTCTGTCAATTCATTGTTATTCACCTGTGTCTTCCACGTGGTTCGTTCTTCAAATCAAAGTTTCCATCACGAAAGCGTTTAAACCAAAATCGCACGATGCGTTCATTAGCAGTCCCCTCTCCAAACTCAACATTGATATTGCGAGCTGTTTCTGCCGCGTTAGTTCCGCGTCGGAACTCATATTCAAAAATAACTCGAATTTTCGAAGTATCCATCTTTCTTGTCTAAGCTGAATAAAAAAAAACAACTGAATGTCGATGATCAAATGTTGCACATTTTTCAAAAGAAGAACTTCATAGGTACAATGTGAAAAAAGTTTCACTCAAAAATCTCAAACTCAAACTCAAAGCATTTATTTCAATTAAACCAATTACAGGCACTTTTGAATTGTCAAGGGGTCGGTCAGTCAGAAAGATGAAGCTAGGCGCCCATTCCAAAGCATAGTAGGTACCTATGGAGAAGAACGGGCAAGAAACTCCACGGACACTCTTTTAAATCAAGATATGGTTACAAAATAATGGTTACATCATTCATGTTGAAATTTTACATGTGAGAACGATGCAGAACGTTAAAAGTGTCCTTAAAAAAAAACAATTCAAATATTTAAATTAAAATAAGCCGTGGCTGCTAAGGTATGACCAGCCTTCACTGATAGCACTTGTTCACGAACCTGACGCATGGATTAGCTAAATGATCCAACACACGCCACCATCAGCGAGACATTAGAGTGCATCACATACTCTCAGCCGCCAGGGCACATTCAAGTCAAACAAAGACGTACCCAGTAAATGGTAGCTTTAGAGTATGTACATAGTACTCGCATATGTGCTATGCAATTATATAATACAAAGGAGATTGAGTCTTTACAATGCAATGATAGTCTTACAATCTTCAGCAGCTCCAACAGTATCTTCAAACGTTAATTAATTAGTTGTGGTTGTGGAGCAGGACCAGCATCAAACCATGAAGGTTCTATGTCAATTCGAAGTTCCTAATACAAGAATAGAATATAGAATAGAATAGAATATATTTATTTCACTAAAATTACATTCAGGTGAATTGAAATTCCTGGACCTCACACTAGAATTCCCTGTGTTGTGAGATTCAAGCTCCTTCGTTCCGTTTACATTTTTTTTCGAAATTTACATTTTAAAACTAAATAGGTACTTATAAATAAACTGTACATGATTATATTATGTTGCTTTGATTTTTGTCAGTTGTGTTGGTGTTGTAAGGGTGTCTGGATGTATGTTAGTGAGTGCACGTGTGTTGTGAATTGTCAGTATGTGTACTGTACGTTCCTACTTAAGCTAATAAACTTTCTGTCATGTCGTAGTCCAGTGTAAGAAGCCAGTTTGTTATAGTCACTCTGCATTTTTTTTGTGTTAGTTTTAGTATTTTGTGTAGACCATTGAGTTTCGCGTATATGTGTGGACCCATAAAACCGTAAGACCTTCTACCGATTGGTTTACGGCATCGGATTTTATCCCAATTAACCCTTCGACTTGTAATGACACAAGTGCTCAAGGCAGTTTTATGAAATCGTAGGGTGACAGACAGTATGTAAAGTTGCCTAACCCTAAGAACTCCCACTTCAGTATAGAGTTTATTCGTGGAGTACCGGTAAGGTCGACTATAGGCAAGTTTTAGTAGCGCCCGCTGAGCTCGTTATACTTTAATTAGTGAAGTCTTGCCCGCACCGCCCCACGCTTCTATGCAGTAATTAAGAACGGATTGACAAAGTGAAAAGTAAATCATCTTTAGAACAGAATTATCAGCAATCTTGCCTAGTTGCTTAAATATACGCAGCATTGTTCTAATCCTGCCCTTTAAAGCGCACAGGTGTGCAGACCATTTCAATCGGTTATCTACAATAACTCCTAAATATTTAATAGCGTCAGTTTGTTCGATGCAAGGACAAGAACACTGGATGGAACTACTACAAGAATGCAGCTGTAAGCAAGATAATTTGTTAGGGGAAGAACGTTCGGAAATAGCAAAATTGATTGCCTTGGTTTTATCTATATTCAACGTCAAAAGATTATGTTGTAGCCAGTTCCCAACAACCTGTAACCCGTCCTCAACCACTCGTTGTACCACATCCCATGTTGTCCAGTGAAAAACTATCGCGGTATTATCAGCATATGTGAAAATTTTAGCCTGTAGGAGGTTCATGTTGCATAATCCATTTATGTAAATAATAAAAAGAGTTGGACCCAGCACGCTTCCCTGTGGAACACCGTAATGTACGGTAGTTGGGTCACTACAATATTTCCCTAGCACAACTCTTGATTTCTTTCACAGAGATATGAGGTAAACCAATCCAAAGCAACACCAACAACTCCCAGAAGTGACAATTTCTTGATCAGAATTTTCCTGGAGATCGTATCGAATGCTTTTGCAAGGTCCAATAAGATGCCAGTACATGCCTGTCCTTGACCTAGGTTCAGACTTATAAAGCCGGCTAAGTTTTTGACTGCATCCTCCGTGGACCTGCCAACCCGAAAGCCATATTGATTGTCAGACAGTAATTCATTTTTCTCCAGGTATGAAAGTAGTCTCTTGTTGACAACTTTCTCAAGGATTTTTGAGAGAGCTGTCAGCAGAGAAATTGGGCGATAATTAGCAGGAGTTTTTGGATCTCAACTTTTAAATATCGGGCAAATATTTGCAATCTTTATGCAGTCGGGGACTACACCCGTGCTTAAGCTTAAATTGCATAGGAAGGCAATCGGTCCCACCAAAACATGTGCGCACTGCTTTAGGAATGCGTTATTAATCCCATCATAACCCGTTGCTGATGTCGTCTTAAGAATGGATATAATCATAAATATTTCTTTTTCGTCAGTTGGAGCAAGAAAGAATGAGTCCGGGCTATTTTGTAACGTTCTATATTGCTCATTGTTACAGGCCAGCTCAGTCTCAGTCATGCCAAGTATTTTCCAATAGTAGTTTGCGGTCATGATCTTGGTTCAGGTTGGATAGAATGTTGTTGCAATAGTTTAAGTATTTCTATTTTCTTAAGTATATCTATATTCTTGTTGAATGAACGGATTATCGCGATTTTCCTCTTTCTTTGCATTGGTGTGCATTAAGTCACGTCGTCTTATACACTTCAAAAGGTTTTTAGTAATCCATGGCTTGATAATGACATCTGAGCTACGGCATACACGAATAGTGGTGTGCTGATTAATTTTACATGAAAGAGTTTCGACAAATTTTCGGAATGCATTAGAAACATTTGTATATTCAAGAAGCCAATCCCAATTTTCGTTTTCAATATCTTTTTTTAAATTTTTATAGTCAATTCGCGTATGACGTTTCTCAACCCTAGTCCGAGCTAATTCTCGGTGAATGCCAAAGATAACCGTCTCGTGATCTGTTATACCAGTGTCACAGACAATCACAGTAGCAGGCTTCTGAATTTAAAGCATAACATGATCCAAACAGTTGCCTCCTCGCGTAGGGAAAGTATGTCCTGGAAAATATCCGTAGTGGCCAGTTAAGTCTAAGTAGTCAGAGGCGCGTCTGTCCGTGTAACCCGATTTTATATCAATGTTCAAATCCCCTACAATAGCACAGGTGTTTGCCGTACATGTTTCCATTAGTTCTGTTAAGGATTCACAGAAGTTATTTATATTATAAAATAATGGTGACCTATAGATGGCTATCAGAGATAGTTCGTCACTGATATTGACAACCAAACAGTTCGAGTCTTTGCAGGGTGGTTCTAGTACAGAAGCCTGGAGAGATGACTTGGTGTATACAACTATTCCATCGTTTTGGTTAAGGTAAGTTTTGGAACAATGATAATCGTAGTTATTAATTTCCAAATAGGCGTGCCCGTCGTCAAGCCAACACTCTGTTAAAATAATTATATCAGGCGTAAAAAGCAGCCGCCTCAGGAGAACAGTGAAATCATCAAAATTATTTTTGATACTGCGAATATTTTGGACTACAACCGAATACTGACTTCCCGTGTCACTTAGGTGCCGCTTACATTCATCTATAGAATATAGTTTTAGGCTAGTAGTAAAGGCCGATTTGTCGATTTCATCAATAACTTGTACTAAGTTAGCCATTAGAATACATATGTTGGTGTAGCAATATAGGTCTCGATGAGTTATGTAGGCCGCAGCACGTAAAACCTAAGTGTATTCAGTAGCGGTACTGATGTGATGTAGTAATTATGGTCTCAGCTGAGTGTGAAGTGTGTAAACAAGTTGTCATAATACAATAAACGGCAATTTCATACTTTAACCCCTATTATTTTGTTCAAGTTGCATTCATTATATAATTGTATGTGAATACGATGCACCTAATATAAATATAAGAATAGAATAAGAATAAGAATAGTTTATTGTTTAGTGCATTTTCATAAAAAAAATACGAAAAAAATGCTATTGTAGTTCATAAGAGCATTTTATTTTAAATGCAAGTAAATGTGACTTTGAACTCGAATCGTAGTAAGGTCGTACTACGGTTTGAATTACATAATAGGTAATCTACGGCCGACCGGCCGGCCTGTCTGTAAATGACATCTCGAAGGATAAGGTGATAGTAAAAAAAAATTATTGCTGCAATGTTAACCTTTGCTCTCAATTCACTGTCATTTTGGATCGGTTTTTCTTAGACTTTGTCCTTCATGGCACCCCAATAAAAAAAATCCAGTGGGTTTAGGTCCGGAGACCTAGGTGGCCATAATATCGGTCCCAGTCGCCCAATCCACCTGCCTGGATAAGCTTCGTCTAAGTCATCATTGTCCGGAGACCTAGGTGGCCATAATATCGGTCCCAATCGCCCAATCCACCTGCCTGGATAAGCTTCGTCTAAGTCATCATTGTCCGGAGACCTAGGTGGCCATAATATCGGTCCCAATTGCCCAATCCACCTGCCTGGATAAGCTTCGTCTAAGTAGGCTCTTACTTCAAGGCCATAATGAGCAGGACACCCATCATGTCGCATTTTACATGTCACAACTTGTTTTATAATAATTCGTGTAAATGAACAGCTGTTACTTATTCTCGTAGTGGTTTTTGACAAAATTACGTTAATTACATTTTCAACAAAATCAGCTTCTCTGGAACGAAAATAGCATTTTTTTTGTATTTTTTTTAAAATGAAAATGCACTAGTATTGTATCTTTCCAAAATCACCATTAAACAGGCTATCTCTTAAGTTTGTTGCACAAAACTGCCACATACATTTTTTTTTCACCACTGTAGGTTAAAGTTATGCGAAAAGAAAATCGTTCTGTGAAAATTTAAACAAAAAATATTATTTCTTGAAAACATTCTTGTTTTTGATAGAAAAAAGACTTATCAATGAGTAAAGTTAATGATTCACGAATAATTTGATGTAAAAAAATAATAGAAAAGGAATTTTTCATTACGAGATGCTTAAAAATCTGTTTCAAGGTAGAGATTTTTCGATATTTCGAAAAATTTTGTAAAACTGTAAATCCGTAAGATTTTGCTAAACATATATTGTGTAGTTTTGGTAGGTATTGACCCAAGCTATCACCCCCTGCAGTATGTCGTGCTATTTACTGGACACCCTGTATGTATCAGTGCCCTTTTTTTTTCTTTTTTTTTTAGGTTAAGAAGTTTTCAGTCATATCATAGTCCAAAGTAAGAAGCCATTTTGTAACCACAATTTTGCACTTATTATGCGTAATTTGTAGAATTTTGAGTCGGTTATTGAGTTTCGAGTAAATGTGCGGTCCCATAAAACCGTACGATCTTCTACCAATTGTTTTACGGCAGCGAACCTTTTCCCATTGAACCCTTCGACTTGACGGGATACAAGTGCACATGGAGGTTTTGTGAAATCTTAGAGTGACTGACAGGATGTAAAGCTGTCTGACTCTAAGAACTCCCACTTCGGTGTAGAGTGTGTTAGTGGGGTACCGGAATGGTCTTCCATAGGCAACCTTAAGCAGAGCTCGTTGAGCTCTTCCAACCTTTATTAACGAGGTTTTACCAGCCGCACCCCATGCTATTATACAATAGTTAAGGACCGATTGACAGAGAGAGAAATATATCATCTTTAGAACTGAGTCATCTGCAATTTTACCCAGCTGCTTAAAGATACGGAGCATCTTTCGAACCCTACCCCTTAAAGCACTCAGGTGAGTGGACCATGACAAACGGTTATCTACAAAGACTCCCAGGTATTGAATTGAGTCGGTTTGTTCGATGTATGGGCAAGTACAATTTTCTGGGCTAGAATAGGAGTGCAGCTGTATACAAGTTACAGAGTTAGGGGCGGAACATTTCGAGATGGCAAAGTTGATTGCCTTCGTTTTATCAATATTTAGCGTCAAAAGATTATGCTGCAGCCAGTTCGCAATAGATTTAACCCCGCTTTCAACGGAGAACTTAACGTCGTTCCGAGTGTTTCCATAAAATACGATTGCGGTGTCGTCAGCATATGGAAAAATTTTAGCTTGAGGGATATTCAAGGCGCATAGTCCATTTATATATATGATGAATAGGGTAGGCCCCAGCACGCTTCCCTGTGGCACACCAAATTGCACTGTGTTTAGGTCACTAGAATATTTCCCTAGCATTACTTTTTGCGTTCTATCGTTGAGATATGAAATAAACCAGTCTAGTGCAGTGCCACGAACTCTCAGAAGCGACATTTTCTTAATCAAGATTTTCCTAGATATTGTATCAAATGCCTTGGCGAGGTCCAGGAAGATGCCAGTACATGCCTGTCCTTGACCTAGATTGAGGGTTATAAAATCTGCTAAGTTGGCTACTGCATCCTCCGTGCACCTATCAGCCCGAAAACCGTACTATACACTGCTATTTTTTAATTAGTACCAAAAAAAAATGGGGCTCTATCCGTACCCGTTACTGATCATATTTGTGTAGTCAAAAATCAAAAAAATGAAATCCCAAAATTGTTCACAAAAATTTTTCATAATTGGTAAATTCATAAATTTCATAATTGAATCAATGATTCATAACAATTGCTACTAGAAAATACTACGTGCAGTGCATTTCCATGATTAATGAATACTATTAGGTAGCCTGTACAATATTTCCATAAACTGAGTGACATTTTGGGATATAAACAAACGCTAATAACTTTGTTGTTTATGAATATTATTTATTGAGACTTTACATATATAATAACAAGACCTTCTTTAATGAGCCCTTTAAGAATTTGTACTAATTAAAAATTAGTGGTGTATAAAAGGTAAAAAAAAATAAAAAATACTTACAACGTGTCGTTTTGCATCCTCGTCAAATTTCAGGGTGTGGTACAGAACATCAAACCGAACAACTTTTTCCATGGGACCAACATCGTATTCGCGAAAAAAATTTCAACTCTCTGATGAAAAACTTCAATACCTACTCGACGCAAATGTATGGGATGGCTGATTATTTTTCCGTGATTACGATGTCGGTGCCATGGAGAAAGTTGTTCGGTTTAATTGTGTATTCTATACCATACCCTTAAATTTGACGAGGATGCAAAACAACACTTTGTATAAACATAGGATTCACAAGATGTAGGAGGAATCCATTAAATGTAGGAGGAGATTAATAGATTGCCAACTCAATTTTAGCCAATAAACCTGTATAAACACTTTTAAAATATAATACAATAATTTTTCACATTTATAAACACACGCCTTCTTCCCATGAGGGCAGGTGGAAACTGCAGAACACAAGTTTTTTTTTTTTAATATTCTGAATAATATTTTTTTTTCCTTCAGATCTCTTAATATGTACCTCGTCCTGGCAGGTCACTCATTTTTCACCGGCGTTGTATTCACTGTAAATCCAAAACTGTTGGAAGATGTAAGTTTAATTTTATTTACCGAATTAATCGATTTTTTTTTTTCAAGAAATATACCATTTGTGGTTTCAATAGTTTTTTCGGGTGCCTGCCGTTTTGCCGAAAAGATTTTGACAAAATTTCATTACCCAAACAAATTTTAGCAACCTTTTTTATACCATTGCAATATTTCGAATGATTTCAGTACGCATATTTTCATTTGGTCAAATTTTTACTTGGCAAAATATTACTAAGTATAATGTCATTATGAAATTTGGTCTTTAATCAAATGATTTATTACAGCAAACAATCTTCAGACAATAAACGTTTGGTGAAATGATTTGTTAAGACAAAAAATATTAAGGCAAAAATAAGATTTTTAGACATTTGACTTGCTGGTTAAATTTGATGTCTTTTGCGTACTTCTTTGTAAGTTTTTGTGCTTGAATTTGTCTGAAACAAGTCAAATGTATGGTTACTTGATATTAGTTTATTTATGGACACGACTTGCAATATAATATAAAAAAATATATTGTTTTTAGTAGGTTATCCGGAACTGAATTATTTAGATTATTTTAATTACTTATTTTAAAAAAATGGTTAGGTTAGGTTAGGTTAAAACTGTGACCTACTATGCCAGGAACGACTACATTATATAGAAAAAAAAGAGCACATATTGAGCGCCATTTATGATTTACCTCCTACCCACTTAGTAGTTCACATTTTTGTCATTGAAGTTTGACTGAATAGGAAAGGGTGAATTGAAAACTGACGATACTAAATAAGTATTTGGCTTATTTGATTTTGCATAAAAACTGTTATTCCAAATTAAATATTTGACTAAATAAAAAATGTTAGAAGTACTAGTTGGTAAACAAGTTATAGTTTAAACGTTCATTTGCCAAACATTAGGTTTGCGTTACAACTTTTTGTGAATAGATTTTTTGCTAAGTAATAATTTGGCAAATGAAATTATGCGAAAAATTTTTTGGGAAGTGAAAATTTGTCAAATTCCTTTCGGTCAAACAAGGGAGACCCAGTTTTTTCTTCACATACTTAATGCTACGAGTATAGGTACATTATTTAAAAAAACACGTTCACAGCAAAAGATGATGAATTTTTGGATATAATAATGTTTTAATTTCAGTGGTTACATAATAAAGCCTTTACCGTATTTCTGAACGGGCCACTGATAATGCAGACATTCTTTGTCATCTCGTCCTTTCTACTGGTATATATCTGGCTGATACATTCAGAGAAACATGAACCTTCGTGGAAGATGCTGCCGAAGCAATACATAATGAGATGGATGAGGTAAGAATTTAATGTATAAATCTGACAAGCACAGTCGAACAAGCTATTTTAAACAATGCCGTGCTTAGAGTGTATTGTGCTGACTTAACAATTATTTTGTATCATATTACGCACTGCAATCTTAAAATGTTTGCCTGTATACCAAATAGGGTGAGGTGTTCAACAGTGAACCATGAAAAAGTTGCACATTCACAGCTCAACTGTTTCTTAACATAATGAAGATTTTTTTTTACTACAGCACATCTCACTTAACTGAATTTAATTTTGAATATTAATTTTGGACCCAAACATAACAGGATAGGATATATTTAAGGTTTTTTAAAAGATGGGAAATTGCTCACTGAGTCCACCGCGTATAATGAGATGGTTGAGGTAAGAATTGAATGTATAAATCTGACAAGTACAATCGAACAAGCTATTTGATATACAGAAAGCTAGCTTGCAACTACTTTTAAACAATGCCGTGCTTAGAGTATGTTGCGCTGAGTTGACAATTCTTTTGTGTCACTCTCCTAATAGCTATCAGCTTAAAAAGTTATTACGCACAATATTTTTTTAAGTAAACGTGTCCTCTAAAGGTGATTCCGATATCCTATTTACAGAACAAACAATATCATTTAAATAAAATTAATTGTTGTGAAGTTCTTAAAATCTTTGTCTGAATACCAAATACATTTGACTGTATATCGCTGACCTAATCAATCAGAGTGGGCTAAATAATAATTGTTCATATTGGGAATTAAACTGATGATTATTTCTAAGTATTTACAGACTTTTGGTTTGTCTGATGCAGATTGACTTCATCGTACGGCCTCATCATAGCCTTGTCAGCAACTTGGTTTGGGAGACTGGCATCAGGACCTAATTGGCAGGCAAGTTTTATTAGTAACTCTAGTGGTGTAATGATTTGAGTATTAGTATCATCCGCATCATAAGCTTTTCTTAGGTAGATATCAGATGCATATTTATTTTTCATTTTTAGGGTTCCGTACTTCAAAAGGAAAAAACGGAACCCATATACTTTGTTGTCTGTCTGTCTGTCTCTCTGTTAGTCTCTCAAGACCCTTTTTCTCAAGAACGCGAAAAAGTATCAAGTTGAAATTAATATCAAATACGTACGGCTATGGTTCCTTGGAGTTTAAAAAAAATAAGCTTTTAAGTCAACGCAATAAATAAAAATATGCCCAATTAAGCAACATATTTTGATACTCGCAAGTAGAACAAAACCTGTTGGGTACTTTTTGTTGAACTAGAAAAATTACATTTGGCAAGAAGCAAGGTCTCATTGCACAAGTAAAGGAAAAAGTCAGAAAATTGTTAAGTTGTAATTTTATCACGAAAAAAAAAAGTTTGTTTTCGCGATAAATTCTCTTCATCTACAGAACCCTTCATTGTTCGTGGTCCGACACGCACTTAGCCGGTTTTTTTAATATTTCAATCGAAGTTAACATAAAATATCAAAAGTCAAAAATTAATTCATTATTGAACCGATCCTTCAATGTTGGATTTCAGCAGTTGGCATATTTCACTCGCCTACCTTATTAAAAATTTAATGAACTAAGCAAATGAACGTCCATTCCTATGTTATTTTGTCTGCGTCTTGTGAACGTTAATTGAAACAAAAATGAACATTCACTCGAGTGAAGCTTTTGTTGTCATCTTTACAAAGCATTAGATAGTGTAATTTTTTTATTAATAACTGTGATAGTAACAGACGTAGCTTTATATACATTACACTTCATTATCATTATTTTCTTTCTCTTATATTATATTTATTTGGCATCGGTGTGACGTGTCTTTTCTTCCATACTTCGTAGTTATCTCGTTAATCACACTTTTCACACCGTTTTTATCCTTATCAATTGCCACACAGTCTAATCATCATGTCTTTAGTCTTCCCTTACTCATATAGCCATCCACATTCATACCCAAAACTTTTCTGCAAACATTATCCTCATTCCTCCTGTTAGGAATCAATAAATTGGCCCCATATTATAGAACGTCCCATTTTTATCATCAAGAAGTGTATTAATCAAAACTAAAATGTATCTACAGAAAGTGGTTTATACCGAAGTAAGAGATTGCCGCATTCACTGGTGGAGAAATATTCTTTACATCAACAATTACGTCCACGGTTCCTATTGTATGCCGCAAACTTGGTAAATATCCATACTATTATTATAAATTCGAAAGTAACTCTGTCTGTCTGTTACCTTTTCACGCCTAAACCACTGAACGGATTTCGATAAAATTTGGCAAGGCTATAGATGGCATCCTGAGGAAGAACATAGGCTACTTTTTGTCTCAAAAATAATCCTACAGGGGTTGATATAGTGAATGTAAGTTTGTATGGGAAACCCAGCATTTCTTTAGTTAGGGATATGAAAATTCAAATTTATGCTTTTGGTAGGAAATAAAGTCATGAGTGTTTCAGCATTTTTGACAAAAAAAAATCATCCTATACGCGGATGAAACCGTGGGCATAACTTAGTATCGGATACATAAAAAAATAAACAATACGGTTACATTCATTGATGACCACAGCTGGTCGATATTAGGTAGATTAAACATTTTATTGTGTGTGAATTACCGTATATTAAAATTTAAAAATAGAGTTGCATAACGTGTGACATTATTTTAAAGTGATTTACCAATGTTTCTTCATCAGGTATTTAGCAGCAGACACCCAGCTCTACTTCATGGCAGTTATCATCTTTTTGATATGCAGGAGTGCCCTTACTAGGAAGGTGGTACTGAGCATTCTCTTCGTGATAGGGATCATTGTCCCCGCACTGCATACTTATTATCAGCACTTGAATGGTATTATGCTTGTTTCCCCGGAGTAAGTTTTCAATAACTATTCTAGTTTAAACAATTTTAAAGTGTAGATAGTAGTAGTAGTAGTATTGTGTTTAAGTTAAAAAATCAAGAGTGTGTTCAGCCATTTTTAGAGCTATTGCCAAACTGAAGAGAAACCCGCGGGGGATGCGAGACGAAATTCACTCGCGCCGATTGTGTCAACTTAGGTACTTGTATGGTGCAGGTATTCAAACTGACGCAAGTAGTCGCATGAGTGAGAATATAAAAACGTGTGTAAAGCTACGCTTGCCGGGGTTGGTCCGTGGATGGGTGACCATCTTTACATATCGAGACTCCTCCGTGCCTCGGAAAGCACGTTAAGCCGTTGGTCCCGACTGTCATTTGTGGATCTTTGACAGTCGTTACGGGTCGACAGAAGCCCGAAAGTCTGACAACCACTCTTACCAAGGGGTATCGTATTACCCAGTCACTGGGTTGTGGAGGTCAGATAGGCAGTCGCTCCATATAAAATACTGGTATTCAGCTGCATCAGGTTAGACTGGAAGCCGACCCCAACATGGTTGGGAAAAGGCTAGGCGGATTGATATTGCAATTTGGAGAAGACGGGTTAGCTAGTCATAAATTAAATTAGTTCCCTACTGTCTCATTTGTGTGGCCGTGTATAATTTTTGTAATAATTTTCAGCTCAGCAATTAATTTATTCTTTGAAGATACCACGTTCCTTACACTCTACATAGAGGGGCATACCAACCTGACTGGCTACGTCATCGGCATGGCATTAGGCTACATTATCTACGACTGGCAGAAGGCTGGGGGCAATCCTAAACAATTCTGGGTAACCTTTCCTAAAAATGATCATTACATCACAATTCATGAGTAATCATGACTCATCTAGTTTAGTTTTTATTGATTTTTTTTCCTTCTATACTTTCAATTTTATCTGGAAAACTGTCATCTTTCTCTTGGAGGTTGGCGTTAGTAGCAGCCACAAAGTTGCTAACTAATGTAGTTATTTGCAATAATTAATAATAAAAAAAAAGAAAATGTGTCTTTGTTCCAATAAAGTTTATTATAGAGATCTTGCTGTCCTTGTCCTATGTTATTTGGGGTCGTCGCAACACGCTTCCTCTCTTCTCACCTTGCTTAAAAATGCGATACTGTAAATAGCGGGGGACCTCTTAGATTAAAAAGTATTCCACAGAATGGTCCCGCGACTGCAGTGACAATTTTATTTATCTGTTTAGTCAGGAAATACAACTTGTTTTTTTACTTTTTAGTTTGTTTTTTGGCAGGGCGTCGCGGCTGTCGTGTTTTGAATTTATTAATATTTATTTTTATTTTATACATTTTAGTGACAATGTAGACATTCGCAGTCTACTTAAGCCTGAATAGATCGCTTACAGCCAAAGATTTAATGTTTGTTTTGCATGTAGGTACCTTTCCTATGTAAAGTCATGACATCATCCAGTTTGGTCCAAACGCCAAAAACTTTTCCGCCTAAGCATTTCTTATTATGTCACCGAAGTTTTAGGACCAACCCTCTAAACCCCTCTAAAACCCTCTTTTAAAACCACTCGAAACGATTCTGAAGTTCGAGCTGAAAGCTTTCAGCGTCTTGGATTTGGATCGGTGCTGGACGGAGCGTAGACTTGACCAGTCGAGATCTTTCCAGCTTGATATTTAAGTTCAATTTACCATGCGGTGATCACTGCTGGTTCACACTACGTTGAACACAGAGGCATTATTGAATGCTTGCTTCTCCTTCGACATAATGAAGTCAAATAAGTTTATCTCATTTTTCGTTGCACCACCAGGGCTCTGCCAGATCCAATTTCTGTCATATTCTCACGTTAAGTCACGTTTTTTGAAGAAGGAGTTCATCATAAAGAGGCCCTCCTCCTCCATAAAACTTGCCAGTAGGTGACCCTGGTGGTTGCGACGTCATCATCGTCTCGTTTGCCCAGTTTCACGTTCAAGTCCCCCATGACAACAGTAAACCGAGTTTTAGAGCCATGCATGGCTCTGGAAACATCCTCATTCATGGTCTCCACCTCATCATGGAGACCAGTGTGACGAGGTCGGGGCGTAAACCTGTATGACCTTCAACAAATATCTTGCAGGTATTCTGAGTATTAGGTACTGGTGTACCTTAAGGGTGGCCCCTGGTCGACACACTATCAATCTTCACCATGTTGCTCAGAAGGGACATTAAGGACAAGAAACCCGACACCACCTCGAGGCTTCTGATCTCCCTCTATGCCTATCTAACTATACTTATCTTATCTCCCTCTATCCCGGAAATAGAGTAAATTCTCTGATTTGAGGATTATCGAGTCCTCCTTCTCTCTTCGAACTATAGATAACCCACCCTATCGTAAGTTGCTCAATTTATCCTAGAGTTTTGTGATCTTCTCGGCGGTCCGGAGCGTACGCGTGTTATATTTTGCCAGGTCCAGTTTTGTTACGGTGATTCTGATAGCCGGATCTCGCAATGTGCACATTCTGCGTCAAACCCCTCGTCCTGATAATATAGTATATATCATTTATTCTCTCTTCACAAAGCTGACTTAAAGTTAGTGTATACAAAAAAAAATGTTACAGCTGTATTCCACCTTTGTGAGAGACTGGTGCCTGATATAGGTTTTGGGATAAACCTGTGATACAGGTCACCAGGCCCCCTTACACTGCTAGAATTAGCTTTCACAGAGGTACCGTGCAAGAGTCGAAGTTTAACAATATGCATACCAAAAAAATAAATGCTAAACAAGAGTCAAACAGTGTACTTGTTACTTTAACTGTGTTAAAGAAATAAAATAAGAAGTAACAACAATAAGAAAAACCTAATTATAATTATGCAGAAGTTATTGAGTCATGTTGAGAGACGATGTGTGAGTGAGTGTTTATTGTTGTGGAGTGTAAGACTAATAAGGATGTATGTAAATAATTCAGATGAGAAGTGTGTGAGTGAAGGTGACTTTTGTGGAGTGAGAGCAGCGAGAGTTGTTTTTCAAGGAAGTGAGGAACAGATAACAGTGTGGGGTTGGTCAAAATTAGTTTCCTTTCAGAATAGTCCAAATATTCTCAGTTTTATCATAGTCTAGACCTTTTAAGTATTTTTTTAATTCTTTCATACAGCTTGATCGAGTTTTTGGATATAGATTTAGGAATTTATTCAACTTATTGTAAAGATAATGCCCAAGGAAGCAATAGAACCTTTTAGGGAGTGTAGATTTGAATTGAGCCGTGGGACATACCCTACCCTTTCGTCGGTTTAGCTTAACGTCAAACTGCATTTCCGAATGTTTTTTAAGTAATGTACGCAGTATGAACGTTTGTCTGACAGTGAGAGTGTCCCATTCTTTGTATAGGTCAGTAGTTGGAAAACGAAAGGGGAGACCAGCTCCAACCTTGAGTATGGCACGCTGTGTCCTTTCAACTTCGATGAGGTGTGTTTTAGCGGCACCCCCCATTTTTTTTCCCCATGATGTGATGCAGTAATCAATCAGTGATTGACATAATGCATAGTAGATCATCTTAATAGTGTTTCGGTCAGCCGAGTGTCGTAGGGTTTTGAAAACGTAAATAACTTTTCGTAACCTGGTCACGAGGGTTTCTATGTGGGTTTCTATAATGATTTATCTATGGCAATGTGTAGGTTCATAATATGCCTGGCTCTGACTAACGGGATTGCAAAATACTTATTATTGTTTGTGTGGTATTTTTGGATGTGTGGATATGATGATAGGATATGTATGAACAACAATATATTTCTATAATTTATTTTACATCTAAAAAAACATTAAAAAAATGAAAAAGTGGCTTAAAACCATTTCATTTAATCGAAAAAAGACGGATTTTTAAATCCAAATAAAACCAAGGGAACTGGTTTGACAGCTTCGGTTTGATAATAAGAAATGCTCAGTGTGACAAATTCTAATAGAGCACAATTTTTGTGCTATACTCTATTCTTTTTGGACTACTTTCTACTTCTTTCTACTACTTTAAATTTGGCCTAAAAGTTTATGAAACGTGGTTGATGTTCTTCATGCCAATAAACTATTTTTTTTTAAATAAGCTTTTCAAGGCATTCAATTTGATACCCATATTGTTATAATTGAAGAATTTTTTTTTTACTTTTCAAAATGGAGCCATACTGCCGCCATATTGATTTTTTTTTCTAAAAAAAATATAGTTAGAGTCACTCGGGATGATGTAAGGATTCTAACGATACCCCATACATTCAAATCTGTTCAGTCGTTTCAAAGTTACGGTGGAATAAAGAAACTCACATACATACAAACATACATCAACCGTGAAAACATTACACTACTTTGGGCAGTCGTGTAATAAAAAGTTAGACAGAACGCTAAACGAAAACGAAGTAAAAGCGTTGGCAGGCTATGCAATGCGACGGGTTAGGTCGGAGAAACAAGAAATTTCACGCGGACAAAGTCGCAGGCAAAAGCTATGTCAAAACATAAAAAGAAAAGTCCTGACTGACTGATTGATTGATTCATCAAAGCCCAGCCCAAACCCCTAACAAGCTGAAAATTTGGACCCAGGTTCCCTTAATAATGTAAACAAGAAATAAGAACAGATTTTTGTTCTTATGGGATATTTTCCGACATCCCCCGAAAAAGCTAGCTTTTAATATGTAGCCTTTATGTATATCTTTTTCAGAAATACCGGTACTTGTACTGGAGTACGTTCTTCCTGGGTATCCTCATTCACTTCTCTGGCAGTATCTTCTATGCTGATGTTCCACCACAACCCGTCTACGTTCACGTGCTGTATGCTGCTTTCATGAAGCCTATCTTCGGCATAGTTATTGCCATCGTTATAGCTGGAATAACTGTTCAATTTGAAGGTACTGACTTAATTAATTTGATTTTGTCTTCTCAAAAAATGGTTATTTTCAAACAATAGTCGAATGAATTCTTGGAAGGATATCATTGGTTCATTACAGACCTTAACATGGAGAATGAAACCGAACACAGGCAAACTACAAGCATAATTGTGCCTGTGTATGTAATATAATAATATGTGTTGTATGTATTAACTGAGATTAGTCTCAGTCTTACACTCGGTTTCTTAATTGAGAATTAAAAGTTTAATTAAATAGTTTAAAGTGAATTGATCAAACTATACTTTAGCATTACTTAAAAAACTCAAATTCAAATTTTCTTACGATTGTTATGGATAAGTTGTTTATATACTAACCCAAATGGACTAATGGTCTGGATTTTATAGATTTTTATTATTTTATTTATTATTTATTAGAATCATCCATACACTCTCCAAGTAACAATTGGACTCAAATATCAATATTTCAAGAAATGTCATTCATTTGTCAATAATTACTTCCAATACCTACATTTTTGACAAGTTTTTGACACAGATTGTTGCTAAAATGAGATTGCGGCTAAATTTTGAACGTGTTTAATGACGATAATTGGCCCTCTGATATCACGTGTAGTCAGTAGTATTTTGTTGCGATTTCTAAAAATGCTCTTTGACCATCCGCTTTCCCCACTAACAGGTATATACCGGACAATCCTGGAGTGGCAACCCTTCACGTACTTGGGCCGGTTATCGTTCAGCGCGTATCTACTGCACATTGCCTTCCTCAGGACCGAAATGGCGTCGATTGTCGCCATTCAAAGAATCTCTCTAATCGGAGTTGTAAGTATATATTATTTAGAACTGCTTGAATAAAAATATCCTGCACTTCTTCATTACTTGATGAATTTTGTGACACAAACTAGTATAAATTATCTACTTCTCTTACACACACGACCACGGCACGCGACCATCGCGGCACGACCTATTATAAGAATAGCTAGCTCCATGCATAATTTATAAAAATATTTTGAAAACACTTTGATGTCGCATTGGGGCATCCTATATAAATAGATTTTAGTTTTGTGTTTTTTTTATTTCATGTTTAATTTTTTTTTTTTTGTATCAAAATATTTAAAAATGTAATTGAAATGAGTATTTTTATGGAATCAAGGAGACCATAAATAAAAAAAAAAACCACAAAACCAAAAAAAACCAAACCATAAAATATGGTTCGTGGGTACAAAAGATGTTACATATCAGATTTAGTGCAAAGGCACATTCCACCATGCTGTGATGGCATGCAAATATTTAATGGAGCTATCATACAATCAAATTACAGACAATTTAATAAAATAATTCTATGAACGAAAACCATATTAAAATCAAGTGAATGCCAATTTGAATTAAAATTACACACTACATATTTAAATAGTAAGGTAAGTAGCTAGCGACAACGTAATTACTAAAGTAACTTAAAATAACTAAAAGCGACTACAATGCATTCGTGAAGTGGTAGGGACTGACACGATTTTTGTTGAGAAATTCACCGATTGATTAAAAACTACAAATACAAATACAAATAGTTTATTTTCATTAACATGGTATTGACTACATAGCTAGTGATAGAAATGTCCTTTTAAGCAAATAAATGCCTGTATTAGGACACTCCGCTCTACCGCAACTTAAATTTAGGTAATGTACATTCACAAACAAAATTAAGCCAATGTTTACTATTTATATAATTTTGAAAAACTAAAGTAAAATAAAGTAATTTAAAATTATTCCAAACAAAAAATTGTAGAAGACTAAATTTTTATATCAGCTTATTACGAAATAATTGTTATAGTTATATGAGTTGGGAAAACTATGCGATATCAACCATTTTTTCAAAACCACGCAGACATTTTTGTAAGGTAGTTCTGTTATCCAGTTAGGTAGTGAGTTATATATAAGTGTCGCCATATATGTACACACAACTGCGCCTGCATAGTTCTATGGATTTTTAATAAATACTGTGTGACTTTTGTCAAAATCAATATGATGATGGAATAGCGATGAACTGAAATGCCAATATTGGTCATTACCAATATTGGCATTTCAGTTAATTTCAGATAATATTTCACAGGGGTTAATATATCAACCCCTGTGAAATATTGTGTCAGGCATACTCTGCTACCTTTATCACAGTGTATAAAGCTGAAACGTTTTTTATATTTCACAGATGCTGAAAAGCTGCACATTAGTTACGGGGACATTCATAGCAGCATTTTTCTTCTGGATCCTGGTCGAATGTCCTTTTGCAAACCTCGTTGGAGCAATCTTCAGAAAACCTGAAACACGTGTTGTTGAAGAAAACGAAGAGGTTGTTAAGGAATTTAAGAAAACAGAAGATGACAATGAAACAGATATGTCTCAGACAAAGATCGAAGATGATACTATTGTTATTAAAATGGCAGACCAGCATATAGTTACGGGTACTTAGTTATAGGAGTATGTATTTATGGAGTTCTGTCTTACTTATTAAGAAAGTGACGAAGTTTAACTAGTTCAAGAGGTGTCATGTAAATAATAATAAGGTATGGAGAGGGATTTAACCGTAAACCTAATGTAGCGCCATAATACTGGGCTGGTTTATGATAAAATAAATAATCGGTTGCCAATTGTGTTCACCTACATAAAATTTTATTTTTATTCTCAAAAAAATTCCAAGTGTCAAGAATTTTGTACATCTTAACTCAGGGATGGAACGAATTTCTTCGAGTAATCTGCTGTCAAGCAAAAGTGCAGAACAAATTCTTTCTTCGTCCTTCATCAAGCAAAAAAGTGAATAGTTTTGTGTCAAAAGTATTTAACTTACCGGAAAACCCCTCGATATTGCAGGTGTCCATAGGCGTCTCTAACCACTTTCCACCAGAGGGCCTGAAGTGACATTATATCAGCGATCACCATGACGGAAAAGTCAAAAATGTATTGGATTGACGTAAGCTTACGAAATAAGCAACGGGTGCGGGGGCACCCTTGCCTGTATCGCACTCACCTCCACCAGTGCCGGACGGGAATGGTCAGGTGCTCCCGGCCATTCCCGTAGCCCCTCAACTTGCTGGGGGGCAAGCGGGGCCCGCCAGCTAGGCGGGCATGCGCTGGGAGGGTTGTGGATGTAAAGGCTGAGCCAGTTTCCCATGACCCTCCCGTCACGGCGATGCGGGAGCGCCGCTGGGTCGTTTAGTGGGTATACCGGATTTACCGGGGAGTCCCACATACCCCACACGTCCCCCGATGGGTGGGTATGCGTAATGCATTTTTCCCAGCGTCAAAAAAAAAAAAAAAAGGTAAGGTTAGGTTCCCCCCCGGAGGGTTCCCGCATTGTCGAGGCGAGGGGGCTCAGTAGCCGTGGCTTGGTCACCCACGGTGAAGCGAAGAGGAACCCGAGGCGGGGGCCGCTCGTCAGGGCTTTTGCCGATAAGCCGACGACGTAGCGGCCAGCGGGTAGGTTGCGGTGGCCGTATGGGCGACACCGCAACTGAGGCGGGCCGCGGTGTCTTATGGGAGGCATCGCGGCTGAGGATTGGAGACCGCGGCGGGAGAGGAGTGCCGGTATTGCGGTGCGCCGCTCTCCCTACCTTCCGCGGCCTTGACGGGGCCGCCACCGCTTGATGGCGGACGCGGTGGGGCCGCAGGGGAAGAGGAGTGTCGGTATGACGTCGGCCGCTCTCCCTATCCTCTGCGGCCGAAATTGGGCAGGCGGCGGAGCGCGCGTGGGAGGACGACTCTCACGCGGCGCCGCTCCGAAGGCGGAGGAGGGGTCGGAGAAGACGTTAGTTTGATAGTCATCTCCGACTCCTCCCAGGTGGAGGCCAGCAGGCAACGGGTGTGGGGGGCATCCTTGCCTGTATTGCATAGGCCCCCACCAGTGTCGGACGGGAATGGCCAGGTGTTCCCGGTCATTCCCGTAACCCCCCAGCCTGGGGGGCATGCGGGGCCCGCCACCCAGGCGGGCATGCGCCGGGGGGGTTGTGGAAGTAAAGGCTGAGCCGGTTTCCCATGGCCCTCCCATCACGGCGATGTGGGAACACTGCTGAGTTTTAGTGGGTATACTGTCATTCCGACAGGAGTCCCACATACCCCGTCTCGTCCCCCACGAGCGGGGATGCATAAAGCATTTCTCAGCGTCAAATATTATTATTATTATAAAATAAAATTGAATAAAAAAAAAAAAAAATAAAAAAAAATATTCCAGGAATACCCCACTAGTAGGAGGGATGTCGCCATAATAAGAAAATATCTATTCTACTAGACGTTTCGAATGACACCTGTTTCAAACCTGTTGGAGGGTGGGGACGTTTCTTCCCAATGCCCTTTAAATATTCCTAACGTTTATAATTACTATTCTCAAAATACAGAGTTTCAATAGATTATTCGAAACATCAAAATAACGAATTCCGATTATTAAAATACCGATTAACAGAATTCCGAAATAAAAACGTCATGTAAAATTGAATAGCAAGACAAATTAACACAAAATTGCTCGTCCAGTAAAGTTTTAACCTAACCCAAGTGATTCACGAATAATAGAGGGGATTTGCAGCATGCAGCGTGCAAACAGGCATGCAGCTTTCAAACAGGCATGCAGCATGCAAGCAAGCATGCAACATGCAGCAAGCATTGTATTGTCACGGCTCCGGCGCTGCGGGGTTTGGGCGGCCCTACGCGAGCTTATCGTCGCAGATGATTTTAACGCTCACCTCCTGCTCCTCAGCTCGCGGGCCGCCCCACCCCTCCGCGCCTACGCGGGCTTAAATTACACTCTAGGGTGGCAGACAGACAAGGCTGCGTGAAGTCGGTTTTGCAGCGATTCATTTCTTAAATTACACTCTAGAATGGCAGACAGACAAGGCTGCGTGAAGTCGGTTTTGCAGCGATTCATTTCTTAAATTACACTCTAGGGTGGCAGACAGACAAGGCTGCGTGAAGTCGGTTTTGCAGCGATTCATTTCTTAAATTACACTCTAGGGTGGCAGACAGACAAGGCTGCGTGAAGTCGGTTTTGCAGCGATTCATTTCTTAAATTACACTCTAGGGTGGCAGACAGACAAGGCTGCGTGAAGTCGGTTTTGCAGCGATTCATTTCTTAAATTACACTCTAGGGTGGCAGACAGACAAGGCTGCGTGAAGTCGGTTTTGCAGCGATTCATTTCTTAAATTACACTCTAGGGTGGCAGACAGACAAGGCTGCGTGAAGTCGGTTTTGCAGCGATTCATTTCTTAAATTACACTCTAGGGTGGCAGACAGACAAGGCTGCGTGAAGTCGGTTTTGCAGCGATTCATTTCTTAAATTACACTCTAGGGTGGCAGACAGACAAGGCTGCGTGAAGTCGGTTTTTCAGCGATTCATTTCTTAAATTACACTCTAGGGTGGCAGACAGACAAGGCTGCGTGAAGTCGGTTTTGCAGCGATTCATTTCTTAAATTACACTCTAGGGTGGCAGACAGACAAGGCTGCGTGAAGTCGGTTTTGCAGCGATTCATTTCTTAAATTACACTCTAGGGTGGCAGACAGACAAGGCTGCGTGAAGTCGGTTTTGCAGCGATTCATTTCTTAAATTACACTCTAGGGTGGCAGACAGACAAGGCTGCGTGAAGTCGGTTTTGCAGCGATTCATTTCTTAAATTACACTCTAGGGTGGCAGACAGACAAGGCTGCGTGAAGTCGGTTTTGCAGCGATTCATTTCTTAAATTACACTCTAGGGTGGCAGACAGACAAGGCTGCGTGAAGTCGGTTTTGCAGCGATTCATTTCTTAAATTACACTCTAGGGTGGCAGACAGACAAGGCTGCGTGAAGTCGGTTTTGCAGCGATTCATTTCTTAAATTACACTCTAGGTTGGCAGACAGACAAGGCTGCGTGAAGTCGGTTTTGCAGCGATTCATTTCTTAAATTACACTCTAGGGTGGCAGACAGACAAGGCTGCGTGAAGTCGGTTTTGCAGCGATTCATTTCTTAAATTACACTCTAGGGTGGCAGACAGACAAGGCTGCGTGAAGTCGGTTTTGCAGCGATTCATTTCTTAAATTACACTCTAGGGTGGCAGACAGACAAGGCTGCGTGAAGTCGGTTTTGCAGCGATTCATTTCTTAAATTACACTCTAGGGTGGCAGACAGACAAGGCTGCGTGAAGTCGGTTTTGCAGCGATTCATTTCTTAAATTACACTCTAGGGTGGCAGACAGACAAGGCTGCGTGAAGTCGGTTTTGCAGCGATTCATTTCTTAAATTACATTCTAGGGTGGCAGACAGACAAGGCTGCGTGAAGTCGGTTTTGCAGCGATTCATTTCTTAAATTACACTCTAGGGTGGCAGACAGACAAGGCTGCGTGAAGTCGGTTTTGCAGCGATTCATTTCTGTCACAAAATTTTATAGAACAACATATTGACTTTTATATGACACTATTTTAATTTAATATTGACTTAATCGTCTAATATGAGCAATATTTATAGTACCTACCTATATTTATATTTGTAAATACGTTCTCTAAAACGTTTCTAAATCTTGCAATATAGGGGTTTACGGGGGCGAAAAATCGATCTAGCGAGGTCTCATTTCTGAGGAAAATCATTTTCTACGTATTTTTACGCAAAACGATTCGGTTCGTAATTTCGCCGCCGCGGCCAATCTTGACAATGAAACTTTTTTCGATGATTTGTTTGTGGTCGCCTAATAATGTTCTAGGCACCCACAGATTGAATGCAGCGCCATCTCGTATAATTTTTAGAAACTTTCATAGAGTTACCACGGTACAAAAACGTTATAACCCTTGAGCGACGGTAACAACGTAGGGAACAATTCGGCGCAGCTATCCTAGCTGTAACAACGTAGGGAACAATTCGGCGCAGCTATCCTAGCTGTAACAACGTAGGGAACAATTCGGCGCAGCTATCCTAGCTGTAACAACGTAGGGAACAATTCGGCGCAGCTATCCTAGCTGTAACAACGTAGGGAACAATTCGGCGCAGCTATCCTAGCTGTAACAACGTAGGGAACAATTCGGCGCAGCTATCCTAGCTGTAACAACGTAGGGAACAATTCGGCGCAGCTATCCTAGCTGTAACGTCCGACCGGTTTTGTTTTTTATAGCAACCATGGTAGGTAGCTGTAATGTTTATGGCTATATATACTTTTTAAAAATGAAGTTGAAAAAAGTTAGTTTAGTGTTTATTTTTTTAAATTTTAGAATATTACAAAACCTATTCATTACTTTTTTTATAACTTTTAATTTTCATTAGTATAAAAAAGCTTGCAAAATTGTGTAATTGTAGATGTTTTATAAACTTAACAAAAGACCAAAGAGTGTTTAATCTCGATCTCCATTAGTTTTTTATTTATAAAAGTTAAACATTTATTTATTTATTTATTTATTTATTTATCCTCCAACTGGAACGCCTTATAGCAATTACACCAATGGAGCAAAAAATTACTTCATGTGCTGCTTTCCATCCATCCTGTGCGCGGTAGACATCAAACCGGCCATGGGTCACCCACGCTTACGCTGTCACGCAGCGTCAAGACACTTCTCCTTATTTCATAACTCCATCCATATTGCACACATTCATTGCGATATTATTGAGACTCAATGAATTTTTCAAAATAAATACATTTACATTGAAAAGAAACGAAAAATTTTGATGTGTCATCCTGCCTGACAGATGACGGGGCAGGATAAAATAAACATAAACATATAGGTACTGGTCTTTAAAAGGTAGAAAAAATTTAGCTACTGGTTAATGAGTTTATGTACATTTGGTGGTTTGATGAGAAATTAGATCTGATGACAAACTTACATGGTTTTACAAATTCGACAAGGCTGTTTGGGCATCGTTCTTTTGCCTCTCCACTGATATGAGAACCGAACCAACGGTTTTGGCGCTAACAAAAACGTTAAAGTATGTCATCTACTACAGCTATAAATTCTCTTTTTGTTCGTAAGTTATTTATTAGTCAAATGGTGTTCAAATAAAGTAATTATTGAAATGTGCTTTGTAGAAAATACTAAAATGCCTCGTGGACATCCGTGAAAAAGTTTCAAATTTCAAAATTCACGACCTACAAATTCAATTTATTTTAAAAGTTAAGATACCTGAAACAAAAAAAGATCTATGTCTCATTTCTGGGAAAATTCGTTTTTCTGTTTTCACCCGAGCAGAGCTCGGTCGCTCAGGTACTTAATATTAATAGAGCAATTAGTATATGATTAGAGGTCATCGCGTGTGCTCCCTCGCCCTCTATATAAACCTTTGGTCTGTTAAATACATTTATTTTTCCTTAAACGCAGTAGTACTATCTTCCAATCTTCTTACTTACTACTTAGTATTAAATCAGAATTTAATTGAAAATGTCGTCTGTCGCGTAACTCGTTTAACATCAAAATGTTTACAATTTTTTTATTATTTGTTTTGTTTCAAAGTTCTACTGCTGTGATATACAGGCTAAATGGTATGTGCAATTAGCTATATTGAACTTTGTTTGAGTTTTCTTTGAACATTTTATATTTTGTTTTAAGCACTATCTGGTACCTATTTGTTGTTAGGCCTACACTATCCTCCCATACCTATTAACACTGTTATTTGAAGACGATTTGTAAAGCCAATTATTTATATAAGAGTAACCACGGGCTTTCTTGCCAGCTCTGCTTCATAGGAAACCACATGGAAACCACCAACTGGAACCGTGCACCTAGCTTCTGACGTTTCATAAGTGCCCATGTAGGTTTATGCGTTTTTTTTTGTAATTTTGATATTATTTCACTTGTTTTATTTCACTTTATAAACATAATCTAAAAATTACAAAATAATAACCTAATTTAACTAAAACTATTCACAAACCTTTTTTATATAACATTTTCATTTATTATTTTAAATCTGCTAGTTTATATATTATGTACTATGGGCCAAACTTCCGCATGATCACCTTAAGGCGATAATCGCATAGCACGGCTCACGCCTCGATCGCACAATGTTCGTTTGTCATTAGCTGCGCTCTCACAGGAATGTTTTCTTAAATGAGCATGCTTAAGTTTTGTACATACAAATAAATATTATTTCACAAACTAAAACATGGCGTCGAAAAATTCATCCGCATCGCTGTAGACTGGTAATGTACCCAAGAGACTGGCGGCATTGCCACGTTGTATGGCAATGCTTACCTTCTGGCCCAGGTAAAAGCCAGCCCTTGGGTCACGGGAAGTGTCAACCAGCCGTTTCATTACAATATTTGAATTAATTAAATACTTAAAAAAAATTAAAAAAAACTATTTAAAAATTAATTCGTTTTTGTAACGCCACGACGATATTCCTCGAAGAGAGCCCGAGGTGTAAAATAGGATACCCACATTTTTTTTTCAAATTATGTTATTCTATAGGTACCCTAAATATATTATGTCTTAAATAGTACAGGACGACCCTATTGCCATTAAAAAAAAACCGGAAAAGTGCTAGTCGGACTCGCGCACGAAGGGTTCAAACTCAAACTCAAAGCATTTATTTCAATTAAACCAATTACAGGCACTTTTGAATTGTCAAGGGGTCGGTCAGTCAGAAAGATGAAGCTAGGCGCCCATTCCAAAGCATAGTAGGTACCTATGGAGAAGAACGGGCAAGAAACTCCACGGACACTCTTTTAAATCAAGATATGGTTACAAAATAATGGTTACATCATTCATGTTGAAATTTTACATGTGAGAACGATGCAGAACGTTAAAAGCGTCCTTAAAAAAAAAAAACAATTCAAATATTTAAATTAAATTAAAATAAGCCGTGGCCACTAAGGTATGACCAGCCTTCACTGACAGCGCTAGTTCACGAACCTGACGCATGGATTAGCTAAATGATCCAACACGCGCCACCATCAGCGAGACATTAGAGTGAGCGTCACATACTCTCAGCCGCCAGGGCACATTCAAGTCAAACAAAGACGTACCCAGTAAATGGTAGCTTTAGAGTATGTACATAGTACTCACACATGTGCTATGCAATTATATAATACAAAGGAGATTGAGTCTATACAATGCAATGATAGTCTTACAATCTTCAGCAGCTCCAACAGTATCTTCAAATGTTAATTAATTAGTTGTGGTTATGGAGCAGGACCAGCATTGAGCCAAGCATTTTTATCAGTTATGTAATCCCCAAACTTATAATATGCCTGCCTGCATAGTGTGCGTTTTATACAAGTTTTGAATTTAGTCTCATTGAGTTGAAGTATGTGTGGAGGTACCTATTTTATTGTAACATTTTAAACAGTACCCCATGAACGACCAGTCTACTTTAGCTAGTCTGAAACCTGGTTGAGCTAATAGGTTCCTTTTTCTAGTACTATAATTATGCCTTTCACCTCTTTTACTAAAAAGATGTAAATTTTTCCTTACGTACATGATATTTTCGTAGATATATTGACAAGGTACCGTCATGATGTTAATTTCCTTAAACAGTTCCCTTAGAGAATAGCGCTTGCGGAGATTATATATGGCTCTAATGGCTCTTTTCTGCAGAATAAAAATTGACTCGATGTCTGCAGCCCGTCCCCAAAGTAAAATACCGTAAGACATGATACTATGAAAGTAACTAAAATAGACTAGCCGCGCGGTATCTACATCAGTAAATTGACGGATTTTTGTGACAGCATATGCTGCTGAACTTAGCCGTCCTGCAAGTGATGTTAAATGAGGACCCCATTGTAGCCTTGAGTCGAGCGTGATCCCCAAGAAAACGGTTTTATCGACGAATTCTAGTTTCTCTTGATTTTTAATACTATCTCACAATCACTACTTTTTACATTTGGTAAAGAAAATCTAATGCACTTAGTTTTTTTCCCATTTAATACTAAATTATTAGCAGTAAACCAATTTTGGACCTGCAGTAGGGCGTTATTAACGTCGTCAAAATTTGTATCACGTCTACCTACCTTAAAAATTAAGGAAGTATCGTCAGCAAATAACACCATTTGTGGTTGATTTTTAATAAATGGAGTAAATCATTAATATACACTAAAATGAGGAAAGGACCCAATATTGAGCCTTGTGGAACACCCATTTTTACATTTAAACCAAGTGAAGTGATACCATTTATTTGAACTTGGTGTTGTCTACCATTTAAATAAGATTTTACTAAACTGAGCGCAAGTTTTCCAAGTCCGTAATGCTCAAGTTTCAAGAGTAAGGTTTCGTGATCGACGCAATCAAATGCCTTGGAGAGGTCACAAAAAATTCCTATGGCATCTTGTGCCTCTTCCCACGCGTTAAAAATGTGTTTTAATAAGGTTACACCGGCGTCGGTCGTACAACGTCCTTTGGTGAAACCAAACTGTTTATCGTGAAGTATTTTATTCGTGTTAAAATGATTGAGCATTTGATTAAGCATTACTTTTTCAAACACCTTGCTGAAAACTGGCAACACGGATACGGGTCTATAATTATTTGTGTCCTTACTGTCCCCGGATTTAAAAAGTGGTATTACCTTACTGTATTTCATTTCTTTACTGTTCCGTACCGTTATCTAAAAAAACCGGCCAAGTGCGTGTCGGACCACGCACAATGAAGGGTTCCGTAGTTTGAATGAATTTATCTTAAGAACAAACTTAACATTGTAGTTGAAAAACATGTTCTCCCATACATTCCAACTGTAAATGTAAGTTTGTACTTACAATATTGATAGATTTACCATGTTATTTTAACACCACAGCCTTCATATAGGTTTTCCTGTAATCTACAGGTAAAGATCTATGTTCTATATTTTTTTGCAAAATTTTAGGCTTAGTAGTTTCGGAGATAAGGGGGGGGGAATGGTCAATGTTCGTCTATTTTCTTAAATAACTTTAAAACAATTTATTTCAAAATTATAAAAAAAAATATATTTGAAACCCTCATTGTAAGTTTTTTCATTTGACATGCCATATGGTGTAGTTTGCAAAACTTTTTTTTTTAATTTTCTTATTTGCCCCCCAAAAGTGACTTTTATTTTCAAATTTCACGTTCCTAAAGGAAGAGTTTTGGTCGAAGGATGTTGTCTACCTACGTTTTCGCGGCAGGCTATGCGACACCGCGCAGCGAAACACGACGCCCGCCGTCACCTCGTGTGTCTTAGTTTATTTTATAAGTTGTATTTTATATGTATTAGTATATCATTTTTGTTATGTTGTAATATTTTTTTGTTTGTATTTGTGTATTGTATTTTGTATGGGCCACAGCTGCCTGAAATAAAGGAAATTAAATTAAATTAATTAAATTAAATTAAAATTCATTTATTTACTTTACCCGTCCGTGTTTGGGTCATAGAAATTCATATGTGTACCAAATTTCAACTTAATCGGTCCATTAGATTCGGAGCCAATTGGCTGTGACAGACGGATAGACAGACAGACAGACAGACAGACAGACAGTCACATGAGTGATCCTATAAGGGTTCCGTTTTTTCCTTTTGAGGTACGGAACCCTAAAAACAGCAAAAAAATCACGTTCGTTGTATGGGAGCCCCCTTTAAATATTGGTTTTATTTAAATTTAATTATTTATTTTCAAAGTGAATATATAACTAAATATTCTGTGAATATTTCAAGCATCTACCTGTTGCCGTTATCAATAACGAGCAAAAACGAGCAAAAAAATCACGTTTATTTTATGGGAGCCTCCTTAAATATTTATTTTTTGTTTTTTAGTATTTGCTGTTATACCGGCAACAGAAATACATCATCTGTCAAAATTTCAACTGTCTAACTATCGCGGTTTATGAGATACAGCCTGGTGACAGACGGACAGACAGATGGACGGACAGCGGAGCCTTAGTACCTAATAGGGCCCCGTTTTACCCTTTGGGTACGGAACCCTAAAAAGGATACAAATCCCACCTTCCCAGCTTCTACAGAGAATTTTCACAATGGAAAAATAGCTCTGTCCGATCCGGGGAGTATATCAACTGCACATCAGTGGTAAATTCAATTTTTTATTAAATAAAACCGTATTTACATATTCAACATAAGCATGCAGATACACAATACATATATTTTACAGATGACAATTTCAAATGACTCCGAGTAAATGTATTAAGTTTGGTCTACTGAATGCGGGCTCTCTGGGAACTAATCACGATGAATTTTTGATGGCTATGGGTAACCATGCTGTGGACATCATGGCTATCAACGAAACATGGTTGCGTGTGGGTGAGGAGGACCGAGCGCCTAGTGTACCTGGGTACAAGCTTAAGCACATACCGCGACCTACGTCTGTACGTGGTGGGCGCGGGGGAGGGGTTGCATTCTATATTAAAAATGGGGTTACTGCGCGCGTAAGAGTTCATCCTGATCATCCCAATGTTGAACAGCTCTGGTTAACCCTTAATGTTAACAAAAAAAAGTTACTCATTGGCACCGCATACCGTCCACCATGGTTAAACTTGGAGCTTTTCCTCGAGGGCTTGACTGCTAGTATTGGTGGTTTGGCCCCCTACGATAATGTAATACACACATCAAAAGTGTCTAGGGATCAACATATATTTTTGCAATAACTTTTCTCCTGATTGATACTAATTAAAATTTTCTTTAAGGATTCATCAAATAAAGTGTTTTCGTTTGTCACAGTAACGATAAACCAAGTCACCTTTGCATTAATAAAGAAATTTGCCATTTTCCTAATAAAGGGATTTTTGACATTTGAACCACTAACATTAAAGTTCGAAAAAAAGACTGAAATAACAGTTTTCTTTAAAATTTTATTGGGTAACTTAAACAATTAATAATCCGTGTTTCTACCGCGAACACTAACAACACAAGAACATCGGTTTGGCATACTCAAAATGAGTTCATCCAAATCACGCTGTGGAATGGCCGCCCATGTTCGTTGCAACAACAAAAAAAGGTCTTCTTGCGACTGGATACCCTCCATATTCGGCAGAGCTCTTCTCTGTAGCATATCCCATGCATGCTCAATCGGGTTCAAGTCTGGCGACTGAGCAGGCCAGGGCAGGACATTGATGTTAGCTGCGGCGAGAGTCTGTCTTACAACTCTTGCGGTGTGCGGTCGTGCATTATCATGCATTAACTGAAATAAGGGACCGATTTGCACTTGTAGAGGAACGATGACGTCTGATACAATCGTCTCAGCATAAATTTGAGCGTTGAGGTTGCCTCTGATCCAAATCAACTCAGTTCTTCCGCCGATCCAAATACCCGCCCATACCATGATGGTTCCACCACTATAAGGATGGACTTCCTGGCAGGATTTTAATCGCTGTTGGCGTCCAGGGGTTCTCCAGTGTCGTATACGTCTTGTATCCGGTCTCATACCAAAACGAGACTCATCAGAAAAGCACACGAAACGCCATTGTTCTTCTGCCCAATTTCTGTGTTCAAGAGCCCATTGATATCGAATCCTACGATTGTGCATTGCTATAGGTGGTACCCGTAGCGGTCTTCGGGAATGAAGGTTCACTTCATGCAAGCGGTTTCTGACTGTTTGGTCGCTAATTAAGTTCCCTGAAGAGTGATGAAGCCTCACGGCTAACATCATGGCGGTTATAGTTGGAGCTCTTCGAGTTAAGATTTGAATGTATCGGTCTTGTCTCCGTGTGGTGCAGCGATACCGTCCTCCATGGCGCTCAGCCACGGTACCAGTGCTTCGGTAACGTGTCCAAAGTCGACTGATAACACTCTGACTTGTATTCAGAGCTAAAGCCACAGTACGTTGCCGGGAACCAGCTTCTATCATTCCCACGGCTTTGAGCATTTCTTCCCTGCTTAAATGACGTCGCCGCTCCATAATAACGTTGGTTTTAATCAGTAGTAGGGAAACAGTAGCACTAATAATGTCTTCAACGCGTTGTATGTTTTTATAGGGAAAATATTGACAGCTGATTTTCATCTTTTACTCGAATTTGATTCACAGTTCCTGATTCAAATTATGAAATGCACCAAAAAGGATCCATATAAATTTATAAAATCATAAATTTATTACAAAGCCACATCTCAATCTCAAGAAATCCGCATAAAAATGCTTGATCCCTAGACACTTTTGATGTGTGTATTATTGGGGGACTTTAATGTTAATATGTTAGATGTCAATAACCCAAAAACTAAAGAACTTTTAGAATTTTTCAGCTACTTAAACCTAAATCAATTAGTTGATACACCCACACACTTTGTAGGGGATAGTAGTTCGCTTATTGACATAATTTGCACTGATGCTTCAATCCGTAATGTCGTGGTGAATCATATTAGTGAACTCGGCCATCACTCGTTCATCACATGCGAGACCATTTTTAGGAAGCCTAAGGTTAATCCTAGATCTGTAGTTTTTCGTCCGCTTACAAACATATTAGAGGACTATTTTAACATTGACTTAAAAACTATACCATGGTCGATTATTGGTGATATGAGTGATGTCAATTCTATGGTGCAAACATTTAACTCTTTTATGATTCATTTATTCGATCTCCACGCTCCCCTGAAAAGGAGGAAATTTAAAACCCGCCCTACTCCATGGATAACTGAAAACATCAGACTTATGTCGTCGTTGAGAGATAAAGCTAGGGATAGATTTCGTAAATCTAAACTACCGTGTCATAAGGAATATTATCTGGATCTGAAGCGCCTAGCAGTCGAGGCACTAGTTAACGAGAAGACGGCATATTTCGCCAAAAGCATAAATAGCCACATTAAGGACCCGAAACTACTGTGGCGCAATTTAAAATCTGATGTGCTTCCGGACCATAAACATAGATTGCTGCCAAGCCACTTCAACAATCCTGATGACATTAATGCGGCATTTCTGGACGTCCCAGGTGTTTGTTGTCTCAACATCTCTCAGCTATCCTACTTTGAGTCTCATAGGTTTGGCCCAGCCTCATTTTCACTCAAAACAACCATTCCTGAGTCAATCCTGAAGATTATCAAAAGTCTAGGGTCAAACGCACAGGGTGTAGACGGTATAGGTCTCGATATGTTGTCTCTCACGTTGCCATCTACTTTGCAAGCCATTACAGACATCATTAACCGGTCCATAGCCACGCGTACGTTCCCCGAACTCTGGCGATGCGCTATTGTACGCCCTATCCCTAAAAACAATAACCCGGCTAACATGAAAGACTTGAGGCCTATTAGTATTTTACCCTGTTTGTCGAAGATCCTGGAACGTGTGGTTTACTTGCAGGTTATTGAATATCTTGAAGCTAATAACGTTCTTCCTGACTTTCAGTCTGGTTTCAGAAAGGGTAGGGGTACTGCAACGGCTCTGGCTGATGTTGTGGGTAGTATCCTTGAGGCACGTGACCGGGGGGAGGGTACAATTCTGGCTCTGCTGGACTTTTCCCGGGCTTTCGATGCAATTAATACTACTCTACTGCTGTCTAAATTAGCCTTCTATGGCTTCGACAGTGCTGCAGTGGAGTGGTTTAAAAGCTATCTTACCAATAGATCTCAATATGTAGAGATGAATATGGAGGATGGGTCAACAGTGTCATCCTCCCTCCTCCAAGTGTCAAGGGGTGTCCCTCAGGGATCGATTCTGGGCCCTCTGTTGTACATTCTGTACAGTGCAGATATCATAAAATCCTTTGTTAACTGCAAATACCATATGTATGCTGACGATATCCAGCTGTACATATCCTTCAAGGGGGAAGAAACATCTTTGGCAGTGCAGAAAATAAATGAGGATTTGCATAGAGTGGTTGTGTGGTCGGAGGAGAACTCTCTGGTTCTGAACCCGCTCAAATCTAAATTTATGGTACTGGGCTCTAAGAAACAGGTTAGTGCAATACTGTCTGCCAACCCTGAGATAGTCATCATGGGAGAAAAAATTGAGAGAGTGGAGCGGACATGCAATCTGGGGTTAATTATGGATCCAGAGCTGCGCTTTGAGGCCCATGTGACAAATGTTCTCCGAAATTGTTTTTATAGGCTAAAGGTCTTATATGGTATACGGAAATACCTAAGCATATCTGTAAGGAAGCAACTTGTTGACAGTCTCATCCTATCCAAATTAAATTACTGTGACACAGTCTATGGGCCTTGCTTGCTTTCCAGAACAGAACGTGTAATCCAACGTATCCAGAATGCCTGTGTTCGTTTTTGTGTTAATGTCCCGCGAAGAAGTCATGTTACTCCATTCATTAATGAACTAAAATTATTGAAGATGGCTGCCAGGAGGAAGCTTCATTTAGCCAGCCTATTATTTGGTATTGTAACAACTAAAAGACCTCACTATCTATATGTTAAGCTTACTTGGAAACAAAACCATCTAAAGAATAGTCTTCGCTCCATGGTATGCCCTCTGTCGGTGCCAATGCACAGAACTACAGCATTCAGGGGGTGTTTCAAGTATGCAGCCACACGCTGTTGGAATGATCTCCCACCACCAATGCGACGCCTGAAATCAATACAATCTTTCAAATTCCAACACAAAAAGTTACTCATACATGATCAAATGTCTCTCTAGTACTGCTTCACTGTAAGTACCTACCTCAGGTGTCATGGCCTGCAGGCTTTGGAGTGGGATCTTTAAGAGTGTGGGCTGCTTGGTGGTGCGCTCGTCTGTCCGTGTGGCTGTGCTGGGGTCTATGTTTCGCTATTTCAATTCATCCTTTTATGCATAGGAACGCTACATTTGTTTCTGTAATTTTCAGTTTAATCTAATTATTCAACTGGCACACTACGGTTTGTCAGGTAGCGTCCTTTGTTTGTATCATATCCTAATTTATAGTCATCCAATCTAATTTAATTTATTTATTAGTAATATAATTCAATAGTCTCGATGCATGAATCCATATTTTATTTTAACTAACTAATTCTCACTTACCATTTCTTATTTGATCTCATTTGTGTGTCCGAGTCTTTGTCATCATTCACATCTAACACAAATTCATTTTTCGTAGGAAATGCCTACTTAATCACCCAATACATACTCTGTTCTCTGTTACACAATTTCATCACAATCAAAATGTTAATTGCATAATTGCTACGCCATGTTTAAAATATTATGTAATGTCTAATGTTTCCGGCCGCTGACAGCTGCGCGCACAGATAACGCATTCTGCGGCGTGAGAGTCGGTGCTGTCGCGGAGCGGAATGCGGGAATATTGTCATTTTCTGTATTTTTTATCTATACCTATAGAATTAACTTTATATTTTATTTATTTTTTAATTGCATAATATTTATTATATGCTGCACCGGTCGACGTCATCGCGTCAACGCCGGCTATCGCTGAAAACCAGCGCTGGGACTCCGTTTCGCATGGGGTCGCGGCATTATGCTGAGCGGTAGCCGTTTTGCGTAGATGTGACGCATATTTTCCCCAAAACTTACTTTTTACATTGTTATTTTATTTTGTTGTCCTTTGCGTCATGTTTACCGCAAATAAACGTATTTTCTTTCTTTTCTTTTCTTTCTTTCTATTTCAGACTAAAGTCCTTATTTTTGTTAATATTTTGATACTAGTAACAAGAGTTTAGGTAAATAGGTTAATATTGTTACTTTTCACAAATTATTTATTTATTCAAGCCTATGACTATCCCCAACCAGTGCCCCTGAAAGGGACAGTACGCTCTGGTAGCAGAATGCTGTTATCGCTACCATTAGGCGATGTATTAGGGAGGCCGCTTTCTTTTCCATGATTGCATGGAAATCCGTGCGAGCTTCCGCGAACATTCCCGAAGCGCTATAACGCCATGGCAATCCCAATAGCATCCTAAAAGCATTGTTAAATTGAACACGCAGGACGTTGTAGGCTCGGCGCGTGTATGACACCCACAGGCCACCTGCAGGCAAGCATATGCTCCTCACAGACAACGCCCTGCGCTCCCTCTCTATATTTACATCATCTCTTAGGTTGCTCGTGACAATGTGGCCAAGGTACCTAAAACCAACAAATCTTTAGTGCTACGCCGTTGAGACTTATGGGCGGAATACTGCGCGGCTACTGCTTAGGTGATTTTAATACAAGAAATTGACTCTTTTTCGAGTTGAATATTAAGCCGTGCTCCGCATAGGCCTCGCAGATTGATAACAACTATTTCAACCCACCTATCGATGGACTGAGAAGCACCATATCGTCTGCATAGCTTATATCGTTGAAGAACGTTCCGTCAATGTGGCAGCCGACATGTGTACCGCTCAGTCGCTCGATAAGCCGGTCGATATAGAAGTTAAATAGCAGAGGCAAGCTTAACTCCCCTGTCTTTTTTTTTTTTTTTTTTTGTGGATGGGAAATCATCAAATGACTTCTCCCGCTCTGGGCAGAGCGAGAGGGCGTGTCAGACTTTTACTGACTAAAACCCACCCATGCTCCTTCAGCTGCCCGTGCCAGGGCCACGGTATCTCTTTCGAACTACCCGCGACCCCGGCGGCTAACTCCCCTGTCTAACTACGCATTCCAGCCCGTACTCGTCCGACAGAGTACCCAGCCACCTCATCCGGTTCTTTTGGTTAGAGTAACAATATTTAAGAAGAGAGGTGTACGTTGCCGATACAGCTGCGTCCCTCAACTTGTTCCACAGTACGTCATAAAATATGTAACAATATCGAATGCTTTTGATAATTCGACGAAACACGCATAATACCGAAGTCCTCCTCGCTGTGTAGTTCATGACTCATCGCATTTAATTTAGAATAGCGCTCTCTGTTGAGACTCCTGCTTTGAACCCAAACTGGGCATTGTGCAGCGCAACCTATGCAGTGAGGCGACTATTCAGTAAACTGTCAAGTACATTGGCTATTCCTGTGGTATTGAGTGAGATGGGCCGATCTTATTTTGAATTATAGGAACGACTATGGTTTATGATGCTAGAAACTAAGCACATCTTAAGCATCTTAAACTTAAGTCGCACCTCCCGATGAGGGCCCACTTCGTGTTATGCTATTTTTGCTCGAGTTAGGGTAATTTTCACTAATATCACTTGTTTTATGTAATTCTTTTTCGGGCGCCATTATTGTTGTCATAACACACAGAGCCACGAGCGTCAAGATTTAGATCTAAATTCTACAGTCTTTTTTTTTTGTGGGTGGGAAATCATCAAATGACTTCTCCCGCTCTGGGCAGAGCGGGAGGGCGTGTCAGACTTTTACTGACTAAAACCCACCCGTGCTCCTTCAGTTGCCCGTGCCAGGGCCACGGTATCTCTTTGATTATTAATTTTTAACAATATTCTGTAAAACATTAATAAAAATCCGCAGTCGGACTTTAAGAAAATTGAGTAATATTTTTACGTAACTGTGGTAAATACCTGAAAATTGGCCATCGACCCAAGCTAGCAGGTAATCCCATACATTTTGTTAATCTGAAAATAAATAAGGTCTGGCGGCCCTGGGATTTTGGTCTATTAGAGGTTATGTAAAACAGCGAGAAATGAAACGTCAGACTGTAGAATTTAGTCTGACGATTCATTTCTCGCAATTTTCAGGTATCAGGTACCACAGTTACGTAAAAATATTACTCAATTTTCTTAAAGTCCGATTGCGGATTTTTATTAATGTTTTACAGAATATTGTTAAAAATTAATAATCAATACTGTCAGACTCTTCCCGTCGGCAGTTTTTTCCAACAGACGCAAAAAATTACGTCATCTTACTTATAGATTGATATATAGTTATAGTTTGAATAACTCTCTACCCTTCTTCTTTAGCAAATAATTCAATATGGTTTTCATCTACTGTTATTATTTGCAGACTCGGACTATGCTCGTATGCCTCCGTTGTACCACCTGGACAACTACGAAGAATGCTTCGATGAACCTGATTCAATGTACTGCTTTGCAGAATTTGCTCTAGTCTCGGATGAGCCAAGTGAGCTATTGACTATGATACAAGTAAGTTTTGGCACTTGTGTTATCCTTATTTTGGTCCCCTGCGGTGGTGGTTCTCAGGATATATACTTAGGGTTCGGATTCATCGTTGAAACGTACTCGGCCTCTCGTAATCACCTACAGAGATGTACGTAACTGTCCGTAGTTTTACAGAAGATGCCGATAATAGTTTAAAAAATTCCCTTTATTCTAACACAAGGTAACACGAATGCCTAAATAAAAGAGTGCTGTTGGATTTTCAACGCTCAGATGACGCTTTCTAAAATCTAGCCCTTCAAAAGTAATTAATAATTATAAATTACAAATTATTTTCCCTTAGTTACTTTTCAGTTTAAGATAAATTCTAGCTTTTTACGTTTTATCTTACAATTTTCTCTTGTTTACAGGAATTTACAGAAGGAGTTACGCACTACAACCACACCGTGCTACACCACGGTTTCTGCATGAAAAAAACATGCAGTAAGTTCTACGAAGTTTCTGGATCGGATCTGGACCTAAGATCGTCCCTTGAGGCGTGCACCAACGAAACCATATATAAAAAGTACAAATTGAAAACGAGACTGTCGAATGATTTTGATTGTTCTAAACGCGATAGAGACTTCCCAATAGATAATGTGGATCTGACTGTAGGAGTGGTCTGCATAGTAATATTGATGGGTAACCTTATCGGAAGCCTTTGTGATCGCTATTTAGAAAAGGGAAAAGATCGTGGAGGTAGGCTTTCATTTTAGTAAAGGTTTTATTATTGTATACTTTCCAAAGTACAGACAGTTAGTTATTAATTCTATGTTAATTTAATTCATTATTTAAATTAATTTAGGTGCACGAAATGTCTGAATTAATTAAATGTGAATGTTTAGGTTTCAGATTTTTGTATTGCTTCTCTATATTTCGAAATTGGAAGAAGCTTGTAGCGTCACCAGGAGAAGGGCAAGATTCTCGTTTGAAAGCATTGAAAGGAATTCATGGTATCAGGTAAAGTAACAATATACAGGGTTCTTGGTAATATGTCGGTAATCCATGTAGGGGATGTAGGGGAGTACATTTGCAACCAAATAACTCCATAAGACCCTGCTTTTCGAGTAATTTGATATTTTAATTTTTTTGAAGATATCTGCGGTATACAACTTTGAAAGTTTATAAAAAAAAACTTAAACTTGTTTTTTATTATTCTGCTTCAATCCATTTATATAAAAAAATCCTGACTGACTGACTAACTCATCAACACCCAGCCCAAACCCTTGAACCTAGAACGCTGAAATTTTGCACAGAGGTGCTCTTTATAATGTAAACAAGGAATAAGGAAGGATTTCCCGGTAGTACGTTCCTGTGGGATATTTTCCGACATCCATACGGGCGAAGCCGCGGGCAAAAGCCAGTATGTAATAATCACCATTAAATGACAATAGCCTTTAATAGTTTTTAATAAGAGCAACAAATCATTACTATTTTCATCAGTTTGAGCAGGTTTCTTGATTAGCTGACCTATATTCCAGGCGGAATCGTATATGATGTCGTGAATGTTTTAACAACTATACACTGAACTCGTCTCAACGAATGTTCCAAATGTGCGTTTTTTGTTCGTACTCATCATGAACGTCAAAGCCCATATAGCGACAGAGCGTCTAGTGCATTAAGATTTAGGCGTCCATGCGTCCTTGCATGCGAACCGAAAATTCTAACACACGGAGCTCGCCCGTGTGCGTTAGCTTCTTTACAATCGCGAATGCTCGGGAATTCGCTTACGTGGGGTCGGTGTGCGGGCACATGTGATCTCTTCTAATAAAGCTCCCTGGTTAATAATGCCACAAGTGAAGTGTAACAAAGATTAACCCATGCATGTCTCAGTGCAAGCCATATTAAGGCGATACCGCGAATGGCTCAATATATCAGTTTTGATTCCTTAGATCTAGTTGGATCTAACTAGAGTAACTGAGTTCAGTTACTTGGATAACTGTGATTTTCTAGAGCTAATACATGCAATCAGAACTCTGACCAGTGATGGCATGAGTGGGCCTCGCGTCTCAAGTCGCTAATTTTGATGAATCTGGGAATCTTTTGCCAATTGCATGGTCCAGTACCGGCGATGAATCTTTCAAATGTCTGACTTATCAACTTTCGATGGTAGATTCTGCGACTACCATGGTTGTCACGGCTAACAGGGAATCAGAGTCGATTCCGGAGAGGGAACCTGACAAACGGCTACCATATGTAAGGAAGGCAGCAGGCGTGCGAATTCCCACTCCCAGCTCGGGGAGGTAGTGACGAATAATAACTGGTGCTGATCCATGCGTCATGTTCTTGAACGGGCGCCGTCAGTTGGGACTGGTCGTCTCTTAGCTGCCATGGCTTATTGCCTGTAATTTTAATATTTAATTTAGTTGTTTTAGATTTTATCTTTTTATTACGGACGCTTTTTAACATGCACGTCTTTCTACATTGTTCTCACATGTATATTTTCAACATGAACGATGTAACCAATATTTTGTAAAAATATTATGATTTAAAAGAGTGTCCGTGGAGTTTCTTGCCCGTTCTTCTCCATAGGGATCTACTACGCTTTGGAATGGGCAACTAGCTTCATCTTTCTGACTGACCGACCCATTGACAATTCAAAAGTGCCTGTAATTGGTTTATTTGAAATAAATGCTTTGAGTTTGAGTTTGAGTTTAACGATACGGAACTCTTACGAGAAAACATATGGAGTAGCTGATGGTCGATTTCTGCAAACAAAAATAGACGACATTTGCATAAAGTCAAAGTCCGTCAGTCAGTCACATAAAAATCACTTTTAAACGTCAAAATTGATAAAAAAAAAATTGTATTGATTCTAGTTGCCCCTTCCAATAGGTAGTTTCATATGGAGAAGAATGGGAAAGAAATTCCACAGTTACTCTTTTAAACTATTTTACATATTTTGTTAATGTTACATTAATTATATGTGAAGACGATGCATCTAGTATAAAAATAAAAGAAAAAAAAAAAAGTATATATACAACGTGTCGTTTTGCATCCTCGTCAAATTTCAGAGTGTGGTACAGAACATCAAACCGAATAACTTTCTCCATGGGACCAACATCGTATTCGCGAAAAAAATTTTAACTGTCTCATAGAAAACTTCAATACCTACTCGACGCAAATGTATGGCACAGCTGATTATTTTTTTGCGATTACGATGTCGGTGCCATGTAGAAGGTTTTTCGGTTTGATTGTCTATACCACACCCTTAAATTTGACGAGGATGCAAAACGACACGTTGTATAAACATAGGATTCACAAGTTGTGAGAGGAATCCATTAAATGTAGGAGGAGATTAATGGATTGCCGACACAATTTAAGCCAATAACCCTGTATAATATATTCAAAACATAATACAATAAATTTTCACACTTATAAACACACGCCTTCTTCCCATGATGGCAGGCGGAAACTACAGAACGTAAGTATTTTTTTTTTTTCATATTATTTTGAATAATATTTTTCTTACTACAGATCGCTTAGTATGTACCTCGTCCTGGCAGGTCACTCACTTTTCACCGGCATTGTATTCACTGTAAATCCAAAAATGTTGGAAGATGTAAGTTTAATTTTATATAGCGATTATAAATTGTTTTTTTTTTTTTTCAAGAAATATACCATTTGTGGTTTCACTAGTTTTTTCACATACCTAATACTATACATTATTTAAAAAAAAAAAAACATGTTTACAGCAAAAGATGATGAATGATTGGATATTGGATTTTAATTTCAGTGGTTACATATTAAAGCCAATTCCATATTTCTGAACGGGCCACTGATAATGCAGACATTCTTTGTCATCTCGTCCTTTCTACTGGTATATATCTGGCTGATACATTCAGAGAAACATGAACCTTCGTGGAAGATGCTGCCGAAGCAATACATAATGAGATGGATGAGGTACGAATTTAATGTATAAATCTGACAAGTGACAAATACAGTCGAACAAGCTATTTTAAACAATGCCGTGCTTAGAGTGTGTTGTGCTGACTTAAAAATTATTTTGTACCATATTAGGCACTACAATCTTAAAATGTTTGCCTAGTACCAAATACATTTGACTGTACATCCCTGACCTCATCAGTCAGAGTGGGCTAAATAAAAATTGTTACCAGTGGAAATTAGACCACGTCCGTATTGCTAAATCTGAGACTTTCGCTCTGTCTGATGCAGATTGACTCCATCGTACGGCCTCATCATAGCCTTGTCAGCAACTTGGTTTGGGAGACTAGCATCAGGACCTCATTGGAAGGCAAGTTTTTCTAGTAACTCTACTGGTGTATGATTTTGGTGTATGATTTGAGTATTAGTATCATCAGCATCATAAGCTTTTCTTGAGTAGATATCAGATGCTTTTCTTTTTTCCTTTTGAGGGTTCCGTACCTCAAAAGAAAAAAAGGAACCTTTTCATTATCACTTCGTTGTCCGTCTGTCTGTCTATATGTCTATCTAGCAGTTTATCAAAATCCTTTTTCTTAAGAACGCGTAGAGGTATCAATTTAAAATTAATATCATATACGTAAGTCTATGGTCCCTTGGAGCTCTAAAAAATCAAGTTTCTAAGTCAACGCATTAAAAAATACGACCATTTATGCGACATATTTTGATACTCGCAAAACTCAAACTCAAAGCATTTATTTCAATTAAACCAATTACAGGCACTTTTGAATTGCCAAAGAGTCGATCAGTTAGTCAGAAAGTTGAAGCTAGATGCCAATTCCAAAACGTAGATGTCAATAGAGAAGATCGGGCAAGAAACTCCACTGACACCTTTAAATCAAGATAAGTTATACAACATCTTGGGTACATTATTTTTGTTGCTTCTACATGTGAGAACAATGTAGAAAAATAAAAAATACTTAAAAACGAGTCAAAAATATAGAATTAAAAATAAGCCCTGGCAGAGAGATGATCAGTCTCAACTTACGGCGCCCGTTCACGAACATGACACATGGATCAGCACCATTCAGCTCAACCATTTTGTAGGGAACCGAAAGATCCAACACACGTGCCACCATCAGCGAGACATTTAAGTGAGAATGACAAATTCCCAATTGCCATGCTCTTTCAAGTCAAACTTACCTACATCCCAATATAATAAACGGCCTCATGGTACTCACATACACAAAACTTTTAAAAATGCTTCTAATCTATACAAAACTATATTTTTCTATGAATTGAGATGAATAAAATTTTACTTCTTACCAAAAGGTAAGAAAATATTTATTATTACTATTGAAGAATTTAACAGCTAAGACCTAATTACATTTAAAAAATAATAATAATAAATATTAAAAAAAAATATTATAAATATATGACGGACGGGACGGTTGACGTGTGTCGGGCATGCCACCGTCCGGGTGAGTCCATCAGACATTATCTCTGGTTGTTCTCGCCTGGCTAACGGCGAGTACTTACACAGGCATAACCAAGTAGCTAGGATTATCCACCAGCAACTTGCTTTGAAATATAAACTTGTCAACTCTGAGGTACCGTACTACAAGTACGTGCCCGACCCAGTTCTCGAAAATGACCATGTCACTTTGTACTGGGATCGGTCTATCATTACTGACAGGACTATTGTCGCCAATAAGCCTGATATTAGTGGTGATAGATCGGTTAGCGCGCCACGCAATGATAGTCGATGTTACCATTCCACATGACGAGAACCTCGTGAAAGCTGAGAAAGAGAAACAAATAAAATATCTCGACTTAGCTCACGAGGTTGTTGACATGTGGAATGTGAGCTCGGCTGTCATTGTGCCGATTGTCGTCACGGCCAATGGCCTGATGGCCAAAAGCGCGGCGGCGGGGTAGGCGGTTGGATCAAGGGCCTGATTCAGAAGGCAGTACTCCTTGATACGGCTCGCATTGTGAGAAGGTTCCTGTCTCTGCAGCCCTAACCACCGGTAGCTTGGACCCTGCTCCCGATACCGGCGGACCTCTATTTTTTTATATTTTTAAATGTTTTTTTTTTATATCCTTTTTTTTAAGAAATATTTAAAAATGTAAAAAGATAAGAAAGAAGATTAATAAACGACATTGTTAACGCCATTACTTTCTTTAGTTTTATATTTCATGCCTAATTACTGGCAACTCTAATTAATTAGTATCTGTGTAACATAAAGTTCCTTCCGCTTTCCTTCTCCCTTCCACAACCCTTATAATGCCTAAGTGAGAGCGAGAAGGAAGATCCGCAATGGCGCGCATACGCTGCCGCCAAGAAGATCCGCCAGTTCTCAACCAACATCGACGCCTGTGGGTAAAATTAATCCCAAGTCGAAAAAGGACTCATATTTTCACCGCGAAGAACGAAGATTGCTATTGAACAGTGCAAGTGCGTGTATGTGTGTTGTGGAAAGTGCAGATTCTCGTCCGTACGTGATATCCTGGACGCGCCAGCCACGTGGCTAAGGAAACCCTTCTCGTCGTGTCGCCATAGCTCACCAGGCAGGTACCATCATCATTTTCCCACACCACCAAAACACCTACTTGTGTCACCGAACCGCCCCTCATACAGTCCACTAAGAAAATTTCGATTTTCACCCCAAGGCTTTAGGCCGCCGCAACATTTTTTGGTCCTTCGAGACGGATATCCGACATTTTTTGGTCCTACGATCACGGATATCCAACAGTTTTTGGTCCTATGATTACGGATATCCAACAGTTTTTGGTCCTACGATCACAGATATCCAACAGTTTTGGTCCCATGATCACGGATACCTATTTTTCTTTATCCTCTTGATAACGGATATCAATATTATATCCGTATATCATCATCCCGCAACTATATTTCATTTCAATCTTCGTTCCTTATACTCTTATACTAAACCGCTTTCATTTATTCATTTATTACAGTACCTACTTGTCATTGCGTACATTCACAGGTATTTCGCATCCCCCTCAACTTAATATTTTAATATACGTAGGTAGAAGCAAAATCTACCGCTCGCTCGCTTCGCTATCGTTCGGTACTATATTCGTAGGTACCACCTACCAATCCCGCACCGCGCGCAACTCGTTGAAGTTTGTGATTTATTTTAGCTATTATAAAAACCTACAAAAATATCGAAAATGCCTAAGAAAGTGACCATTGATTCGGATGATCAGATAGAATCCGCGATTCAAATAGCACTGTCATGTCGTAATATTATTTTTGCCCGCATGCAAATCATTTACGATTTAATGGAAAAAATGAAGTCCGGTATGGAACCGGTAGAGAAGTTCTTGTGTGCGTGTGTCAATGTTGATGCGTTGCGCACCGAGTTCCTCGAGGCATTTAATAAATATAACTCGCTTCTTCTAAGACAAGACCCGGAAAATAATATTGATGATCAGTCGTGGATTAGTTTTGAGGAATTATATTGCTGCGTTAGATATAATTATTCAAGTTACTCAAAATCATCAGCCACATCGGCTCCTACTTCTAGTGGTAGTGGTGTCAATAAGCAAACAGTTCGTTTGCCTCCCATTGAAATTATGTCATTCGATGGCGATATTCGTAACTGGCCCCTGTTCTATGCTAATTTTAAAAGCACGGTACACGAAAATAATACATTGACTGATTCGGAGAAATTATATTATTTGATGGGGAAATTGAAAGATAAGGCTCAAACCGCGTTCTCAGGAGTTTGCCCTAATGGCTATAACTACCAATTAATTTTTAATTCACTCATAAACAAGTACGAAGACAAACGTATGTTGGCTTCTAGTTCCCTTAATCGGATGTTTGAACATAAATCTTTTAATACCGCATCTATTCAAAATTTCGAATCCTTTTCTGATAATTTTGTTTCCGCCGCAAACGCATTAAAAAACCTTAAAATAAATGATTTATCAGATTTGATTTTTTTCCATGTCGCTATAAAAAAGGTTGATTCTGAAACCGCTCGACTTTTTGAAATGAACTCAAAAGACGAAATTCCTAAATTCGACAATTTAGTACAGTTCATTAAAAATCAATCTCGCATTTTACAAAATACTAAAGCTTTAAACAGCTTGAGTTTCACTCAGTCTAATAACAATCCTATAAATAAAAAAACGTTCAAAACTCCGCAACCGCAATCTTACACTGTAATTGATAAATCCGCTAAATGTTTGTGTGATAGCTTTGTTCATGAACATTTATTTAAATGTCCTGCCTTTTCTAAAATGACACCAAGTGATCGTTTCAAATCGGTGAAACAAAACGATGCATGTACTAACTGTTTAAGTATTAAACATAAGGCCAGAGTCTGTCAGTCTGAATCTAGATGTAAATCTTGTAAAAATAAACACCATACGCTTTTACACTTTAATCGCAAATCGCACGCGACTGTATTATCGAACGGTGTTGATGATACCGCACGTACACTATCTGGTTCAAACTCCACGGCTTCGAGCGAGCAAGATGCTCACGCCGCCGCCGCGCCGCTCGCCGCCACCGCTCAGAGCGCCCCGCAATGTAATGCATCCATTGCTGCGTCGATCCTTTACGACTCGAACTCCCGCGTATCAAAGCCGCAATGTAATACGAATACTACTATTTTGTTGTCAACCGCTACTGTAATAGTTCGAGATTCATTTGGTAAGGAGTATTTTATTCGCTGTCTATTAGACAGTGGCTCACAAATTAATTTTATTACCGCAGAATGTTGCAAACGATTAGGTTTGACTAGACATTCATCTGATACGCCTTCCGTTAAGGGTATCGGTGGTACGGAAAAATCCGTTAAGGGTTCCGTACAATTCGCTTTCTTTTCCCGTTTTAATCCGAACGTTACTTTTAACGTTAATTCGCTAGTTGTCGATGCAATCACCGATAATTTACCCACCGCTCCCGTAGATACTTCCGCCTTGCCTTACTTAAAAGGTTTACCGCTCGCCGACGAATCGTTTGGCAAACCCGGTCGCATCGATGTGTTGATCGGGGCTTCGCTTTTCCCGCATCTTATGCTGCCCCGCGTAGTTAGCAGCAACTCCTCCGCGCCGCCCGCCATGCAGACGGTACTCGGTTACGTCATCATGGGCACTGTGCCCGCGCTGCCTGTACGTCGTAATAAGCCTCCACAGTCTTGTTACTCACATATTTCGCAACCATCCGACAAAGACTCGTTAGAATCGGCGTTGAAAAAATTCTGGCAGGTCGATGAAGCGCCCGTCACTCTTTCGATGAGCAAATCGCTCGACGAACTTGAGTGCGAGTACTTTTATAATTCGACCACGGAACGCGATGGGGACACAGGTAGATACTCTGTAGCCCTACCGTTTCGCAGCGATGTGTTCTCATTGGGGAACTCACTCGAGATCGCGAAAAAACGTTTTTTCTGCCTAGAAAAGAAATTAGAATCCGCACCCGAGTTACGTACTGCGTATGATGACGTCATTCGCGAATATATTGATAAAGGATATTTATCTCCTGCTCCGCTCGATAGTTCAGACAGTAGTTGTCCTGACTATGTAATTCCGCATCACGCAGTTGTACGTTTAGATAAGACAACAACAAAACTACGCTCCGTGTTAGACGCTAGTGCTAAAACGAGTACTGGATTATCTCTCAACGATATTTTACACAGTGGCCCGAATTTACAGGGTGACTTGTTTACTATAATTCTGAATTTTCGATTGTTCGCATTCGCGCTCTCGGCTGATTGCCGACAAATGTTCTTACAGATTGAAGTAAGAGAAAGCGATCGTCGCTTTCAACGCATCTTATATCGTTTTAGTCCAAACGATCCTCTGGTTCTATATCAGTTTAACCGTGTCTGTTTTGGTCTCAAGTCAAGTCCCTACCATGCGATCCGCACAGTACAACAGTTGGTTCAAGACGATGGTCATCACTTCCCGCGCGCCAGCGCTATCATCGCGGATTCGCTGTATATGGATGACGTAGTCTACAGCGTAAGCTCCGAATCACGTGCAGTCCAGGTTTCGCACGAACTGATTAAACTCTTTAGAGGAGGTCAGTTCGAGTTGGTCAAGTGGACCAGCAACTCTCAAACTGTACTAAACAGTATTCCCGCGTCGCATAGGTTGACCGAACAACTAGAATTCGACAAGTCGGTAGAACAAAAGGTTCTCGGCTTGCGCTGGTGTAGGTCAAATGATTGTTTTGAATTTCTTATTTCCGCACCGCCAGACACGTGTACTAAACGTGCTATTCTGTCGGCCGTAGCTAGACTGTGGGACATCATGGGGCTTGTCGCGTCTGTAGTTCTCTATGCTAAACTACTTATCAAAGAATTGTGGTTACTGAAGCTCGATTGGGATGACACTCCCCCGCGTCACATCATAAATATTTGGCAAACTTTTCGCTCTGCCCTGCCGCTTTTAAATAATTTTAAAATCCCGCGCCATTTAGGTATTTTTGAAAATTGTATTCTTCGCCTCATTGGATTTTCCGACGCCAGTGAAAGCGCCTACGGCGCTGTCATCTATGCGCACGTCACTCGCAACGATGACGTAGTCGTTCAGCTGGTTTGTGCCAAGTCGAAGGTATCGCCGGTTAAACCATTGACTATCGCTCGACTGGAGCTCTGTGGTGCCGAACTCCTCGCTAAACTTCTTCGCCGTGTTCATGACACTTATAATCCGCGTTATAATGTTACCGCTATTTACGCATTCACCGATTCAAAGGTGACTCTTTGCTGGATAAATTCTTCTCCGCATCGTTGGCACACGTTTGTGGCCAATCGTGTCGTTCGCATCGTAGACAACGTCCCCGCGGAACATTTCTACCACGTAGCTGGTACTGAAAACCCAGCGGACTGTTTGTCACGTGGTTTAACACCTGACAAATTCATTGAGCACCCATTATGGTTGCACGGACCCGCTTGGGCTAAGCGCGACCCTTCCGAATGGCCCATACATAAGGTTACAGACTTGAATTCGGAACCCATTCCGGAAGAAAAGGTCCACGCGCACCCCATAGTCGCGGATTCAAGTTCGGACAATTCGCTTCTACTCGCACTCGCAGAACGTACGTCGTCGTGGACTAAGCTGCTGCCTATTGTTGTTTTCATATACCGTTTCATGAAAAAACTCCCGCGTCGAACTGACGCCGTTACCGCTAGCGACCTCGAGTTCGCTGAAACCATTTTGTGGCGTCATGTTCAAAGAAAACACTTCATGGATGATTATTCCGAGTTAAAAAATAATAAAATTTGTTCACCCGCTCTTATTAAACTCAAGCCATTTGTAGATGGTGATGATTTAATCCGCGTTGGGGGTCGATTAACTCATTCGGCTGAGGCCTATAGTACTAAACACCCGGTAGTGTTACCTCGTCATGATCGCATAGTTGAAATCCTCGTAGACTATTATCATATAAAATATTTACATGCAGGTCCAAAACTCACTATGTCGTTATTGCGCCATAAGTATTGGATTTTGTCCGCTAGACGCATTATTCGTCATAGAATCCACAAGTGTAACGCATGTCACAGGTGGAGACCGCGACCTCATGGTCCGCCGATTATGGGCGATCTCCCTAAATCTAGAGTAAATGTTGCAACCAAAGCTTTTTCTCATACAGGGTGTGATTACGCTGGCCCTATACAGTATGTGCCCGTACGCACTCGAGGTGCGAAGAGTCGCAAGGGTTATTTATGTATCTTTACCTGTATGACTACTCGCGCTGTTCATATTGAATTAGCTACAGATCTTACGACTGCGTCGTTCATAGCCGCGTTGAAACGGTTTTTATCCCGCCGTGGACCGGTACAATGCTTGTATTCGGACAACGCGACCAATTTTCGAGGAGCTAATTCGTTTTTACGCGACTTGTATACTTTCATAAATAAAGAATACCGCCCGCGCTTTGAAGAGGAGCTCGCTGAGCATCGCATTAATTGGCACTTTATTCCGCCCGCGTCACCGCACTTTGGTGGATGTTGGGAGTCCATGGTGAAGGCCGTGAAGACTCACCTTTTCAAGACAATAGGTCAACAACTTCTATCTTATGAAGAATTAGTTACAATTCTCTCTCAAATAGAGTGCCTGTTGAACTCCAGACCTCTTACTGTTCTTAGCGCTGATCCGGAAGAGCCTAAAGCTCTTACCCCTTCGCATTTTTTACATACTGTACCGCTTAACTCATTACCCGCCGCGGAAGTAGGTTTACTGTCTGATCACCTGCTTCAAAGACACTCTCTTATGGATAAATTAGTCCAGTCGTACTGGAAAAGATGGCGAAGCGAGTATCTTCATAGTTTACAATCACGCTTAAAATGGAATAAACCTGATGGAGACATGATTAAGGAAGGCACTGTAGTAGTGATAGTTAATGATAATGCGCCTCCTCTATCCTGGCCTCTAGGTGTTATTGAGAAGTTGCATACGTCTATAGACGGTAGCACGCGAGTCGTTTCAGTACGCACTTCTAATGGGATTCTTGTGCGACCTGTGGTCCGCTTATGCCCCATTCCTACTCAGTAATATCTTATTCAGTCCATTCCCTCTTTAGTTAGATTTAAGTGTAATTTCACTGTATATATTATTATATCATTCTCTTTAAAGGTGACCCTTTAAGGCCGCGAGGAATGTTAACGCCATTACTTTCTTTAGTTTTATATTTCATGCCTAATTACTGGCAACTCTAATTAATTAGTATCTGTGTAACATAAAGTTCCTTCCGCTTTCCTTCTCCCTTCCACAACCCTTATAATGCCTAAGTGAGAGCGAGAAGGAAGATCCGCAATGGCGCGCATACGCTGCCGCCAAGAAGATCCGCCAGTTCTCAACCAACATCGACGCCTGTGGGTAAAATTAATCCCAAGTCGAAAAAGGACTCATATTTTCACCGCGAAGAACGAAGATTGCTATTGAACAGTGCAAGTGCGTGTATGTGTGTTGTGGAAAGTGCAGATTCTCGTCCGTACGTGATATCCTGGACGCGCCAGCCACGTGGCTAAGGAAACCCTTCTCGTCGTGTCGCCATAGCTCACCAGGCAGGTACCATCATCATTTTCCCACACCACCAAAACACCTACTTGTGTTACCGAACCGCCCCTCATACAGTCCACTAAGAAAATTTCGATTTTCACCCCAAGGCTTTAGGCCGCCGCAACAGACATAAATATTAAATAATAATCGTAATGTCAGAGTAAAAAAGGGAAGCATCTCTTCCAAATATTAAAATGTTAACAAGTGGACCCAATTGGTTGTGGAGCAGGACCAGCATTTTGCCAAGCATTTATATCTACGATACAATCATCCAACTTATAATAGGCTACATAAATAAGTACAAGTAAATCAAAGCCTTCTAAATCATAACCAGTGATAGTAACAGACGTATCTGTATCCGAATCGCAGATTTCATTACAATAAATAGCATTATATTGACTTTATCTCATTTTATTTGGGGTTGGCGCAACAATACTTATTCTTCCATATTTTGTCGTCATCTCGGTAGTCACACTAGTCACCCCCTTTCTAGCCATATCATCTTCCATCCATCCATCGTGTCTTTGGTCTTCCCTTACTCTTATAGTCATCCACATTCATACCCAAAACTTTCCTATAGACATTTTCCTCATTCCTCCTGTTAGGAATCAATAAATGGCCCCATATTACAAGAACGTTCTAATTGTACCATATTACCAAGAAGTATAATAATCAAAACTAAAATGTATCTACAGAAAGTGGTTTATACCGAAGTAAGAGATTGCCGCATTCACTGGTGGAAAAATATCCTTTACATCAACAATTACGTTCACCGTTCCTATTGTATGCCGCAAACTTGGTAAATATATAGTTATATTACAAAGAGGTATAATTGTTTGTTTGTAAGTAATCTCTGCAATAATTGATGATCCAATTACAAAAATTCTTTCACTGATAGAAAGAACAAAATACACTTTTGCCGAGTACTATAAGATATGTGTATATGACTTCCACGCGGACGAAATCGCGGGCAAAAGCTAGTACGTAGGTACATTTATCAGTTCGCGGAATGGAGGGTGAGAAGTGAAAATAAAAATACTAAATTATTTTTCTTTTTCAATATATTCACCTGCTACCCTTATACATTTTTCAAATCTTTCAATTAGCTTATGTACACCTTCATAAAAAAATGCTTTATGTCCGAAAAAATAAGCCTAAACCGCGTCCTTCACTTCTTCATCTTCCCCGTAAACGGATTCCATCTCTTCCAGTATATTTTGAACTGACTTTCCTTGCTTAGTAAGGAACTTTATTACGGCACGGTATTCGATTTTTTCCATAATTCACACTTTCTTCCCAATTGAGTTGTTTGCTTGACGATAGTTCAAACCTGGTATTTATACTAATATTGAGCGGCTGAAGTTGTGGCCATCCCGATAATGACCTATTGTTATCCCCTCCCCCCCATTTCGCGAACTTAAAAATGCCCCCTCGTAGTGGGTATATAAAAAATGAACAATACGTTTTCATTGATTAATGACCACAGCTGGTCAACATTAGGTAGATTAAACAATCTATTGTGTGTAGGTTACCGAATTAAATTACAATTTGAAAATAGAGTTGCATAGCGTGCGACCTTATTTTAAAATGATCCACCAATGTTACTTCATCAGGTATTTAGCAGCAGACATCCAGCTCTACTTTATGGGAGTCATCATCTTCTTGATATGCAGGACTGCCTTCACTAGGAAGGTGGTACTGAGCATTCTCTTCGTGATAGGGATCATTGTCCCCGCTCTGCATACTTATTATCAGCACTTGAATGGTGTTGTGCTTGTTTCCCCGGAGTGAGTTTCCCATACTATTCTACCTTAATCAATTTTAAAGTATAACTGAAAGAGAACCCCGCGGGGGATGCGAAACGAAATTCACTCGCACTGATTATGCCAACTAACTTGTCGTTGAGTTGCACAAAACCAACATTAGTTTAACGGAGACTTTTAATTCATGCCATCCCTTAATTTGTATTTTTTATCAAAAAGAAAGGGGCAGCATCAATTTAAAGTATCCGTTAAACTAATATTGGTTTCGTGCAACTCACTGTGTATGTTGTATTAAGTGTTCAAACTGACGAATATAGTTGCGTGACTTGCTAATAATTTAAACAAACGGCGGACGCAGTCACGTCCTGCGTCCTGCGCGGGATTTGCCTCAGTAACGCCACAGAGCTTAAAGAAAATTTAAAAACATGAATAAATTCAATATAAAAAAGCGTATGAATTTACGAACGAACGTATCTTTTTGGATGACTTTTTTACCGTCTTTAAAAAAATAGGTTATAATAGGTAAACGGAGTAGAAGCCTATATTTTTTTATTAATTTTTTTTTATTTTAAAAAAAATCTAAATTCAAATCATACGCAATGTGCATAACTTTTAAAGATTTCTATTTTTTTTTTCAAAATTTCTGTTTTTAAAAGTTTACTTCGAATTTGTAGTATATTGATAGTTCAATTTCTGTCTAAGCAATAAAAAAAATAACAATTTTTTTCAAGACGGTAAAAATATCATCCAGTATTATATAGATAACAATGAAAATGTTCTAATAATCTGAATAAAGTTTTGATAGTTAGGACATTTTCAATATTTTCTCGGAAATTTTTCAAATTCAGAAAGAACTGAACATCCTTTTTTGTATGATTTTTATATGAACTATTGCAATTTGGAGAAGACAGGTCAGCTAGTCATGAAAATGGTTTCGTACCGACTAATTTATGTATGCATGCATAATTAGCTTATAGTGTTCCCATTGCCGGGACACAGGCCTCCTCTCTGTGAGAGGGAGTGGGCTGTAATCGACTGGGATATTTGGTTCTAGGAGATGCCGGTTTCCTCACGATGTTTTCCTTCGCCGTTTTAAGAGCAGCGGTGATGAAATAAATTACACTCGTAATTACAACTGACAACTCGTAAGTCGAGGCCGCTTCCACTGGGCCACCCCTGCTCTATTTTATGTGGTCGTGTATAATTTTTCTAATCATTTTTATCCTACTTTCAGCTCAGCAGTTAATTTATTCATTGAAGATGCCACGTTCAACACGGTCTTCATAAAAGGGCATACCAACCTGTCTGGCTACGTCATCGGCATGGCATTAGGCTACGTAATCTACGACTGGCAGAAGTCTGGGGGCAATCCTAAGCAATTTTGGGTAACATTTCCTAAAAATCATCGTTATATTCATGACTATGTACTCATCTAGTTTAATTTTAATTATTTGTTTTGTTTTTTTCCTCCTCTACTGTCAATTTTATCTGAAACACTGTCATCTTCTTCTTGGGGGTGGACGTTAATACCAGCTACATAATTGCTAAATAATCTAGTTATTTTCAATACCCAATCAAAAATGCTAAAATGTGTGTTTGTTCCATTAAAGATCATTATAGAGATCTTAATGTCCTTATGTTATGTTACTTGGGATCTGCGCAAGACGTTTCCTCTCTTCTCAACTTGCTTAAAAATGCAATAGTGTAAATAGCAAGGTCTATAAACTTATAATGTTGACTTACTCACGCGTCCGCGGTCAAAAAGTCACTCGGAACGAAAAGCGCAGAATGTCCGAACGTCAAAAAGCTACCCGGAACAAACAGTGACAGTGGCTCTTAGTTTTTTATGTTTTGGAATCTTTTGAACGCAGCTACAACCATCTTTCTTGTTTTGACATAAATCCATTGAAATTCCTGATATTTTGGTTAGATGGCGTTGGTTGCAGTTTACATGACAAATTATTGAGTTGCATCTTAACAACTGCAGCGCGGCTCGCGGGAGCTTGACGCGGGTGACGTTTTGACCAAGATTATTATTCGTATTTCAAAACTTTGGATGAACAATGGCTATTATTATGATGTCATTTGATGCAGACTGACTTAGAATACATTTTAAGTAAAAAAAAATAGGGTTATCGCTTTAAATTTTGAAATAATTATATTTTTGTTTTTTAATGGCGGAATAAAAACAAGATTACATATTTTGTTTTAGATCTTTAAAAAACTAAGTAATTTAGAGTTCTCAAACAAAATTTGTAATCTAGCCTAGTCTGTCCATTATAGGAAACAGTCATTAGTTTATTATCAGTTCATATAAATATTTTGTGTACAAGCCGTGTATAAGTGGCTAGGCGCCCCGTCGCGCGCCGATAAAAAATGTACGGGGACAATCGCGGACAATCCTTACATTAGTCGAGGGGTAGCGGGACGTATTAGTGGTTAACTTTATATTTTGAATGGCTTAAGATCTTTTTAAAAACTTGCCTTTCTCATATATTCAACGACCGACCTAAATTTTAACATACTAAATTAGGCAGATTCCGTCAGACAAAGTGAAATTTTAAATCCTGCATGCGAGTAACACAGGAACGGTCGATGTGGCGACACTTACAGGAGGCCCATGTCCAGCAGTGGACGTGTTTTAGCTGAATGATGATGATATATTTAATAGTTTTATACATTGAATTATTTAATAGTTTACCACTCAGTCATTTTATTATTAACGTTGTAAATATTATCATAGAGTTCAATTTTAAATATGCAGCCTCTATGTATATCTTTTCCAGAAATACCGGTACTTGTACTGGAGTACGTTCTTCCTGGGTATCCTCATTAACTTCTCTGGCAGTATCTTCTATGCTGATGTTCCACCACAACCCGTCTACGTTCACGTGCTGTATGCTGCTTTCATGAAGCCTATCTTCGGCATAGTTATTGCCATCATTATAGCTGGAATAACTGTTCAATTTGAAGGTACTGACTTAATTAATTTGATTTTGTCTTCTGAAAAAATGATTATTTTCAAACAATAGTCGAATGAATTCTTGGAAGGATATCATTGGTTCATTACAGACCTTAACAGGGAGAATGAAACCGAACACAGGCAAACTACAAGAATAATTGTGCCTGTGTATGTAATATAATAATATGTGTTGTATGTAATAACTGAGATTAGTCTCAGTCTTACACTCGGTTTCTGAATTGAGAATTAAAAGTTGAGAATTGATCAAACTCTACTTTAGCATTACTTAAAAAACTCAAATTCAAATTTTCTTACGATTTTTGAAATTTACAGCTCAGTTTACTGACAAAGAGCATTATGTATGTTGATCAAAATATGAGTCCCGACCGTAACAAAAATTTAGTTACAGATTTGTACTCATCATGTACTCACTCATTTGTACTTATTATTAAGGCCGGTACTAAAATCTACCCCATTGTGCCACAGTTGAAACTTTGTGGAAGTCTTTTAAAACAAGTCACTTAGTTTAAGTATCTGGGCCACTGGGTCTCCGACGACCAAAAGACAATCTGGACATTGAGCGTGAGCGCAGAGCGTTGGCTGTCCGCTGCAATATGTTGGCTTGCAGATTTGCGAAATGCACGATTGCGGTTAAGGCTACGCTATTTACAACGTACTGCCAGTCGTTGTATACATGCAGTCTGTGGGTAAACTACACGCGGAGGGCATACAACGCTCTGCGCGTACAGTACAATAACGCATTCAGGGTGCTGATGGGGCTGCCGCGCTACTGCAGTGCTTCGGGCATGTTTGCAGAGGCGGGAATAGATGGGTTTCCTGCACTCATGCGTAAGCGCTGCGCATTCATTATGAGCCGGATTCGCGCCAGCCCCAACAGCATTCTGAGGGTTATTGCGGACAGGTGGGACAGCCCCATGCTGGGGCATTGGATTACGCCTACATGCCACTGAGTGTATGTAGATGTAGTTGTATAAATTAAAACAATTACTTCTGGTAGATTTAAGTACTAACATTAGTTTATAAGTTGTTTATACATATACTAACCCAAATGGACTAATGGTCTGAATTAAAAGATTTTTATTATTTTATTTATTTTTTATTAGAATCATCCATACACTGTCCAAGTTACAATTGGACTCAAATATCAATATTTCAAGAAATGTCATTCATTTGTCAATAATTACCTCCAATACCTACATTTTTGACAAGTTTTTGACACAGATTGTTGCTAAAATGAGATTGCGGCTAGATTTTGAACGTGTTTAATGACGATAATTGGCCCTCTGAAATCACGTGTAGTCAGTAGTATTTTGTTGCGATTTCTGAAAATGCTCTTTGACCATCTGCTTTCCCCACTAACAGGTATATACCGGACAATCCTGGAGTGGCAACCCTTCACGTACTTGGGCCGGTTATCGTTCAGCGCGTATCTACTGCACATTGCCTTCCTCAGGACCGAAGTGGCGTCGATTTTCGCCATTCAAAGAATCTCTCTTATCGGAGTTGTAAGTATATTTATTATTTAGAACTGCTTGACTAAAAAATGTCCTGCACTTCGTTCATTACGTAATGATGCATATTGTGACACAACCGCTAATATAAATTACCTACTTCCCTTATCGGACAGCACGACTTATTATAAGTATAGCTCCATGCATAATTTATGAAAATATTTTGAAAAAACTTTGATATGGCATTGGGGCATCCTATATAAATAGATTATTTATTTATTTATTTAATACTTCAAGCACACAAATGTACAGAGGCGGACTTAATGCCATGGGCAGTTTCTGTATTTTTTATTTCATGTTTAATGTTTTTTTTTTTGTATCAAAATATTTAAAAATGTAATTGATATGAGTATTTATGGAATGAAGGAGACAATATACAAAATCAAATCAAATCAAAATCGTTTATTTGCATAAAATGTGGTGGATACAAAAGATGTTACATATCAAAATCAGTGCAAAGACACATTCCGCCACGCTGTGATGGCATGAAAATAATTAATGGATGTTAGCCATCATTCAATAAAATTATAGACAAATTAATAACAGAATTCTATTAACGAAATAACATTAAAATCAAGTGAATGCCAATTTGAATTAAAATTACACACTACATATTTAAATAAGCAAGCAGGTAAGCAGCTAGTGACAAGGTAATTACCAAACGCCATATATGTACGCACAACTGCGCCTGCATAGTTTTATCGTAGGTACAGGGATTTTTAATAAATAATGTGTGACTTTTCGTTAAAATCAATATGATTATGAAGTGAAATGCCAATATTGGTCATTATATATCAACCCCAGTGAAATATTGTGTCAGACATACTCTGCTACCTTTATCACAGTGTATAAAGCTGAAACGTTTTTTTTTATATCTCACAGATGCTGAAAAGCTGCACATTAGTTACGGGGACATTCATAGCAGCATTTTTCTTCTGGATGCTGGTCGAATGTCCTTTTGCAAACCTCGTTGGAGCAATCTTCAGAAAACCTGAAATACGTGCTGTTGAAGAAAACGAAGAGGTTATTAAGGAATCTAAGAAAACAGAAGACGACAATGGAATAGATATATCTCAGACAAAGATCGAAGATGATACTATCGTTATTAAAATGGCAGACCAGCATATAGTTACGGGTGCTTAGTTATAGGAGTATGTATTTGTTATGATGGTGTTCTGTCTTACTTATTAAGAAAGTGACGAAGTTTAACTAGTGCAAGTGGTGTCATGTAAATAATAATAAGGTACGGAGAGGGATTTAACCGTAAACCTAATGTAACGCCATAATACTACGCTGGTTTATGATAAAAAATGGTTGCCAATTGTATTCACCTACCTATAATTTTATTTTTATTCTCAAAAAATTTTCCAAGTGTCAAGAATTTTGTACAATTTAACTCAGGGATAGAACGAATTCCTTCGAGAAATCTGCCGCCAAGCAAAAGTGCAGATCAAATTCTTCCTTCATCTTTCATCAAGCAAAAAATGAATAGTTTTGTATCAAAAGTAGGTAACTAATCACAAAACCCCTCGATATTGCAGGTGTCCATAGGCGTCTCCAGAGGGCCTGAAGTGACATCACCATGACGGAAAAGTCAAAAATGTATTCGATTGACGTAAACTTTCGAAAGGCTTACATAAATCCTGTTGAAAGTCGTTGTGGAAATACGATACTTTTTGAGAGTGATTGTCACTTTTGTAAGTCATCAGGAAAAATATCAACCTGATTATAGCCATAATATAAAATCAGTCGCTCTCTCACAAACTCAACAAGTCTGACTACACCCTTAAAACTCTAACATGATAAGCGAAAACATCGTGTCATACATAACAAAGTTACATCGACCGCTGTCTTGTGGCACTCGTAGTTGGTATAATTAGTTTAGTATGGGCATCCGGTGTCAAAGCCGGGAGAACTTACTAAACATGTTCCAGAGTATATGCGTGATTAACGTCGGGTTGATACGGGGCTAGACGACTTGACGGATGGGTGCCGGCGTTCTTAGGACTTCTATGACATTTTATTGATGTCCTGAAGGCCAATTCTCGTAACTAAAAACGTTCAAATTTAAGTCGCAATCTCATGTCAGCGACAATCAAATGTCAAAAATGTAGGTAAAGTCTATACAATTTTTGACAGATTGAGACTGAGATGAGATTGCAAACGTTGTTAAAAATACGGGAATTGCCCCTCTGATGTTCAAGCGCTATTGCTGGCTTAGGATTCGATTGCCAGGTTTAGCAAAGAGTTATTTAGTTTTTCCATCAGGAAAATCTCCCGGAATTCCCGGATTCAGCCCGGATATTTGTGCCCAGTTGATGTCATACACTCACTCTCTATTATATGGGACTTAAAAATAACTGGTGAAATTTGGGTGTACTATAGGTATACCTTTGCCTAACGCTTACCGGGGAAAACAAGCGTTATACTATTTTCTTCTTTCGGCTCGCAACTAATACTTCATCACCATACTATCTAAATAACGTACACTGTTATAGGTGTCACACATACCTTGCCAGTAGCACATGCTATGATAAAAATATTTGCCAGTAATTTAGGCGGTAGTGACGACATTATTGCCATTGGGGGTAAAACCTGTATGATGCTGGCACAGAAACGTGGTGATTGGCACAAGTCAATAGCGGCCTATGTACAGAAGTGGGTGATGATGACGATGCAGGCGCGATAGTGACTGCGGAATGTACATACATTATTATAAGCAATGCTACTCGTAGAAGCCATTACAGAACAGACAAAAATATCGCAAGCACAAACGCTAGATCTGGAACAATTTGGTTTTATTTCAGACCATTTAAAAACGATATAGTCACTGCACTAATTGAGCTGTCAAACGCTGCTTCAAGGCATTCTGTTATTGTTTTTCTTAATTCAATTAACGAAGAATTAGGAGGAATAAAATGAATGAATCTACTAATTTATTTTAGTCTTTTTTTTCTACCAATCCAGAGATTCCAAGTCTAAATTCAGGCAATCTTAATCAAATTAGGGTCGATGTGCACACTTTAAGAATACTTTCAACACATTTCCTGCGTGACTTGAACAAAGCTTTACAAAGACAAAACATCACTCAGAACACACCAAAAACAACACAGACACACACATCCGCTCACTTAATATAAAAGCGTAAAACACAGACAATGACCGTGCGGCAGTTCATCCAGTACCCTTTATTGCATTCCACGCGTTCTCCCACAAACAATGCTCTATGCTCCCTATTACTGGCTCGTTCACTGGCCCCGTTCGAGTCCGCCATTACAAAATTTCCGTGCCCCGATATTCTTGTTATTGATGCAGGATGTTGTCAACGGAAGCCTTTTATGCGATCATGGTCGTAAGAGACCTAGGGTTGAAGGCATCAAAGTAGATATGGAGAAGGGAAGTTTATGTTGGAGGAAATAGTGTTTACAGACTAGGATTAGCGTTTAAAAGTGTATTAAAAATATGGTCTTACAGAAATGAATTCATAGCTTGTAACCGCGATTCAGTTGGTCATTGGAATAGGAAGTTTGAAAAGGAGCTCGTGGCTAAGTAATAACAGCCGCATGGGTCGATCCATCAGGTTAAGCTACGCTTGCCGGGGTTGAGGACAAGTGACCATCTTTACATACCGAGACAGGAGACTCGGTATGTAAAGATGGTGCCTCGGAAAGTACGTTAAGCCGTTGGTCCTGGCTATCATTTGTGGAGCTTTCCGTAAGTTTTCCGAAAGTTCGACAACCAGTCTTAGCAAGGGGTATCGTATTACCCAGTTAATAAGTTGTGGAGGCCAGATAGGCAGTCGCTCCTTGTAAAATAGTGGTATTCAGCTTTATACTGGAAGCCGACCCCAACACATAGAAAAAGGCTAGGCAGATTGATTGGAATAGGAAGTTTGAACGAATTCTTCTAAGATTTATTTCAATCATGTCTTGTAGCAACAATCATAGCCATGGAAATTTTCAAGACAGAAATCTGATAAAAACTAATCCAACACCTGTTTATATGAAATCGATAACCCCGAGGTAACAAACAACGCATTTTAACAAGCCTGCGAAATTCGTAACAATAGTAACCTCTTTACTTTTTTTTCCACAATACTTAGTTAAAAATATATAATATCCGCTGCAACAGATGTGGCATTTACATCCGAAAACATGCGACAGTGAACCACACCTTGCATCTCTTCAAACGCTGTCACATTCAAAAATAGAATCAGTCAGTATTTTGTTATAGACATCTAAAGACAACTCTAAAGGTTTACATAAGCCACAACAGACGGCCGGCACCTAATTGGACATGATCCACGCTTGCTGATATTTTAAAACAAATAAAATGAGAGGCGGCGCCACGGGCTTAAGTTAATTTTGTCGTGATACACACTGTTTGTCTGTTTATCGAGCGCGTAATGTTTTGTGGACGAAGCGGATGAGTGTCGAATCAATATTTTTTTAATGTTTTGGTTGTATTTTTGTGACGGTGTTTCTTGATGAGAGGGGTATTCGTTGGGAATTGGCAGATGCTGGTGAAAATAAAAATGGTAGTTAATTTCAGACTCGAGTATTTGTCCTTAATTTGTTAGTAATAAATTATCTTAAGACTGTGGTATGAAAGAGAATGAAAGAGCTTTGAATTATAATATGTTACGCCAAGCCTCAGCCAATGACAGCGCGCCACGCCAAGCCCCGGCCAATCACAGCGCGCCTGTCAAGCCAGCCAATGCCTAGCCTAGCCAGCCGAGCCACGTCATCCCAACTCCACCGCCAAGCGTGCCAGCCAGGAGGGGATGAAGCCTTAAATAGCCCAGCGAGCTCATTTTAGAATGTCTTTTCTGTTGTGTGCACTGAATAGGGGAAACCTATGCCCAATTGCGATTTTGTAACTTAATTTAAAATACAATAAAAAAGTGATCAGTTGTCGATTTGTTTCCTTCATCGTCGTAACAAGTCAGAAGTGGTCTACGAAGGTAAGAATAACTAGATATGAAGCGTCAGCATTCCGATGATCCTAGACGTCTGGTTCGCCCGCCTGGATGGACCGAGGCCATGGCCGACGACGTGCTTGACGAGAATGAAGAAGAGACTCCGCCTGCTAGAAAAATTCTCAGAAGACTCTTAGAAAATGAGGTACAAAAAGCTATGTACGAGTTGAATGCGGAGGTAGGTACAGTCTTTAAAACAAAAGAACACCGAGGAGCCTCACTAATTCCAGAGTTTGACCCTGACAATGAAGAGTGTACTACGGTGAAAGCTTGGCTCAAAAAAATCGATCAACTTGGCGAGATCAACGGATGGAGCGAGAACACAAAAGCATTCCATCTGCAAGATAAGTTACGTGGCCAGGCTAGAAGGTGGTACAATAGGTTAGATGATTATAATTATACGTGGGAACAATGGAAGCAGATGTTGTTGCGTGCTTTCCCCAGACATCGGGATTATGGTAATTTACTCGACGAAATGATGAGCAGGAGAAAACTACCCTCCGAATCGATGACTAAGTATTATCAGGATAAAGTCGCCATGTGCTTTCGGTGCAAGTTGTCAGATAATGCGACCGTCTCTTGCATAATTCGTGGCTTGCCACCTTCTCTGCAAGCCAATGCGAGAGCATACCAGTGCGAGCGACCGGAAGAGCTATATGAGGGGTTCCTTTGTGCATTAGACGACTACCAACAGCCGACACCCTCTGGCACACGAGTACCAAGTAAGGAAATTTCTCGACAGTTATGTGAAAAGAAAACCTTAATTAACCCAGATGTAGACCCATGCCCGCGCTGCAAAAAAACGGGACACATATTGCGCAACTGCCCACACCCAGACACGAGAACATGTTTTAAATGTGGTAAACAAGGGCATATTGCTACGCGCTGTGCTAATCCTACTAGTCCGACATCAGTGTCATTGCTTGCTCATAAGATCAGAGAAATTAAGCTTGTGCAGAACTATAATAAAATTTACGAAAAAACGGTCAAAATTAATGGCATTCATGTAAAATCGTACCTAGATACTGGAAGCCAAGTCAATGTGATGTCGGTTCATGTCTCGAGAATGCTTAAACTCGAAGTTTCTCCATCAGACGTAATTTTCAAAGGGTTTTCTGGAGGTCTTGCACCCAGCTTTGGAGAAGTAAAGTTCCAAATAGAAATTGACGGAATACCTATGCATTGTAAGGCCGAACTGACCGATGTTGATATGGGATGCGTTAACCTTTTAGTTGGTCAGCCAATAATTAACCAAGATGGCATGTCTTTAATTGTCAAAAATGGCAAAGCTACTATAGAACAAGATAATGATTTCACAAAAGTGATAGATGTTGTTGAAGAACGCACTCGATTTAACGTTGTCACTGTGCAAAATGAGTGTTTGCCTCCTGGTATTTCCATCATCAAGGTCAATGTGCTTGATAATAACCACGAAAATAATGTTGTGTCTACGCCGCAACATTTCGAGTTGCAGGGTGTCAGCTACTCGATTCCAGCCACCTTGCTGCGTGGCGCCTTCGGCTACATCAAGGTCGTCAACACCGGGTCCAAGGATGTCATCTGGCAACAAGGCGATGTGCTGACTAGAGCCGATAGCTGCAGCGAGCCACCCGCATCGGAAGATATTCAGGTTAGCCAAACAGCCAATACTATGCCATTATTTACTCCGATAGCCAAAGCCAGTAATAGCCAACCTATTTCGCTTATCTCTTCCATTTTGCATACAAGCATAGCCGAAACTTGCACCAAAATTAGTGTTATAGGGGGTGTAAAAATAAGTGATATTAAGACAGGCCCTCTAAATAAAAACGACCATGATAATTTGATAAATTTATTGTCAAGTTACAGCGATTGTTTTGCAAGTATAACTCGAGAGCTAGGTTGCACAGATTTATTACAAATGAAAATAAATTTAACTAGTGAACAGCCCATATATCGTCAGCCATACCGTATGTCGCATAGTGAGCAGGAAATCGTTAGATCCAAAGTTTCCGAACTACTAGAAGCAGGTATAATTCGCGAGTCGGAGTCGTGTTTCGCTTCCCCTGTCATTCTTGTGAAGAAAAAGAACGGCGATAGTAGACTCTGCGTTGATTACCGAGCGCTTAACTCCATAACTGTCAAAGATAGGTATCCTTTACCCCACATCGATGACCATATTTCAAAATTAGCTGGTAAAACATTTTTCACGAGCCTTGATTTAGCACAAGGTTATCACCAGGTTAAAATTTGTCCAGACGATACACACAAAACAGCTTTCGTCACTTCACAAGGTCAATTCGAGTACACACGTGTCCCCTATGGATTGGCCAATGCACCTTCTGTTTTTATGCGGTTAATGAATAAAATTGTAGATTCAATACAGAATTCTAAACATACCGCTAGTCCACAAACCGGCCAAAGTACTCAAAGTGCATATTCCCTCACTGACGTTCACAAGTTTTCAAACAAATAACACGAAGTGTTGGCATTTTTAGACGATTTACTACTACCCTCACATGACATTCAATCAGGCTTCGATATTTTAGAAAAAGTTTTAGATAAATTTAGATCGGAAAATTTAAAACTTAACATGAGTAAATGTTCATTTTTGCAAAGTAAAATAACATATTTAGGGTACGATATCTCGGCAGACGGTGTTCAACCGAGTGATTCAAAACTGTCAGCAGTATCTCAGTTTCCCATCCCTAGTAACGTACATGAAGTACGTCAGTTTATCGGACTATGTAGTTACTTCAGAAAGTTCATAAAGAACTTCGCATTGATCGCACGTCCATTAACTGATCTTACTAAGAAAAATGCAATTTGGATTTGGGGCAGCGATCAGAGCGAAAGTTTTGAAGAGTTAAAAAAGTGTTTGTGTACAAAACCTATTTTGGCCTTGTATGACCCTGCTTTGCCCATTGAGATTCACACGGATGCGTGCAAATCAGGTATTGCAGGAATTTTATTACAAAAACAGAGTGATAACTCGTTGCGACCCGTAATGTATTTCAGTAGGGTTACCAGTAAGGAAGAGAGCATGTATCACAGTTACGAGTTGGAGACTCTTGCGGTTGTTGAATCGTTAAGAAGGTTTAGAGTGTATATTGTGGGTAAACATGTTTTGGTGGTTACTGACTGCACTGCAGTTCGTGCAACTCTCACTAAGCGTGACATGATACCACGCATCGCTCGATGGTGGTTGTCAATACAAGATTTTGATATCAGTATTGAATATAGGCCAGGAAATCGCATGCAACACGTAGATGCCCTGAGTAGGAACCCGGTCGATACAATCAACATCAATCGTCTTGATGTAGTTGATTGGTTTTACACTGTTCAATGTCAGGATGAAAAAGTAAAGCGAATCATCGATCAACTCAGAGACGGTTCAGCTGCTAACGATATTACTAATAACTATGATTTCCAAAACGATAGGTTGTATCGTAAGACGATATATGGGAACCGTCTTGTGGTTCCAGCATCAGCTAGGTGGAAGATAGTTCAGATGCACCATGACGACATTGGTCACGTAGGATTGCAAAAATGTATGGACTTGATAAAGAAAGTTTATTGGTTCCCTAAGATGAGTCGTTTCATCCGTAAATATGTGAACGCTTGTCTCCATTGTGCCTATGGGAAAGGTGAGTCCGGAAGGAAAGAAGGAAAGTTGTTTCCAATACCTAAACCTACTGACCCTATGCACATGGTACATGTTGATCATTTAGGGCCGTTTGGTCGAACCATTAGGGGTTATCAGTACATGCTGGTTCTTACAGATGCCTTTTCAAAATTTGTAATTGCTGAGCCTACGCGGACAGTTAATTCCATAGAAACTATAAGGGCCCTCAAGAAAATATTTAGCTTATTCGGTTATCCTAACCGGGTTGTTAGCGATCATGGGAAAGCATTCACCAGTAGGTATTTCAAAAAGTTTTCTAATGACAAGCAGTTTAGGCACATATTAACAGCTATTGCATGCCCACGCGCCAATGGTCAGGTGGAACGTACTAATAGAACTATTCTAAATGCTTTGCGTGCTACCGATCCCAGCGAAGCCTCCAACAACTGGGCTAATTGCTTACCTGATGTCCTTTGGGGAATTAATAATACCCCCAATGAAAGCACCACCTACAAACCTTTCGACTTGTTGTTCGCTCGGAGTTCTAGACCACGCTGTGATGTTGCTACTAGTGATGCTAGTGAGGCTGTTGAAGTTAGACGCGAAAAAGCTAGTGCAAAACTGAAAGTAGCGAGTGATAGTATGAAACGCAATTTTGATAAGAAGCGAAAACAAAGTCACATCTACAAAAAAGGGGATCTGGTTTTGTGGAAAGAAGCGCCTACTAGTAGTGCTTCAAAAGTAAACACAAAACTTGATGACATATATTCTGGGCCATACATCATTCATCAAGTTGTTGGCAATGACAGATACAGGATACGGAGTATCAAAGGGCTTAGAGGGTACAAGTCCTTTACTGGCCTAGTAGCAGTGGATTCCCTACGGCCTTACCGCAGTACGGTTCCAGAATCTGACAGTGCCAGCAGCTCAGATGAACAACTTGAGACAGAAGATCTAATAGATTTACTTGAAAGCTAACATGTTCCTCTCGCATTGCGGGAGCAATCATTGTTTCAGGACGGCCGAATGTTACGCCAAGCCTCAGCCAATGACAGCGCGCCACGCCAAGCCCCGGCCAATCACAGCGCGCCTGTCAAGCCAGCCAATGCCTAGCCTAGCCAGCCGAGCCACGTCATCCCAACTCCACCGCCAAGCGTGCCTGCCAGGAGGGGATGAAGCCTTAAATAGCCCAGCGAGCTCATTTTAGAATGTCTTTTCTGTTGTGTGCACTGAATAGGGGAAACCTATGCCCAATTGCGATTTTGTAACTTAATTTAAAATACAATAAAAAAGTGATCAGTTGTCGATTTGTTTCCTTCATCGTCGTAACAAATAATTAATTAAACGATTGTATCTCAGTCATCGGAACTGCTTCCTTAAAACTGTGCATGATGGAATCTGACTTTCTATTGGCATACTTTTTAGGACTCCATGTTTTACAATTAAAAAACTAATTGTGAAAAAACTAGTAAGTATTAAATAAATATTTAATGCACGCTATTCCTTTGTTTGAATAATAAAAAAGGGACTTCAATTCAATTCTCTAGTAGAAATAGAAAAATAACGATATTGTTTTGTAACAATTTTTTTTACAAATTCACTGTTTGTTTTGTATACGGAAACAAAATACTTACAATATTTTACTCCCTCGTACAGAAATGTAGAACATTGTTTATAAAAATAATATTATACATCGTTTTTGTTGCAACATTTGCTCACTTTATTTTTTCAAGTATTTCTATGTTTGTCATGAAATATGACAGTGTGTAACAGAGCTCAGTTGACAGACAGACAAATGCCGCGTTTTGTCTTCGTGTGTGATCCAAAGTGCATTCCTGGAACACTGTTTAGTTTACGGAACAAAATTATTTGACGAAAACAGGCAACATATTTTAAGCAACCAACTACTAACTTTAATGCATTAAATTGCATATTGTTCATAATTATATTGTTTTGTTATTGTTGTTTATTATTATTTCACGGTTTAGTTCAGGATAGACATATTAAAAATTATAAAAAAAAAAATATTACCGACTTTGTACTCAGGTTGGTCGAAACAATGAAAGGTTAACTCTCGCCTGGAATCTGTGATGTTCAAAATACATGGATGTTCATCAGATGTAATCTAAATTTAAAATAATATTATATTTATAATATTTAAAATTATCTATAAAGTATAGAAGTAAATATTGTTCGTTTGTTTTTAAGAGGTAATCTCTAGAAGTACTGATCCGATTACAAAAATACATTCAATGATAATAGCTGCTGAATGACATACGATAATAAGTATTATGGTATATATCTGAAAGTCAACACTTTCACGTGGACAAAGTCACTGGCAGAAACTACTAATTTATAATTTCATGCATACTTTTTTTTTTTTTGTGAATGGGAAATCATCAAATGGCTTCTCCCGCTCTGGGCAGAGCGGGAGGGCGTGTTAGGCTTTTACTGACTAAAACCCACCCATGTTCCTTCAGTTGCCCGTGCCAGGCCCACGGTATCTCTTTCGAACTACCCGCGACCCCGGCGGCATCGGCCCAATTGACCCCGTCACTGCTGACATCTCCTTGAGGCGCGCGTGGAACACAACGTGCCGTCGACCCGGGCCTGGTCCTTACCGGACGGCGAGCTACCCATTACTCGTCGTCCGCAAGCCCGCGCCTACGGTGGCCGGGAATCGGCGATAGATTCCCGTCGCCCAGGGCGTCTCCTGCGGCGACTAGGGGCGCGAGGGCGTGGCTGTTGCCTCTCCCTCACGCGTTCCGCCTCCTCCTTCGCGAGCATTACTGCTTCGCAGAAGGAGGTGACGGCCTCCCATGCACTCTCGCTCCGCACCATGGCCTGGACCAGGTTTGGACGCGAGAGATCGCCGCCGCCGATCGACTCCGTGATAACATGGCGGTGCTCCGCCCAAGCCAGGCAGACCTCCACTGTATGCTCCACCGTGTCCTCCGGGCGATCCACACAATGGTGACACTCGGGCGTTTCCTCCCGCCTTATCCAGAACAGGAACCTCCCGAAACAACCGTGTCCGGTGAGGACCTGCGTCAGGCGGAAGGTGAGGACGCCGTGGTGCCTCTCCAACCATTCATGCATCCTGGCACCTGCATGTTGTAGGCATCAATAGGTGCTAAGTTACATATAATTACATGCGATACTCGTATCGCATGTAATTATATGTAACTTATTATTATGTAACTTATTATATGTAACTTATTATTATTACTTACGTATAATAGTTATGACAAAGATTGTTGGTATACATTCACAATAATGCAGTGATAGTATTTAGTTAATAAACTAACGACCGCCCCGGCTTCGCACAGGTAGCCCTGTCACAACCAAACTTCACAGGACACCCACTGCGCTAATCTGAAGATTGTCTGAAAAATTCATCAAAATTGCCCCAGCTGTTTTGGAGTCCATAGAGAACATACATACACATATCGATTTTTATAAATTTAAGTAGATAAATACAGCAGAGCATACTGCTACTTTCAGCATAATTGTGATTACTATCAACTCCAAGAAGATGCGTTAGTCATCCAAAACATCTGTATGTAGTTGCCAATTTATTCTTAGTCTCGGACAGACAGACAGAGAGTAGGTATATATTATAGTATCGTCTTGTGCGATCCGTAGTACATTCCGACTGCACTACTACGAGTATGCTATTTCGAGATCACAATACTGTTAAGTTTTTGTTTCGTCGTCTAGTCTTAACGCTTGTCTTTCTTTTTAATGTTACTTTTAGCAAATGTATTTGTGCAATTTGAGATGATGTTGATGTCTGCCGATGTACAGTCAGCAACAGAAGGCGGTTAATACTGGCACTTTTTGACTTCATCTAAATTTTTAGCAGGTTATTTATTATTATTTATTTATTTTTTTTGTGTTTCACGAACTGTGTCCAAATAAACGTTTTTCTTTCTTTCTTTCTTTAGCATTTCATTTAATAGAAAAGAGGTAATTTTCTTTAAAGTTTACATCTGTTTCGATTTCAATTAAGTATTTTTCTAAATAATTAAGATTTAGAAAACTCAAGTGTTAGTCGTTTTTTGTTGCTGACTGTACCTATTCTATAAAATCTCACCGTGAAATGTTAGGTGTATCAAATCAAATTCGTAAAGGGAAATGCCCATTTGATAAAGAGGTTTTGGCCAAGTGACGCCCACGAAAGAAACAAATTAGAGGCATTACGGTTGACATCATAGATAAAGATACAAATACTATTTTTTACATAGAACTCGGTTGGACTTTTAAAAATCAAAGTATAAAAATTCAAGGTTAGTAAAAGACATACTTAAAGATTTCCAATTTTTTATTCGTTCTCATTTAACCCGTCGCGCGCTAATTAGCAGACACAATTGAAATTCTATTGTTATCTGTACACATGGTGTACAATCGACATTTTAAGAGTTAAATATATGACGAGATCTTCATCTAGAAATTGGGCTGGGGGATTTATATTTCATTGAAACCTTGCCCAGCCCAAGAACCCAGGTTCCATATTCGCGTCAGGTCCTTCGTGAGAAACAGGTACGGTATCCATTGGCAAGCCGGTGTCGTCGAGAGAGGCGGGTACAGAATCCAATATAAAGCCAAGGTCGTCATCGGAAGCGGTTACAGGGTCCATAATCGTAATCAAAGTCGTCGGAATATTAAATAGAAAAACGCAGTAGAGAAAAAAATCACGAGTCGTAAGAAAACAGCACCAAACAAAATGTGAAATGTCAATGTCAATCAGTTGTCAATTACGATTATTATTGACGTAGGGATGTCTTTAAGAAATCGATTTATCGAAAAATCTATTGTTTTGTAAAACTTGAAACATGGAATCGGTTAAATGGATCGTATTTAGAAGCCCGAAAATAGACAAACATTTTTTTTGTCTCTAAAGAAAATAAAAGCGAAACAACTATATAATGTCAAAAATAGATTTTCCTAAATACGTATTTTTGGTAACCGGTTTTAGTGTATCGTTTTTTCAGTAAATGTTGTCATCCCTACTTTGACAGGTTTGACCAACGACCGGAAGTGTAAATACGATTGAGTTTCTTGATTAAATCGGCTTATAATTCCGGAAGTTTCAATACAAATAAGTACTAGCAATATTTTAGTTACTAAATGGGTATTTTTTTTGTATTTGTCACATTGATGGGCAAAACATGGCCAAGAATAGGCGTTTCCCTTTAGGTTTCAATGTAATAGGATGTTATAATAAGATGGTCAGTTCGCTACATTTTACTCGAGAGCATACAAATAATAATAAAATTAGTTGTGTCAAAACGGGCGACACACATGTTTACCGCAAATAAACGTATTTTCTTTCTTTCTTTTCTTTCACATTTAGAATTAAATAATTATTCCAATTATGAGCCTATACGAGTACTACCTCAAATGGCTTGGCATGATCCTCAGTTATGTCGAAAATACTGCAGCATTCATTTTGAAATAAATATATGGTAAAGTTGAGGATTAATGTTAAGTACTATGTTTAACGAAAACACGATTCCATAAAATTGTCTCGATAGAAAAAAAATCCAAAGTTACCTCCAAACCGAAGAATAAATCGCTGATAGTCAAAAAATACTTCAAATAAGATCTCATGAAACTTTGCATACTATTTGAACTAACTTTGTAGCAAGTCTTATGTTTTTAATTTTTTTCAAATTACCATTATTTTCACCGTAAAAAGCCCACACACCTAAACCACCTAAACCACACCACCACCACACTTCACCACCACCACACCTATACCACCACATACCACCACCACCTAAACACCTCACCTAAACTATCGGCGCCCAGCACCACACTCCGTCTCGCTCTCACTCAGTCCAAGAGCAGTATTATACGAGCGAGATGAAAAGCTGAAATAGTATGGGCTCTTAAATTAAATTACATACTAACACACAATTACTTATGTAGTAACATCCAATTACCAATGTCAAAATAATAATAATGTAATATTGTAAAAAATCTAAATGTCAGATGTCAGTGGTGTTGTCCATAAACTCAGTTGTAAAGTGAGCTGTTAATCCGCCTGACTCTAGAGATTGACACTATTGACAGCTCACTTTTTTAAGGTTTTTACAAAATCGACCGGCTGTTCCACCGGTTCCACACAAAATTATCTTGTTTCGTGGGTACATTTACCTACAGTTACAATATAGTCATAAATGTGACATTTACCCAAAACGGGGCGGGGGCCCTACAAAAGTAAGTACTCGTAATCTTATAACTTGTGTCATCAACGGCAAAGAAATTAGATCCGGTGTTAGAGGGTATACGAATGTGGGGTCGTTTACCTACTTTATCGCAAATAAAAACCGGCCAAGTGCGTGTCGGACCACGCACAATGAAGGGTTCCGTAGTTGGGATTAATTTATCTTAAGAATATACTTAACTTTGTAGTTGAAAAACATTTTCTCCCATACATTCCAACTGCAAATGTAAGTTTGTACGCACAATATTGAGAGATGTACCATTTTATTTTAAGAGCATAATTATACTTCTTATAGGTTTTCCTATAATCTATAGGTACAGAACTATTTTCTGTATTTTTTTTTTTTCAAAATTTTATGCTCATTAGTATCGGAGATAAATGCTCAATTTTCATCTATTTTCTTAAATAATTTTAAAACAGTTTATTTTAAAATTATATGCTTGTCCTGCTCCACAAGGACGCATTAATTAATTGATTAGCATTCGGATATATTGTTGGACCTGCTGAAGATTAAGATGAGAGAAAACTTTATTTGCATTGTTTAGATTCAATCTCTTAGTATTATATAATTGCATAGCACGTGTGAGCACTATGTAGCTACTATTAAGCTACCTTTTACTGGGTACGTCTTTCACTGACTTGAGTGTGCCCTGGCGGTTGAGAGTATGTCATGCTCACTCAAATGTCTCGCTGATGGTGGCGTGTGTGTTGGATCATTAAGTTCCCTTCAAAATGGTTGAGCTGAATGGTGCTGATCCATGCGTCATGTTCGTGAACGGGCGCCGTCAGTTGGGACTGGTCGTCTCTTAGCTGCCATGGCTTATTTTTAATTTTAATATTTAATTTAGTTGTTTTAGTTATTATCTTTTTATTACGGACGCTTTTTAACGTGCACGTCTTTCTACATTGTTCTCACATGTATATTTTCAACTTGAACGATGTAACCAATATTTTGTAAAAATATTATGATTTAAAAGAGTGTCCGTGGAGTTTCTTGCCCGTTCTTCTCCATAGGGATCTACTACGCTTTGGAATGGGCAACTAGCTTCATCTTTCTAACTGACCGACCCATTGACAATTCAAAAGTGCCTGTAATTGGTTTATTTGAAATAAATGCTTTGAGTTTGAGTTTTATAGAAAGAAATACACTTCTGGACACATCTTTTGGCCCACCTTGTATTTTCAGTTTCGTTTGGTCCTAGCTAAAATTTTATATTAGGTCGAGCAAAAAGTTTTTATGCAGTTTTGAACCTGGCACATTCACAATTTCATTCAATAGTCTTTTTTTGAATTTCGAACACAGAATTTAAAGAAACAAAAGACAATTTGGAGCCTGTTTGTTGATATCAAACAATCGAATACTAAGAAAACTTGGTTTTATTGGTTTACTTGGATTTAATTCTTGAAAAAGTGATTGATATCTTTGGTTTTGAAACAAACATTACTTATTCTTAACATTAAGGTGAGGTTCTATCAATAATCTATGGATACTTCACCTGAAGTCGCCGCCCAAGCTGTGGCACTTATTCAGGCCGGACACAGCCAAAGAAACGTGAGTGCTCAACTTAATTTAAGTCGATCTGCGGTCCGAAATGTTTATCGGAGGTACCTAGAGACTGGCGGCTTTGTTCGTCGCCAAGGAAGGCCACGATCTCGGGTCACAACTGAAAGGCAGGATCGATTCATCGTGACGACCAGCTTGAGAAATCGTCACCTTACCTGCATTGAGATACAAAACCAACTTCGCGACTTCCACGGATTATCTGTGAGCGCTCGAACTGTTCGGAGAAGGTTAAAAGAACGCGATATGGTACCACACAAGCCAGCTAATGGCCCCAAACTAACGCGAGCCCACCGAACAGCGCGCCTTCATTTCGCACGCAGTCATTTAAATTGGACACAGCAAGATTGGAGCCGTGTACTCTTTTCTGATGAGTCTAAAATTGTGTTACATGACAATGATGGAAGGAAGAAGGTCTACCGACGTAAGGGAGAGCGTTTCGCACAATGCTGCTTTGAAGAGAGGGTTGCTTATGGCGGTGGCTCATGGACTGTCTGGGGCGGTATATCCGCGAGCGGTAAAACTCAACTTGAGGTTGTTACAGGACCACGGCTGCCAACATTAAATGCTGAAAGGTACATTAGTGAGTGCTTAGAACCTCACGTGATACCATACGCGGACTATGTGGGCCCAAATTTCCTTTTTATGCATGATAATGCAAGAGCCCATGCGGCCGGCATCGTCAGGGAATATCTTCGGGATGTGAACATCACAGTTATGGACTGGCCAGCCAGAAGCCCAGACATGAACCCCATTGAGCACATGTGGGACGAGCTAAAAAGACGTGTTAGGGCTCGTCAGCCAGTTGCCCAGACGATGCAGGAGTTGAAAACTGCCATAGAAGAGGAATGGGAGATGATCCCTCAAAATTTCATAGAGCGGTTGATAAACTCTATGCCTAATCGTATGAGAGCTGTGGTAGATGCCCATGGAGGCAACAGGCGTTATTAAATTAAACCTTTATTTGATAAAACATGTTTTTTATTCAAAAATCAATTGCCTTTAACAAGGCGCATATCCGACTTGTTAGGCGTAGCTCCATGTCGTATGGTATTCTGAATTCAAATTTAAAACAATACGATCGAAAAAGATGGTAAAATGTATCAGGTTTAAAACTGCATCAACAGTTTTTATTCAATCTAGCAATCATATTTCGGTAGGGGCCATCGAAACCTAAACTCTAAGGTGGGCCAATAGATGTGTCCAGAAGTGTATATTTGAGACCTTCACACTAAGACCTTTCAATATGTCACCCGGTACAGTTTGCAAAACTTTTTTTAAAATTCTTATTTGCCCCCAAAAGTGACCCCCATATTTAAAATTCATTTATTTACGTTCATGTCCGTTTTTGGATCACAAAAATTCATATTGTTACCAAATTTCAACTTAATCGGTCCATTATATTCGGAGCAAATTTTCTGTGACAGACGGACAGACGAGTGATCCTATAAAGCTTCCGTTTTTTTTCCTTTTGAGGTACGAAACCCTAAAATTAATAAATAATAATTACCCCACCGTCATATCTCCACGTTGCCGTTGTGGTGTGGCTTGCGCGCTCCGAACTCTGGGTCTGTGCCAACCAGTAGTAGTAGTAGTTACTTTGTTATAAATCTTTGCCGAGACAGGTCTGTGAGGAGCCAGACCAAGAGAGATACATAATCCCGCAGGCCAGCATGTGACGAGCCGTTGGGCAGTAGCTACCCCACGGACCCTATCACCCGGGAGAAGACTTGTTTTTCACCTCTGGCCTGCCATTATTGGCCGGCTGGAGTAAACACTGACGAGGAACAAAGAGCTCCCGTCTCTTTCTTGCTTTTATTGACCAGCTTCATTGAAGATTCGCAAGAGCAAACGTGCTCGGAGGAAGGAAGTATTCCAGTAAGTGCTTGTAGGGATCATGACCGTACTTCCGGGATTGTCTTGATAGCCGTTGTCTTTAAACTTTTACTTGTCCCATAGTAAAAGTTGTTCATAATGATGAATACTATGACCCCTTAAGAGGTTGTGCGTGATTTAAGTTAAACTTGTTGATGGGACCTCATAAAGCTGGCGACTCATGTCTGTAAAAGCACATCTACCAAACCCTGAAAGATCCGAGATTATATTATACTAGCTGCACCCCGCGGTTTCATCCGCGCAGACCGGGATAAAAAGTAGCCTATGTTAATCCAGGGTATAAGCTATCGACATACCAAATTTCATCCAAATCGGTCCATCCGTTTGAGCGTGAAGAAATAACAAACACACACATACACACTCACAAACTTTCGACTTTATAATATTAGTGTGATGTGATTATTGGATAGACTACCTCGATGGCCTAGCGGTCGCAAGCGCTACTGCTGCGCATGAGGTTTGGATTCGATTCCCAACTCGGGAAAAGTGTTATTGGGTTTTACGGTCAGGAATTTCTCAGCAGCAGCCCGGAGTCTTGATTTGTGCCCTGTTGATGGCAATAGGCTGGCCTCCTTACATTTGCGTCGAGTAGGTATTGAAGTTTACTATGGGACAGTTGATAATTTTTTCGCGGCTAAGGAAGAAAGAGAAAGAAAGAAAGAAAAACGTTTATTGGATACACTTCGTGAAACACAAAAACAAAAGAAAAAAAAAAATGAAAATAATGTTTTAAAACAAAAGTGTGTGCCTCACGGCTGCGCCAAAAAGGTTCATTTCAGCATTAATGCCAGACAGATGCTGCCTGACGCTGGTTTTCTAATGAACCTGTAGGGACAAATGTCGGGGAATACAAACAGTTTCAACATACCTAATTGATAATTTATATACTTATAAATAAATAAACTAGTAATCAAAATATACAAAAAAAGAAATAAAAAAATAAAAATAATATTTTTGTACTTGATATTTTATATAAGCATTTTAATTTATATGAAATATAGTAAATAGGTTAAGACTACAAAAACAACGAGAACTGTCTCAGCAAACCCTGTGCTTAGCAATTGATCTAGATTGACCCGACCCGATGCATTCATAAATCGCTACAGACCGCTGAGCGCCGAGCGCGACGGACAATACACCGATGTTGTTACGATGTTGGTCTCATGTAGAAAGTTGTTCGGTTTGATGTTTGTTGTGATCAGAAGGTAGCGTATAATGAAACTCAATGTTGCAGGGAATAGTGATTGTCATTATACGCTAACTTCTGATCACAACAAACATCAAATCGAACAACTTTCTACATGGGACATAACATGGGATTTACGCATAATTGGCGAAATACGTACACTATTGCAGAACTCTTTGGGGATTACAGGAGTGATGCTATGTTTGTTTGTGTATGTGTCCTGCATAGAAGCTTACAGTACAACTATCTTATTAATGTCCCTCGGCAAACTTCGTGTTTCGTCAGACTTTAGCAGCTTTTCTCCCATTTTTAACAGACTTCAAAAAAGGAGGTTCTGTAGTGTATATGTATGTATGTATGTATGTTTGTCCGCGATTTTCTCAAAACTAATGAACTAATTTTGATGATTCTTTCACTACCGTGATCTACATACTTTCAGAAAGGTTTTAGTATATAACACATTATGTAATTATTCTTATGTACGAAGTTATATGCATAAATGCACTGTATCTCCGGCATTTCTAAACGGATTTTGATGATTCTTCTTTTCATTCGACTTGGGCGTGCCTTATTATGTAATTGTATATTCAACTAAAAATTAAAAAATAAATTTACTTTATATAAAGTAAAAACCGACTTCCAAACCAAAAAAGAATAAAATAACTTTCATGAAACACTTCAACAGCTTCTGAAGTCGGTGTCATCAATTCTTCAATGCACTTTAGCTTGACACCGACTTCAGAAGCTGTTGAAGTGTTTTATGAAAGTTATTTTATTCGTTTTTGGTTCTGAAGTCGGTTTTTACTTTTTTAAAGTAAATTTATTAAAATAAATTACATAAAATTAAAGGAGTATTAACAACTCTACATATGGTACTTCCAAGTCCATTGAGAGCGTCCGGTCTGCACCAAATGCAAAGAGCAACTGATTGAAATCCGACGACTGACGAAACACGAAGTTTGTCGAGGGACATAAAGAAAATAATTGTACTGTACAAAAATATAGCATTAATAATACCATGTAAATTCAAATTCACACTAAATTAACAATTATACGAACAGCATCGAAATTCGGGAACAAGCTCAAAATTATTATGATCATTAATTTAGCTACTAACGAAGTGAGAACTACCTATGAGTTTCAAACTGCGTATGACCACAGCAACCTCTGCCCAATTAAAAGCTAAATTAACATTGTTCTGAGTTTCATAATTATACATAATGAATTATTAGAATTGCTACGGATTCCGGATTCCGGGTTGTTCAAATACTCGTATAATTAGCTTCCTATTTTTATTACCCGACTACGGCAAAGCCAAAAGGAAGAGTTATGATTTTAGCAGTCTGTGTATGTATGTATTTACGTGTGTTCCACCGTAGCGCCTAAATTACTGATCTGATTTTAATGAATGAGGTATCAATAGATTCGTATAATAATGGTCCGGGTGACATAGGCTATATAAATTCTCCCTAAATTTAATACGAGTATGGTGGACTTTACACGAAAATTTCTGACCACGAAAAAAATTTCATTGAGATAATAATGGCATGTTTGGTGTTAATAGAAAGGTCCTGACGAGCACGTTACAAATATACATATACTCGTATGTCATATTGTTTAAGTAAATAAATATGTTTAAATTGATAAAAATAAGTAAAAGTGCAATTTAATTGGTTGTACGATTAGACTGACCGCGGCGAGCGTGATTTTTCTCATGACATTTTTATTACATTCGTGATTATTGTTTTATATACAATGTTTAAAATTAACGTATTTTCTCGTTCGTGGAATCTCAAGGAAGGAAGAACCCTATGCAGCTGTATGAGTGTAAGAGGACATTGACGGAGTGGCTCTTCACGCTAAATTATAATGCCGTGGAAGACATTTTGGCGACTACGGGTTGAATGTCATGCATGCAGACACACACACCAATACACACACATACACTCACACCCATTCATACACACACACACATACACTCACACCCATTCATACACACACGCACATACACACAAAATATACATTCACAAACGCACATTTATACAAAACACACTAGTTTTCACATACTGCCATAATCACATTTTATTTTCATTTTTCTTTTTAATAACTTTATAAAAATGTGTAATTTATACCTCACTAGCACAACAAATCAATTGTTAATCAATCAAGGAAGAGCGAGGTTTATCCCATCACAAGTATCTTCGGATTACTTTCTGGGAAACCCCGGCAACTAATTGTATAAAGATAATAAACACATTTTTTTTTTCAAGGTGTACGAAACCGCTTTCTAAAATTACAAATTGTGGGTTTTTTGATTTACTAGTAGGTAGTTTATGCAAGAAAAAGTCATGTTGCGCCGAGACCAAATAAATTAGGATAAGGCCAGGACTTCGACCAATAATAGCACAGTTGCTATTATTGGTCGATGGGCCAGGAGAATGAAGATGGCTAGTGAGTAATAACAGCCGCACGGGTCGATCCTTCAGGTTAAGCTACGCTTGCCGGGGTTGTCCGTGGATGAGTGACCATCTTTACATACCGAGACTCCTCCATGCCTCGGAAAGCACGTTAAGCCGTTGGTCCCGGCTGTCATTCGTGGATTTTTGACAGTCAATACGGATCGCCAGAAGCCCGAAACCACCACACTTACCAAGACAACTAGTGTTACCAAGGGGTATCGTATTACCCAGTTACTGGGCTGTGGAGGTCAGTTGCATCCGGTTAGACTGGAAGCCGACTCCAACATACATAGTGTGGAAAAGGTTAGGCAGACTGATATTGATGATATATGAACGTTCCAAGTTAATCTTCGACAAGTCCTGTAACTTACAATTAAATAAAAACTATGCACTATGGACAAAACATAAGCATGTTCACTTAAGAAACTATTCCTGTGAGAGCGCAGCTAGTGACAAACGAACATTGTGCGATCGAGTCGTGAGCCGTGCTATGCGATTATCGCCTTTGAGGTGATCATGCGGAACTTTGGCCCATAGTACATTCATACGTTTTTTGTCATGTCGCGTCTTAACCAAGGCGATTGTCTTGTTCGGCGTACCCGCATGCATGGTCGCGTCGATAGAGGGTACTTTCCTGTTTTCCGAGCAAATGAGTGACAGAATTATTATGAACGCAGCGATCGCGTATTGGCGCAAACAATTTTTTTGGTTAGGACGCGGAGTAATTCGTTTTAAGACAGACAATCGTTTTTCTATTTTCAAGCTAATTTATTTAATCATAATTATTATACTTAAAGCAATCTTCTTTGACCATTGACATGAAATGATATTGTTTATTCTGTAAATAGAATATCACGCCTTAATAAGAAATATATAATAAGGTCTTTACCTATGAAATTGCCGTTTTATATGAAAAAATTTAAACGAATTTTTTTCATGCATTTTTTATTTGTATTAATCGAAGTAATCACCCATGCAATCAATGCATCTTTGCCAACGCAGTGGCAGTTTATTGATGCCCTTCTTAAAGAAATCAGCTGGACGGGAGGCAACAAATTCTTCAAAGGCATTTTGTACTGCCTCTCGGGTATTGAATTTTTTCCCGCCAAGAAGTTATCCAAATTCTGGAAAAAGTAGTAGTCTGTAGGCGCAAGGTCTGGTGAGTAGGGCGGATGATGGAGAGCTTCCAACCCCAGTTCTTGCAACTTGGAGACCGTCTGCTGTGCAGTATGAGGTCGCGCGTTGTCGTGCAGGAGCAGCGGAGACGAGCGATTGACCAATGCTGGTTGGAGATGTGCCAGCTTCTTCATCATTGTGTTCAGTTCTTCACAGTACACATCTGAAGTAATGCTCACCCCGTTTGGTAAAAAGCTGTGATGAATCACACCGGCGCTAGACCACCAAACAGTGACCATCACTTTTCTAGGGGTAAGTTTTCGTTTAGGGCATTGTTTAGGTGCTGAACCAGGATCCAACCAACTTGCTGAGCACTTGCGGTTATCAAACAGAATCCATTTTTCATCGCAGGTAACAATGCGGTTCAAAATTCCTTCATTTGTGTGTCTGTTGAGCAGTGCAAGGCACGTCTCGACGCGTACTTCGCGCTGGCGATCATTGAGTTCGTGGGGCACCCATTTGTCAAGTTTTTTTACCTTGCCAATTTGACACAAATGGACCAATATTGTTTTGACGCTAACGTCGAAAGCTGCTGCTAATTCAGCCGTAGATTGTGTATCATCAGCTTCCACAATCGCCTTTAATTCGTCATTGTCGACCAAAGTCTTCGGACGACTGCGAGGTTCATTTTTCAGGTCGAAATTTCCAGAACGGAAGCGAGCAAACCAATAACAAGTGGTGCGTTGGTTTGTAGTGTTAGCTCCGTAAACGTCGTTGATGTTGCGTGCCGCTTGTGCCGCGTTGCTGCCACGACAGTACTCATATTCCATAATTACTCGAATTTTTAACGTATCCATGGTGACGAAAAAGATTGAAATGCGATGAAAATGTAACACTAATCAATAAACAAATGACTACTTTTGGAAAAAAAAATCCATGTTTTTAAAATAAAATTAATTTGAAATTAGAATTCTTAGCCAAACAAAAATTATTTTGATTTGAAATGGCCAGTACTGCAAAACGGCAATTTCATAGGTAAAGACCTAATATTTAAAAAAATAAGCTAGATGGAGAGATGGAGTCGACGATTCCTATCTGACTACAACAAGATCGTGAATATAGTTTTTTTTTGCAATTTTTTTTTTTTGTTTGTTATTTGGCAATCTGTCATGGATACCCCAATTACATGTGATGAGTTTTCTTGTCTAGACTTTTATGTAATCTTGTTGAGTAACTTAACCAACAGTCAAGTGATGGATTACTACTTGAAGTCGAACAAGGTGGACGCGTCCTAACCCTGCATGTACCTATTGTAGATTTATAGATTTCACTCTGATTAGTATTTTTATGTTTTAGCTGTGCCCCGCGGTTTCACTCGTGTAAACCGAGATAAAAGTAGACTGTGTGTTAATCCACATAGTCTTCTTTTTATCCCGTATCCGTTCTTAATAAACACACACGCCGAGGGTGCAGTTACTGGAGTCGCGCCGCAACGTCAACTTCAAGGCGTTTGTGGTACGTGTACCGAACTGTTACCTGCCCCTCGTCATGGAGGAAGACTTTTGGCCGCAGGACGTGGTGTTCCGTCGCTTCCGCGGACAAGTTCCACAGGGCAGCACAAAGTCAAGCTAGTGCAAAGAGGAGTGCTACTAACATAGTCTTAAGCCTATTTTATTAACACAAGTTTTGTTTATATTCAAATATGTATGTTTAGGTTAAGGTATTTATCTATGGGCCGTGTCGCCTGAAATAAATGGTTTATTTATTTATTTATAAAGTAGACTATGTGTTAATCCACTTAGTCTACTTTTTATCCCGTATCCGTTTTTAATAAAGTAGATTATTTATGTCAATCCAGGGTATAAGCTATCTAAATACCAAATTTCATCTAAATTGGTCCAGCCGTTTGAGTGTGAAGAAGTAACAAACATATAAACACACACACAGACTTTCGCCTTTTTAATTGTACTATTTGGTGTTCGGGAGACAAATCAAAGAACTGTCTTGCTCAAAGTACAAACGTTTAATGCCACACCTTACATGCTAAGTACAATTATATAGGGAGGATATATTACTCACACTACATATTATTAGTGTGATTTCTTCTATTATTCTCAGTAGCGGATTCTGGATTTGTGCCCATCTGATGGCAATAGGCTCGTCCCCTGATATATGGAGACTCTGTACTGTGAAGGGTTCGGCACCTCTGCCGACCCATCGGAGAATACATGTGTGATGTTAAGTTCTCAATTAGTCTGACCGGGCTACATTTTAGGGATGAATATTTATGGGGAAACTGTTTTTGACATATAACTGGTTTTATGCATTTCATTTTCATTCAGTTTTTTTTTTTTATAAAACTAAAAAGTTATAGAAACAATGTTCATAATAATTCACTTGTCTGTTTTAATCAAGAACATCGGGACAAGTAACAGAATAAATTTTAATCGATAAAGGAATTTACAGAATACTGATAGTTGACAAACGTAGTCAGCAGTGTTCTGCTGGTACACAGTCATTTTATTTATTAATAAAACGAGACGGTGACATCCTTTAAAATAATACTTTTATTAATTCTTCAGAAATAATAATAAATACCGTTTCCGTTGATAATGTCTTTATTTATTCAGATGTTTTAGCCGTAAGTTTACCATGCTCTAAATAAAAAACCGGCCAAGTGCGTGTCGGACCACGCACAATGAAGGGTTCCGTAGTTGGGATGAATGTATCCCAAGAACAACCTTAACTTTATAGTTGAAAGAATGTTCTCCCATACATCGATATACGTCACGGTCAATTCTCCAACTGCAAATGTAAGTTTTTAATCTCAATGCTTTTGTTCTAAATACAAAAATAACGATTTTCGGACTTTTTTCTTTTTTTGTGCTGTGAGACCTTCCTTCTTGCCAAATATCATGACTCTAGGACAACGGTAAGTAGCCTATAGGATTTTATTTACTTGCGAGTATCAAAATAGGTTACATAAAGTTTGATTGCGTTGAAAGAAAGAAAGAAAGAAAAACGTTTATTTGGACACACTTCGTTAAACACAAACACAAAAGAAAAAAAAATGAAAATAATGTTTTAAAATAAAAGTGTGTGCCTCACGGCTGCGCCAAAAAGGTTCATTTCAGCATTAATGCCAGACAGATGCTGCCTGACGCTGGTTTTCTAATGAACCTGTAGAGACAAGTGACGGGGAGTATAAACAGTTTCAACATACCTAATTGATAATTTATATACTTATAAATAAATAAACTAGTAATCAAAATATAATTACAAAAAAGATATAAAAAAATAAAAATAATAATTTTGTACTGGATCTAGATAGTTAGTTGTTTTATATATTATATTATAAGCATTTTAATGTATATGAAATATAGTAATTAGGTTAAGACTACAAAAACAACAAGAACTGTCTCAGCAAGCCCTGTTCTTAGCAAGAAGAAGACTGATTGACTGTTGACTTAGAAGCTTGATTTTTTTACAGCTCCAAGGGACCATAGACCATATTTGATATTAATTTCAACTTGACACCGCAACCTTTTCTTGAGAAAAAGGGTCTTGACAGACAGACAGACGAACAACGAAGTGATCCTATAACGATTCCGTTTTTTTCTTTTGAGGTACCCTAAAAAACAAAAAAATTCAAAAAGTGGCGTGGGTGACCCGGTTGGAACGAAGTTTCTTTCGCTATGTTTTAAAAAAAGAAGCACAATGAAATAAATTAACGTAGGAGAGTATTACAGCATACAAACACACATACGCAAGTGTCGTGACTGTCAAAATGTTACACTTTTTTTGTCTAACTGTCATTCTCCAAGTCTGCAGATTATAGGTACCTAATGTACAATAAGGAACTACATTCCAATAAAAGTAGACATTTCTTAGTCGCCAAAAAGAACCAAACACGTCTTTCACCTCACCTCACCTCACCGCCGAACAATCGCAAATACAGCCAATCAATACATCCATTATTACCAGATCATTAGCATCAGTAATCCAGCACATTAGTCCGGGCGCACACTCGGCGCGCGTTAGGCTGGTCGCGCACTGACCAACGATAATTAATCAATATCTCGGAGCTGATTAATTGGCGCGACCGCGGGAATCGCTGGGATGCTGCCGGTTGTGTGACCCGATGTAGGATGGCGTGGATGAGGTATTGTCAACATTTGAACAGATTAGATAGAACAGATAGAACATTTAATGTGTAGCAAGCTCGTGACGCTTTTTGACAAAGTAATGTCTGTTCCAAAAATGTCTGACAAAAGTGTAAACAAACCCTGTTCAGGTAAAATTCTTACAAAATCATTTACCAAAAGGAACAGGGATTTTGCCTGGTTAAAAAAAAAACTATCTAGTCCGTCAGTTAGATAATAAAAAAATATTAGACACGTATTTTTTTGTTTTATCATATTAATAAAAGAATACTTAGTTATCACGCATTAAAGTTGGAGAGTAAGCCCGCGACGTCACTTCTACGTACAAAATCTAGCAGGGCGTGACGTCATGTCAAATTTTAACATAATGTATCGCCTTAATCTTTGGATTGGCTTTTACAATATTTTCAAATAACAGTGTTAATAGGTATGGGAGGACAATGTAGGCCTTTCAACAACTACCAGGTACTTAACAAAATAGAAAATAGTCAACAAATGTCCAGTCTACTAAGCCTGCAACGTTCTCACATTCACAAAATAAAAATCTAAATAATAATCTATTTAGAAGATTAATAAAAGAATATAAATAAAAATCTATGACATGACACAAATAACATGATTGCCATTACAACTACAGTAACAAATCTGAATAAATATCATGTTAGATAAAGCCACAATAAAGAGTTAAAATTGGAATTGTAGTTATATAATGTCAAATAATGAGATGATTAATAATAATCTATTATGTCAAGGAAGAATGTAAAAAATAATATTAAAAAAAAATAAGCATCGTAATTTGGGAGCAGAATAGATACTTATAGTAAACATCATGCCAATCACTTCTTAAAAAATACGACCTGCTTACATTACAGTCAAGACGCGTCCTCCTTCAGACAATGAAGTTATTCAGTATATGCCGAAACAAGTTTGATTACCCTGACTTTGTGACTGGTTTGTGTTACCTGGTTCCTCGAACAGTACATGGACGGGAGGTGCGCACCAGGCGACTTTTCGATACCGGCTTTTGTAGATCCAATGCTGGTGTGCGCTGTACCGCTTAGTCGACACATACAATACGCATTTTGGTGCATTAGACATATTATTCCTAAGCGGATATAAATTTAAAACTGATATTGTTAAGATTCTCAGGATCGGCTGTAGGCTCCATAGGCACACAATCATTAATAGGCTAGGGACCTGTATTGTATATCACGCATGAATATTTTGTTTGTTACATCTTGTAGAACTTCTTTTTCATTAAGGTAGCCCTGCTACAGTTCACGTTTGCTAATAGCCTGTTTTTATTATATAATGTAGTATAATCTGTTGAAAATGTTGTGAGTAGTATATTTGTAAAGTTTTAATTTTAAGACAACACTGTTTATGCTTAGTTATACTACTGTTTGTTTTCCCAAATGAAATAAATAAATAAATAGTATGCCGTTAATGAGAGAAGCCAGGGAAGCCACATGTGCAGAAGGAATTATTGCCAAACTTTCTTGTCTTCAACGTCTTTAGCTAAGCTAACACAGATTGATTTTGCAGATCAACACAGCTTAATTTCTGAGTTAGACGTAGGTACTAGACCTACAATAACATTGTGCAATATCGCGAGTAGCATTATATTTTTGACCATTCAAGCTTACCACTTTAAGGAAAACACAAACACTCTCATGCCTTTTTCCCATGGCGGTACACGGGGGACAGGACGTCACCTGCAGTGCCGCGATCCTTACATACTCTTTTTGCTTCGTTTACGTTCATACATCCTACTAATATTATAAATGTGAAAGTTTGTGAAGATGTTTATTACTCAATCACGCAAAAACGGTTGAATGAATTTGGATGTTTGGCGCACAGATAGTTTGTAACCTGGATTAACACATAGGAGACGTTTTGTCCCGGTAGTAGGCGTGCCTCGGAAAGCACGTTAAGCCGTTGGTCCCGGCTGTCATTCGTGGATCTTTGACAGTCGTTACGGGTCGTCAGAAGCCCGAAAGTCTGACAACCAGTCTTACCAAGGGGTATCGTATTACCCAGTAACTGGGTTGTGGAGGTCAGATAGGCAGTCGCTCCATGTAAAATACTGGTATTCAGCTGCATCCGGTTAGACTGGAAGCCGACCCCAATATAGTTGGGAAAAGGCTAAGCAGATGATGAGTAGGTTCCCGTGGGATAATTTCCGACATCCACGCGGGCGAAGCCGCGGGCAACGGTTAGTTTAGTTATATACGTATGCCGGTTGCGAGTACTGCAGCTGAAGAAGAAATATCAATCGAATACCACCTTCACCCCTTCGCAGATCCCCCAAGTATTCTCGATAATGGCGGAAATTCCACGCCAGATGCGTGCGGAATCCAAAAACTTTGCGCCCATAACTATGCAAGCTCGATCCAGCTCAGGGCTGTGAATACTTGCTTGATTTATTACCTGTATTTAAACAGTGGTTGTGTTAATTGTGTTCTATGATCACTGAGTTTTGCACGTTGATTGCGGAGGTGAAAAGTCAGTCAGAGATTTTTGAAAGAGTGCAAACGAATGAAAAGTGGCTGATAGGAAAACTCGGAATGAAATTTTGTTAGAAAACCATTGATTTATAAAAGAAAGGGAAGATAAGGTGCGCGTTCCTCGACGTGGACCGCATAAATTAGACCCATGGGCCTAATATGAATCTATAATATTTATTCGTTCTATAATATATGCAGGCGCGCATATTAATCAAAACATGTATGCTCTATAATGTCTTTAACATCATGTTTTACGCAAATAAATATTATTTCTATTTCTAATAGACCTGTCACAATCGAACTAGCGTTTGTGTGAGCACATGTGTAGCACGTTAAGTAAACTTACCGTAATCCCTCCCTTAAGGTAAAGCCCTCTTCTCATACAGAGAAGGCACGAGCATTGATCACCACGCTTGCACAAGACGGGTTGGCGATTTCAGACTTATATTAACTATAAGTCCAGGGTTCCTCACGATGTTTTCCTTCACCAATGCCAGGACTTCCAAGATAAACTCAGAAAGGACATAAGAATTTAAAAAGTCACATTAGTACGCACGGCTACAGATCAAGCTATACATTTCCATTATAAGCTGATCTCACATTCCATTGGATTTCCATACAATGAGAGGTCAGTGTAAACTGGAAATGTATAGCTTGATGTGTATCCGTGTGTACTTGCCCACATTTGAACCCACAATCTCGTGCATAAGAGGCAAGGCCTTAACCATCTGGGCCATCACGACTAACCAAACCAATCAAAAATAACCATAGATAAAAATACTACATTAATTTCCTTAAGCTACTCCAAAAAGTGTGTTGACCCAAGAACAAAATATGCATTAATTGCAAACCTTTAGAAAATTAGCAGATAACAAAAGAAAACACCCCTTTTTTGTTAGCGCCCGGCCATCCATTTAGTATCTTTTAGAAAATACTCGCACAAAACAATTCTTTATCCGCAATTGTGTTAACTCCCTCCTCTTTTGTTTATTTTAGGGTGGCGACACTGAAAGAGTTGCTTTTTGGAGGTTTTCACCGTGGTTTCGCGCCGAGCAATCTACGCGAAAACGTTCGTATGAGAAATGACTTTATCACAGTTCAAATTTCTAGCTATGAGAGAAACCGGCGAAATTCATGTTTTGGAGTACGGGCGCAACTCACAATACCAACCAACTACAAAGAATGTATTGAAAAAATGTATTATTCGCTGAAATGGTTTCTGTTTATAACGCAAAACCTCTTAAGGGGTCATTGTACTCATCATTATGAACAACTTTTATTTTTATATTTTATGAAAAAATCATGTATGTTCGCATAACTCGTCAAAATGTAGGGAACAGCTGTTTTTTTTACTTTTTCCGTACTACCAACCAAACAAATCTGCCTAACCTTTTCCCAACAAAGTTGGGGTCGGCTTCCAGTCTAACCGGCTGCAGCTGAATACCAGTACACAACACTGGTATTCAGCTGTTTTTCGTATTAGCATGACTCTCATTTTGCAATGTCGGTTAAATGATGATTTCAGCCAACATAACAAATTACTACACAACGTGCAGTTAATTAGGTAATTAAAAATGTATCATCAACTCTGATTGTTGGACATCCAATTTATACTGAACCGAGCATGTTTGAAATTTATGGCATTTATTAGTTACTTCCTGTTGATTCAGCTGTCCCCACTTGGTTCAATTTCGATTGAATTCGAAGGTTCTCACACTGCTCGGGTGCTGAAAAATTAACATTTTTAATCGACTTCAAAAAAAAGGTTTTGTATTCGACCCGTATGTATCTATGTATGTATATATGTATGCATGTATGTTTGTATGTATGTATGTATGTATGTATATATGTATGTATGTATGTATGTTTGTCCGCGATTTTCTCAAAAACTAATGAACCGATTTGATGATTTTTTCACTAACGTCATCTGCATACTTTCAAAAAGGTTTTAGTATATAATAAATTATGTAGTTATTCTTATGTACGAAGTTACATGCAAAAATGCACTGTATCTCCGGCATTTCTAAGCGGATTTTGATGATTCTTCTTTTGGTTCGACTTGAGCTTACCTACTTATATAATTGTATATTCAACTAAAAATGGAAAAATAAATTTACGTTAAAAAAAAGTAAAAACCGACTTCAAAACCAAAAACGAATAAAATAACTTTCTTATAACACATAACAGCTTCTGTTGTCGGTGTCTTCCATTCTTCAATGCACTTTAGCTCGACACCGACTTCAGAAGCCGTTAAGTGTTATAAGAAAGTTATTTTATTCGTTTTTGGTTTTGAAGTCTGTTTTTACTTTTTTTTAAAGTAAATCTATTTTTTAGGGCATAATATTGTCAAGTTTTTTAATCTTGTAGTCTATGGAATAGTTTCACTCAAAAAGCTGTTAATGCTCTTCGCGTTCAGTACAATAATGCGTTTAGGATGTTGATGGGGCTGCCACGCTTCTGTAGTGCCTCAGGAATGTTCGTGGACGCGCAAACTGATGGCTTCGCTGCAGTCAGACGCAAGCGTGCAGCATCCATGTTGCGCTGAGGGTGTGCTAGCCCCAACAGTCTTTTGGCGTTAGGTCCATGCCTCTGTGTCAATACTAACAAACTAGATTGTCCTATCTTGCACTATTTTAATAATATTAACAATAAAGCATTTATTTTATGTGACATAGGCCCATAGATATCTTACAAAACTTTTTTTTTTTTGTGGATGGGAAATCATCAAATGACTTCTCCCACCCTGGGCGGAGCGGAAGGGCGTGTCAGACTTTTACTGACTAAAACCCACCCGTGTTCCTTCAGTTGCCCGTGCCAGGGCCACGGTATCTCTTTCGAAGTACCCGCGACCCCGGCGGCATCTTACAAAACTTGTGTTAATAAATAAGGCATAAAGACTATGTTAGTAGCACTTTACTTTGCACTTGCTTGACTTTGTGCTATCCTGAGGTACTTGTCCGCGGAAACAACGGAACAGCACGTCCTGCGGTCGAGTCTTCTTCCATGACGAGGGCCAGATAAAAGTTCGGTAGGTGTAGCGGAAAGGGTTAGGAAACTGGGCTGGATATTTAAAACACTACGACATGTCCTCCCTACTAAAATAAATAAAAAAATAGGCCCTCATAGAAATCTCCTTAATGAAGTTTATGTGGCACTCGTGCAATCAGTGTTAGTTTACTGTATCCCCATATGGGGCGGTGCGGCAAAATCGAGATTAATAGACGTTGAAAGGGGACAACGAGCACTAATAAAAATTATGTATTTCAAAAAGAAAAGATTCCCTACTGACAGTCTATACCTGATTAGTGGACTGCTTTCTGTTAGAAAACTATACATTACATGCTCGGTCCTAAAAAACATAAGACACTTCCTTACGATTCAAGAATTATATCTAAAAGACGGAAAGACATGATTGCTCAAATCCCTCAAACTAAAACAAAATTTGCTGCTATACAATACAGCATACGATCTGCTCAACTATATAATAGAGTAAACAAGGATATATACATATACACTAAACCAGCACATACGTGTAAAAAGATTCTAATAGATTGGATTAAACCATTTTCTTATGAAGATACTGAGGCACTATTGAAACTTTGCAACACATAAATCACTCGGTTTATCAACACACTCACTCACAAAACACACGCAAACCCACCCTCATCCCCATTTACATATGATTACTTTTATTGAATTTCCACTTAAACATTTACATACATACATACGCACACACACACACACACACACACACACATTTAATTAGTTAGTCTTTTATTTTATTTTGTACCTTGCTGTGAAAGAGCGGAGTCTCCTAATACAGGCATTGTTTGCTTACAAGGAGGCTCCAATCACTAATTGTGTTTTTTATTTATTATGGTTACGAAATAAATAATTTTTTTTTTTTTTTTTTTTTTACTCGTACCACAAACGCCTTGAAGTTGACGTTGCGGTGCGACTCCAGTAACTGCACCCGCGGCGTTACCATTTTGTGTAAAAATGTTTTGTGAATACTAATGACATAGTTTGTAAGTTCCTAAATTGTTACTAACGGTCCGTGTTACTCGAAAATAAATATTTTATTAATCTAAAGACCTACTGTAGTTAAACAGTTGAAAGTTCCTCAACTTGTGTTGCGATTTCAAAGTTCAAACTCAAGTAGTTTTCTTCTTCATTGTCCTAGCCATTTCCCATTATTTGGGGTCGGCTCTTGTCATTCTACGCCGCCAGGACACTCTGTCTTAGGTTGTCGAAATATTTGTTTGGCCAAGCTCTAAGTCCTTGGCCACTGTGGACCACCAGGTGGCCTGAGGTCGTCCTCTACTTTTCTTATTATTTGGCAGTGCTAAGACCTGTCTTTTATCATGGTCTTCTGATGAAGTTTCCACGCACAACGGACCAAATGGGAGTCTAAGTACGGACTATGTAGTCAGAGTCCACAATACATTATAAGATAAAGTTTTCCAATTAATGAACACTCGAAACAGACTTTTAAATACAAACGTAACATTAACTTCTCTTTAGATTAAAAAACCGGCCAAGTGCGTGTCGGACCACGCACAATGAAGGGTTCTGAAAAGAATTTATCCCAAAAAAAATATAACATTGTAGTTGAAAAACATATTATCCTCCCATACATTGATATGTCACACTACGAATAATAAAAGTACGTAACGGTCAATTCTCCAACTGCAAATTAAAGTTTGAAATCCCAAAAACTTTTTTTTTTTATATGTATCACAAATGAACGATTTTCCGACTTTTTCCTTTACTTGTGCTGTGAGACCTTGCTTCTGGCCAAATTTCACAATTCTAGGTCAACGGAAAGCAAGAATCCTCAAGGTTTCGATTTACTTGCGAGTAACAAAATTTACGTCGTATTCGTCGTCGTGTCGTCGTCGTCGTCGTGTCGTCGTCGTTGGCCGTATTTTTTTTATTGCGTTTACTTACAGCTTAATTTTTTTCGAGCTCCAAGGGTCCATAGACGTAGGTCGTATTAATTTCAACTTTTTAGCTCCACGCGTTCCAGAGGAAAAGGATCTTGACAAACTGACAGACAGACGGACAACGAAGTGATCTTATAAGGGTTCCTTGTTTTCCTTTTGACGTACGGAACCCTAAAAAGAGAACATTAAAACCAAACGCGAGTAGCTCCCGTTAGCAACAGTATGTCGTGGCCCTGGTTAAAACTTTTAACGAGAATCGAGGATACTAACCAAATTGGCTTCGGGCACGATCGTTTACTTGTGTATGTAGAACTAACCTACGGTTTCGCCTGCGGTTTTCTACCTAGGCTGAAAACTAGATATCTTTTAAACGCAGTAAAAGTTGGCTTTGCAAACGAGGCTGGCTTTTTAGTGCGGAGATTTGAGGTGAAGTCTACATCTGCATTTCTGATGGGAAAGTATTGGGGATTTTTTTGAACGTGTTCTAGAAAAACTGTGTAGAAGGAATACACTGAATGAAAGGAATGTCAAAAAAAATTTTTAGATGGTCCACTGAAGTGTGTAAAGCTTGAATTTTAATTAACACATTCGCAAAAACTTAAAAAAAACCGGTTAAGAGCGAGTCGGACTCACGCACCGGGGGTTCCGTTCCGATTTCTGAAAAAGTATTTAGAGACATAGTTTTATTTTTTATGGAAGTAAGGGGGCGAACGGTATTTTATTTTACATTTTTCAGCAAAAGTCGAAAACTATGCAGCCTAAAAAGAAGAAAAAAAAAAGTTTTTAAACTTTCGCGATTTGTAAGCATTATAAACAAATTGAGAACGGGTCTTCTCGCGATATTCCTTTTTACGAGGTAAACAAGTAGGTACGGATAATGTAGTCAGAGTCCACAATTCACAATAAGATAAAGTTTTCAAATTAATTAACACTCCAAATAGACTTTTAAATACAAACGTAACATTAACTTCTCTTTAGATTAAAAAACCGGCCAAGTGCGTGTCGGACCACGCACAATGAAGGGTTCTGAAAAGAATTTATCCCAAAAAAAAATATAACATTGTAGTTACACGCTCGGGTCATGGGGCCCGAGTGCGCGTCTAATTTTTAAGGAAATTTCTCGCCGACTGGTCGAGTCTTCACGTGACCAGAGGGCTGGCTCGTTCTTTGGCCAAAGAATTAGCATTGCCATTCAACGTGGCAATGCTGCCAGTCTTCTGGGCACGTTTCCGGATGACATCGATGCGGACGAGTACTTCGACGCCTAAGTGTCCTTTTGTTTTGTATTTATTTGTATACTTAGTTAGTTAGTCTTTTACAATAATAATTGATTTAAACAAATAAAATAAATACATTGTAGTTGAAAAACAAATTCTCCCATACATTGATATGTCACGGCTACGAATAATAAAAGTACGTAACGTACAATTCTCCAAATGCAAATTAAAGTTTGAAATCCCAAAAACAATTTTTTTTATATGCGTTAAAATCACAAATGAACTATTTTCCAACTTTTTCCTTTACTTGTGCTGTGAGACCTTGCTTATTGCCAAATTTCATTATTCTAGGTCAATGGTAAAGTACCCGAGTATAAAAATATGTCGCATAAATGGCCGTATTTTTTTACTACGCTGACTTAGAAGCTTGATTTTTTTAAAGCTCTAAGAAACTATAGACTTACGTATTTGATATTAGTTTCAACTTGATACCTCCAGGCGTTCCTAAGAAAAAGGGTCTTGACAGACAGACAGACAGACAAACGGACACAGAAGAAACCCATCCTTGTGTAGTTAGACAAAGCGGCGCCTATGAGTCTGTACAAACTTCACAAAAAACTACAGCGATCCAACTTGTTCCAAGTTTCACTTTACATAGCAAATTAGTTTACGTGGAGAATAAAATGCAGTTAAAGCTAGTTATAACCAGCTAAAACAGATTATAACTGGGTGAGACCGGTTTAATTATAAAGCGGGTTGCGGTTAATTTGCGTGTGATTGAGAATTCGAAATGCAAAGGCAAATTAAAATACTGTTGAAATAAGTGCTGTACAATATTCGTACTGCAGTGGTAAGCGAGTGTTGCTTGTCAAAATCAGTCTGCCTAACCTTTTCCCAACTATGTTGGGGTCGGCTTCCAGTTTAACCGGATGCAGCTAACTACCAGTATTTTATATGGAGCGACTGCCTATCTGACCTTTTTTTTTTTTTTTTTTGTGGATGGGAAATCATCAAATGACTTCTCCCGCTCTGGGCAGAGCGGGAGGGCGTGTCAGACTTTTACTGACTAAAACCCACCCATGCTCCTTCAACTGCCCGTGCCAGGGCCACGGTATCTCTTTCGAACTACCCGCGACCCCGGCGGCATCGGCCCAATTGACCCCGTCACTGCTGACATCTCTTTGAGGCGCGTGTTAGATTTGGTATAATATATATATAAGCGTATATATAGCTACTACGCTAATAGCAAACCTTAAATGTCAGAATGGTTATTGGTAATTTATTGTGTATAAAAGTATTATGAATATGGTGTGTAAAGGAAGGATTTCATAAAGAAAAGCACAGAAAGACAAGACTGGATATTTATTATTTCAATTAGGCTTGTCAATAATTATTCATCTTTAATGAGAAAGCTATTGTCCGTTCGCAAAACTAGGTCTTCATGGAGAAGAAGGACAAGAAACTCCATGGAAACAGTATTATAGTATTCTATCAACACATTTCTTATATTTCCACAATTTATAGTTATCTCAAACACTTAATTCTATCACTCAGAATAATAGCAACATAATAACAATATTTAAGGTATAATATAAAATTACGTAACTTACATGACACCTGGTAGATATATTTCACATCACAACGGCACTAGCACTTAGCCACTTGAACATCCACTGAGCAACTGCCTCGAGAATGTTATTACAATCCTTTTTATATCCTACCATCCCTTCCATTTATCCTTTCCCATCAAACATCAACTGACAGTATTGTATTAATCGTTTCAAACAACCTGTTATATTAAAATAGCAATATAAATTCTATGATATACTACAGTTACTACCAAATATTATTTAATTATTTATAGTAATAACATCTGTACGATTTTGACAAATTAAGAGTGGTATATTTCGTAAACACAATAACTAATCAAATTAGATACTTCTACATTGGTCTCAAGCTTCGTAAATGTGACAGATGTCAATATCCAACAAACAATTATTCTAATAATCTAAAGGTTGTTTTACAATGATTCGATGATTTTAATCACAACCGAACTAACTTCCGGAATCAAGGTAATCTCAAGTATTTATTTTTAAATATTAGACACATAATAATTACATTTATCTAACACGGCCATACTGACAAGTACTTCGCTCTCGAAGTACATTAGATACCGTTTTTCTACAATTGTAATTTACTTTGGTTTTGTCATTGTCATTGTCATTTTTGTTTTGTTTTGCCAATTTATCTAATACGGCCAAACTGACAATAGTTCGCTCTCTAAGTACATTAGTTACCATCTTTCTACAATTGTAATTTACTTTTCATTTGCCAATTGCCTAGACGTGTCAAGTCCCATCCACCCGCTGCCAGTGGGATAGACTTGCACCAAGCAAATGACCGACCAGCGGAAACAAATATTATCGGTTACCTCGTCATGCAGGTCCCATTCACCCGCCGCTGGTGAGATAGACAAGCACCAAGTAAACGATCGCCCAGCGGTCAATAAACATAAGCCAACTACATAGACATGTTAGACATGAGGCTACCAGCGGCATAGTCATAGTCAACTAATTGTAATTATCTAATACGGCCATAGTGTGAAACTTAATCACATCTTACTGTATGCGGCCAAACACCCGCCGTCGGTGAAGCTCAATCACCCGCAGTCAGTGAATGCCAGACAACAGTCAAGACAAGCTCTTTTTGTATTAATTAAATAAGTAATACAAACAATATACCGCTCGGTCAACCTGACAATATTATTGCAAATTGTATTGATCATCCTTTACATTTTCTATTAAATAATTGCAAATATTTAATATAGTCACTCTGTTGGTACCTTACTTTTTAGTAAAAGGTTATAATAATAAACCAAATAAAAATTATCAAGAAACACAGATCAGTTCCGACAAAACTATAAGTTTATTTTAGCAATACCTACTATTAGTAAGCATTTTGAAAGTGAATAATAATAAAATAAAGATAATTATTAATAACCTTCACCTTGTCATATGTGTTTATCAGCAAGTTATGTGATATTCGCGATTTCTTTCATAATATAAAAATACTATTATGTTTCATTTACTCTATGACATTACCAACTTCAATTTTGTAAAGTTACCTCCAAAACCATTTTCTAATTTAATTTGTGATCAACAGAGCAATAATATTAACAATTTTAAATTAACTTTTCTTTTCTTTTTTTTTTCGACCATACAATTCTCAGCACGTTTTCATCGTTATGATGAGGGTTGAGTCAACGACCCGCCGTTACCAATGGTTTCCAGCAGAACACGATTGCTCCAACGTTGATCATGAAAATAGCAAAATAAAATTCATTAGAAATATGTTATGTGAGACTGAGCACTATCCCACTTCTGATGTTAGATTTGGTATAATATATATATAAGCGTATATATAGCTACTACGCTAATAGCAAACCTTAAATGTCAGAATGGTTATTGGTAATTTATTGTGTATAAAAGTATTATGAATATGGTGTGTAAAGGAAGGATTTCATAAAGAAAAGCACAGAAAGACAAGACTGGATATTTATTATTTCAATTAGGCTTGTCAATAATTATTCATCTTTAATGAGAAAGCTATTGTCCGTTCGCAAAACTAGGTCTTCATGGAGAAGAAGGACAAGAAACTCCATGGAAACAGTATTATAGTATTCTATCAACACATTTCTTATATTTCCACAATTTATAGTTATCTCAAACACTTAATTCTATCACTCAGAATAATAGCAACATAATAACAATATTTATCCTTTCCCATCAAACATCAACTGACAGTATTGTATTAATCGTTTCAAACAACCTGTTATATTAAAATAGCAATATAAATTCTATGATATACTACAGTTACTACCAAATATTATTTAATTATTTATAGTAATAACATCTGTACGATTTTGACAAATTAAGAGTGGTATATTTCGTAAACACAATAACTAATCAAATTAGATACTTCTACATTGGTCTCAAGCTTCGTAAATGTGACAGATGTCAATATCCAACAAACAATTATTCTAATAATCTAAAGGTTGTTTTACAATGATTCGATGATTTTAATCACAACCGAACTAACTTCCGGAATCAAGGTAATCTCAAGTATTTATTTTTAAATATTAGACACATAATAATTACATTTATCTAACACGCGCGTGGAGCACAACGCGCCGTCGACCCGGGCCTGTTCCTTACCGGACGGCGAGCTGCCCATTACTCGTCGTTCGCAAGCCCGCGCCTACGGTGGCCGGGAATCAGCAATCGATTCCCGCCGCCCAGGGCGTCTCCTACGGCGGCTAGGGGCGCGAGGGCGCGGCTGTTGCCTCTCCCTCACGCGTTCCGCTTCCTCCTTCGCGAGCATTACTGCTTCGCAGAAGGAGGTGACGGCTTCCCATACACTCTCGCTCCGCACCATGGCCTGGACCAGGTTTGGACGCGAGAGATCGCCGCCGCCGATCGCCTCCGTGAGAACACGGCGGTGCTCCGCCCAAGCCGGGCAGACCTCCACTGTATGTTCCACCGTGTCCTCCGGGTGATCCACACAATGGTGACACCCGGGCGTTTCCTGCCGCCTTATCCGAAACAGGAACCTCCCGAAACAACCGTGTCCGGTGAGGACCTGCGTCAGGCGGAAGGTGAGGACGCCGTGGCGCCTCTCCAACCACTCCTCAAAGAGGGGACTTATCGCCGCAATTGTGGCGTGCCCAGCGCTGGGTTGCGACAATCGCACTCTCCATGTCGCCATGAGATCCCGCCGGAGCTCTGTCCGCTGTACCGTGATTTCTCGCGGTAGCGGAGTTACGCCCCGGCGTTTCGCCTCCTCGCGCCACTCCCACACGTGCGCGAGGACTTTTGCCTCCAGATCCCATGGCGGTAATCCGGCAAGGAGGCATGTGCCTATCTGACCTCAACCCAATTACTGGGTAATGCTGGTTGCCCCTTGGTAAGGCTGGTTGTCAGACTTTCGGGCTTCTTATTACCCGTAACGACTGTCAAAGATCCACGAATGACAGTCGGAACCAACGGCTTATCGTGCTTTCCGAGGCACGGAGGAGTCTCGGTATGTAAAGACACCCATCCACGGACCAACCCCGGGAAGCGTAGCTTAACCTGAAGGATCGACGGCTGTTATTACTTAGCCACGAGCTCCTTGTATGTGTTTGCTTGGAGTGCTGCTTGTGAAAAAAAAAAATTGTTTTTTTTTTTTAGGAATACCTGCGCTTACGAATAGTAGTTTTTTATCGATTTGGGACCTACTCGGAAGTTTCCTACATGGAAATTGGTAACTGCTACAATGGACACCTTCAAGCATAATTATAAGTAATACTGCTTTTTACGACATCCATAGAAGAACCCTTTATCATTTTCATTTATTAACCCTTTAACATTTAAAAACATTCTTCTATTATCTAATCTATAAACTTCCTCATAAACTTCTATCACTGTTTTCACATGAACCGTCCATTATTTGTACCCCCATTATATGGGTACATAAATGTAGGTACATTACATTATATACAAGCTAGGGCTGTCAGGTTTCCTCGGATTCATTGACTGGTTGGTTTGTCTGGGGCCATCCGGTCGTGGTTTTTAAAAAGTGTAATGTAATTTAATGTTCGCAAAACAAATTCGCTATACCTATTATTGCTCGCGATTAGTCGATTTTGTCGATTTTTAACAAAGCTTAAAGGAATCGCAAACAAGCTTTAAATTCAAAATGGAAATGAAAACTAAAAGGAAGTTTTTATTTTTATCATAAATATATTTTTTCAGAGGTGCCCGGGAAAATAACTCAATTTCATCCAAATAATCAATTATAATAAATAATAGGGTTTTTGAAGTTTTTGTTTGTCGTCAACCATTAGACGTGTCCATGCTCGGTTGCTCTCGGCGCGGCTGAGCTACTGACTTGTCGACCGCTCGCGAGCGTGAGGTTTCCCGTCCAAGCGTTACGATTACGGAAAGTCGACGAGTTAACATCTCCTGAAGATGCTCCGTGGAGGAGCGAAACACGTGTCAAGTTTGGGTGGCATGTTGCATCATATTAACCGTATTGTACATATTTTTGCGAGTGTGAGGGCGTTGCTGCATTCTGCATCCAAGCCTGGATCTGGTTATTGCTGAATTAAAACTAAATATATTTTTACATAACATTATACTGTCATGGATTTCTGTAAAGTAACACATGATTCCATAACTTCGTCTAGGTGATGGCAGCCCTAACACAAGCGAATAGTCGTAAGGCTCGCCCACAAACTGCGCCCGGGCGGAAAGCGTCGCAGTGTCGCAAGTATGCGCGAGCACTTAGCAGCAGCGTTATAGCCACTTAAGATTGCTGGAGGCTTATTAATCTGTTTCTCAGTTTATAATGGCGGAAGGAGCTATGTTTGCGTTATTGAGTGCTGTTAAATAATTCAAGATGGCGCTTGAGAAAGGCAAGTTTTATAACGTCGTGAATTTAGTTAAACAGTTATTCTTTCCAAGAGGCGTCCAATCAATGCGAAAGTACTCTGTCTATCTGTTACCTTTGACGCCTGAACGGCTGCACAAATTTCGATTGAAGTAAAACACCTTACTTCAGTTAAATAACACACTTTATTAAACTCTATTTAGGCACCACAATGATTAAGTTGTAGGCAAAGAGCGATAGGTAACTGTTTTTACACTGATTCTCTACTCGACCTCTCGCTAGCACCGTTAACCAAAAAAGTACTCAAACGACTGTATTCCGTTCATCGCGGCACCTCCCCGCCATTTTGTTCTTTTTTACGTTTACCCTCTAATAATTTTTATTAAAGTTGCAACGGCGGTGAAGTGCCGTTCAGAATAACTACTTATTTATTTTATACTCAATCAAATTACCGTTTTTAAAAATCAAAATCACAACACTCGGTCATCCGACTGCGTGCTATCTCCGGAGCACGCGTAAATCACAACACAACACTTCAGTTAGTCCTTATTCCATAATTCAAAAATAAACATACAGGAAAAGTGAAAAAAAACAAAAAGAAATTAAGGAAAACAAACATACTAATAAATCCTAACAGACCCAATGTTACTCTCATTTAAACTGTATCAATCGTTAGCATTAGCATATTACTTTAACTACATATTAAAGATCACACATTATTCCTATTACACATTATATATTGTTAATATTACACATTATATAAACCATTCTGACTCATGTCATTAAAATATCCATCCTTTACATATTATACATAATTTTTATACATTTTTATACATTAATTGTTATACATAATTTCGTGAAACAAAAGCAATCTCAATATCTGGTAATTTTCATTTCCTTCCTCTACCTACCCTTTTACAAAGCCTATTCAGAACCTGAATCAGAGTCCGATGACTCGGACCCAGATGACCTGTTTACCTGCAGTGCTTGTATACCGATCCAGGGACGCATTCTATCAGATGCTATCACACTATCATATTTTCTCGTGTTAAACCCTGGTATATTAGCCACCCTATAACGATCGTTACCTAGACAACTAGTAACTCTATACGGGCCGATGAACTTAGGTAGCAGCTTTTTACTCTTTCCAGTGTTGGTAAAGCTGGTCTTCGTAAGCTTCACCAGGTCACCGACCGAGTACGAAACTGCTGCAACTCTCTTTGCGTCATACGCTTCCTTCTGCCTTGCTTGACTATGTTCAATGTTGGCCAAAGCCTCTTTCCTAATTTCATCGACCCGCCTACCCGACTCTTCTATGACAGACGCAGATTCGTCTGCTCCGTCAGCAAGTGGAGGCGAGATTTTGCCATGACCCTCATCCAAACTCTCGTTAACTACGGGGAAACGCTGTGGAAGCACTTCTTCACCTCCCATACCCCCCGTTACAGCCGAAACCGTGCCTTCGCAACTCGTTACGTCATTATGACCCGTTGTTAACTTATTATCAATGGGACAGTTCGACTTAATCCCAAAAAGTAATTCGGAAGCACTCCTTTTTGTTGTGGTATTAATGGTATTGTTAATACCCCATTGTACTTGACCCAGTCGCTTGTCCCAGTCGCGTTCATCACTTTCAAAATTCTGTGTAGACAAGGCTGTGAGGATAGTTTGATTATATCTCTCAGCCTGCCCATTTGCTCTGGGGCAAGCGACTGCGTTAAGCACATGTTTGACACCTTTGTTCACACAGAAGTCTTTAAATTGGGCTGACGTAAATGCAATCCCGCGGTCCGTAATAATTCTGTGCGGTATCATAAAGTCGTTAAATAAACTATCTAGAGCTTTAACTACGTTCTTCGTTTTAGTATCCTTAACCGGCCTAATAAAAACATATTTAGTAAAGCCGTCCACTATAGTCAACATATAGCTGTTGCCAGCTTTACTTTTGACAAATGGTCCCAAATGGTCCAAGTGCAAGGTGTGAAACGGTTGAGCCACTTTTTTTATCGGGTGTAAGAAGCCACTACTCGTCCGAGCCGCATTGTCTTTATTGTACGCGCAATCTATACAAGCTGCTACGTATTTTTTGACAAAACGTCTTATCTTGGGGAACCAGTAGCGGCTTTGAATGCGTTCCAAAGTCTTGGCAAACCCAAAATGCCCAATTTCGTCATGGTTCGCCCTACAAATCTGCCACCTGGCATCTTTGGGAACTACCAACCGCAACCCTTCCTCCAATTTCCTATGTAGTGCATGGTTCTTAACAACAAAGTTGTTTTTAACATCTGTAACCTCACGATCTAAACCCGGTTTCAAAATTTTAAAAATTCTATCGAGTTTAGGGTCAGCCATTTGCAGGGCAAGAATCCAATCATCAGTATTTATGTGTAAAACACTTACCGGCAGTGGCGGTTCCCTATTTCCCTGAGGATTGCGGCTAAGGGCGTCTACATGACTCATCCGACATCCCGGCCGGTATTCGATGTTAAAGGTAAATTCACTTATTGTCAGCCACCAGCGCGCAATCCTCGGGATCAGGTCACGCTTTGTCAATGTGGTACGTAGTGCATTACAATCCGTGTAGACCGTGAAAGCTAGTCCCACAAGATAGGGACGAAACTTTTTTAACGAGCAGACCACCGCCAAAGTCTCCAACTCGTACGAGTGGTACTGACGTTCCTCGGGTGTGGTCTGCCGGCTAAAGTATGCAACGGGTTTCAATACCCTGGGATTTATCTGCCACTGCATGAGGATTCCACCCAATCCTAGCGAACTGGCATCCGTGTGCACCTCAGTGTCTAATTCCGGATTATATAATGCCAGCAAAGGACGTCTAACCAGGCATTCCTTTAACGTTTCAAATGCTTTGACCTCCTCTATACTCCACTGCCACTGAGCATTCTTCTTAAGGAGCGAAGTTAGTGGTCTGGCAATTCCACCGAACCCCTTCACAAAACGACGAAAATAGCTCGCCAGGCCCAAGAACTGTCGGACTTCATGGATATTACGAGGCTCGGGAAAATCTCGCACCGCCGATATTTTCCTTCCACTTGGTTTGATACCCTCGGCGGATATCTCATACCCCAAATACTCGATGCTTATGTCAAAGAAACTGCACTTTGGCAATTTGAGAGTTAACCCAGCATCCTGAAGGAGCTTGAGGACGTCCTCTAATCTCTCAAATCCTTCATTGATGGACGCCGCGGGAATGAGGAGGTCGTCCATATATGCTAAAGCACTCTTAAACCTCCGCGTACCCAATAGACCATTCATCATCTTCTGGAACACGGCTGGCGCGTTTGCCAACCCAAAGGGCATGCGCTTGAATTCATAATGCCCGTCTGGGGTGACAAACGCTGTCAGGCGTCGACTGCTTTCTCCCATCGCAATCTGGTAATAGCCAGAGGCTAGATCCAGAGTGATAAAATATTTATTCCCGCTCAAGTTCGTCAACTGGTCGTCAATCAAAGGTAGGGGATATTTATCTTTGATTGTTTTATTATTAAGGGCTCTGTAGTCTACACAGAGTCGAGACTCTCCATTCTTTTTCTTGATCAATAATATGGGACTAGCATAATTAGAGTTCGACTCCTGGACAATATCATTTGCTACCAACTCATCGACAATATCCCTCACCTTTTGACGTTCCTGGTGCGACAATCGGTAAGGTCTGTAGACCACCGGCGTTTCATCGTGCAAGCCTATGTCCATCGTCGCGCCTTTGGCACAACCTAACTCTCCAAGATTTTCAGCAAAGCAAGATCTATACTTTTGGAGAAGCTGGTGTAGTCTTTCGCGGGTTTTCTCGTCGACTTTTTCGCCTACTTTTATTTCTGACTTATTAACTGGCGCCATCTGCCTTTCGCTTTGCTCAGTCTGCACCAGCAGAGCCTTAACTTCTCCTATCGGGTTGACCCTAGCTATTAACATCCCTGCCTTGAAGGTAAGCGGCATCCTAGTCAACGACGTAATGAACACTACCGCCTTATTCTCGGTCACCTCGTAACAACCCTGATGGAGGTGATACTCCTGATGAGGACTCATCCTGGTACCTCCATCCGAATAAACACTACCCGTGTAGGCCTCTTTGGTGCATACTTCCACTAATCCTCCCCTAATTATAGTAACGTCTTTGGAGACATAAAGACCAAGGATCTGACTTGGGCTCAAGGAGGGATCGGTGGGAGTATGATAAAAGAACAACCTCTCCTTGTCCTTTAATACGGTATCTGACGTCATTTCGGTGAAATTTTGTCCTATCAACAATGGAACCTGCAAATACGTGTCGTCCACCGCCAAAACATCTAAGTTAGTATCGATTTCGTCAATTCTAACACGCACAGTAGCCCTATATTTCGGGGTGACTATAGAATTGCCGAAGCCTCTTATTGTGGGCAATGGCGTGCTTTCACCTTCCACTAACCCCAAAGCGACTGCATCCGAATGCCAAAAGAACACGGTCAGGCCGTAGGGTGCGTTTCCCTGACTACTATCGCCCTTGACGGTCTCAAGAGGGCACCGAATTAGGCTGCAGTCACTTCCGAAGTCAAGGTAGGCGTTTAGCATTTTTCCATTAGCGCTAATAATTTTGTGGAACTTATCATTTGCCTCATTGACTGTGGCATCGCAAAGTGGAATAGTATGACTAGAGTGACCTTCTACAACCACTGGTTTGTGAGTCTGGTTTGTCTTGGCTCCATTGGACAATAAATTGTTCGTATCTACTACCATTTTTAACACCTTCCTGTCAACTGGCTGATTGTCCTTGCTGCTGGTTTCACGTGTTTGTTGTTGTATCGATCTCCTATTGCAATTCTCAGTATTATGCCCTACTCTATAGCACTTCGCGCACTTGACAATGGGCTTGGTGCAATTTACATAAATGTGACCCGGCTCGTTGCAATTAAAACAAGTAGAACCTGGTCCTCTGCTACTTGTGGCTCCCCTACCGTTACCGCGAAAGTCGCGTCTTTTTACCAAGCTTGACGAGCCTCGAGTTGCGTCCCTAAATTGCGAGGGTTGTTGCGACGCTAGGTAATTCAACAGGTCTTCTGGTTCCTCACATGTGAGAGCTTGCGCACCGTTTCTAACTGAACTATCAGTAATCCCATAAATTATACAGTCAACTGCCTTCCGACCGACAATCTCGCACCTACTCAATAGCGACAATTTGTCGTAGAAATAGTCTCTAAGAGTTTCGTCCGTGCGAGATTTTCGGTTCAGCATTTCATCTAATAATTTACCATAATTTACGTCATTCGGAAAAGCTTTCATCAATTTACTTTGCCACGCCTCCCACGAGTAACTAAGCGACGGAAGGGACTCGTACCAACTTTTGGCTAAACCGCGTAACTTTTGCAATGCATAGTGAATTGTCTGCTTCTCATCCCAAGAATAGATTCCTGCGCACTCATTCACCTTTCTCAGCCAGCGTTCGACATCCTGTGCTTTGTTGTTGGGGTCGAATTCCGGAACTACATTATTGGATGAAGTACTCTTACTTGGTACGCCTTGCAGCGCAGCCACTATCTTCAGTAGTTCATCGGCAGTTATTCCCGTTCGGCTCCGTCGTGCAGGAGTCTCGTCGGCTTCCTCTGATGCCGAGCGCCGCCTTCGTTTGCCCCTGGGGCGTTTCGGCGTGTAACTCGCCTCATCTGAAATGGTTAAGCGCATTTTATGCTCTTTCCTAAGAACCACGCGCTGACTTCGACTTCGACTTCGACTTCGACTTTGACTTTGACTTTGACTTTGACTGACTTCGACTCTGACTCTGACTTTTGACGCACTTGACTGACTCTGACTCTGACTTTTGACGCACTTGACTTTGACTTTGAATTTGACTTTGACTTTGGCTTTGACTTTTACTTTGATTTTGACTTTGACTTTGACTTTGACTTTGACTTTGGCTTTGGCTTTGGCTTTGGCTTTGGCTTTGACTTTGACTTTGACTTTGACTTTGACTTTTACTTTTACTTTTACTTTTACTTTTACTTTTACTTTTACTTTTACTTTTACTTTTACTTTTACTTTTACTTTTACTTTTACTTTGACTTTGGCTTTGGCTTTGACTTTTACTTTTACTTTTACTTTGACTCTGACTTTGACTTTGACTTTGGCTTTGGCTTTGGCTTTGGCTTTGGCTTTGGCTTTGGCTTTGGCTTTGGCTTTTACTTTGACTTTGACTTTGACTTTGACTCTGACTCTGACTCTGACTCTGACTCTGACTCTGACTCTGACTCTGACTCTGACTCTGACTCTGACTCTGACTCTGACTTTGACTTTGACTTTGACTTTGACTTTTGACGCAGTCACGCCAGACGGCACACCGTGGCCGTTAGCTCACTTTATAAGCAGCACACCTACGTGGCCGCACTCAGAACAGCGCACCTTCGTGGCCGTTAGCTCACTTTATAAGCAGCACACCTACGTGGCCGCACTCATAACAGCGCACCTTCGTGGCCGTTAGCTCACTTTATAAGCAGCACACCTACGTGGCCGCACTCTAATTTTATCTTATGAAGTAGGTACACGTACAACTTCCATAATTCGTTAAGTTACAAGTAATCTTACAATTGCTTTAATGCTCTAACCAAGCGCAACGTTACCGTTACCTTTTTCGTGTACCTACTTAGACGATCACTAAATGTATTGCCATGTAACTGTCTAATAACAAGGATATTCAAAATTACTTACTGTTTTCGTCCGACATGGCGCGCGGCTATACCACTTCTGAATTGAAGTAAAACACCTTACTTCAGTTAAATAACACACTTTATTAAACTCTATTTAGGCACCACAATGATTAAGTTGTAGGCAAAGAGCGATAGGTAACTGTTTTTACACTGATTCTCTACTCGACCTCTCGCTAGCACCGTTAACCAAAAAAGTACTCAAACGACTGTATTCCGTTCATCGCGGCACCTCCCCGCCATTTTGTTCTTTTTTACGTTTACCCTCTAATAATTTTTATTAAAGTTGCAACGGCGGTGAAGTGCCGTTCAGAATAACTACTTATTTATTTTATACTCAATCAAATTACCGTTTTTAAAAATCAAAATCACAACACGATAAAATTTGGCTCACAGGTAGACCATGGTCAGGACATGGGATACTTTTTATCACGGTCCCATAAGATAATTTCCAACCTTCAAATCCTCCAAAAAGTTAGCGGGTTATTTGCGGTAATTTATGTCAAAGTCTTAAATAGCGGTTTTTGTCAATTGATTGACCAACTAGTTAGCGCTCACAAAATTGCTGGATTAGTGTCAATAGTATTCAATTGATAGTTCAATCGCTCGTGATGGTCAATTACCCACAAATAAATTCAGATTAGTATTTGAACTATTCTGTACGCAATTGATAGATATCAATGATAGTTGAAACGCAGCATGTGAAATAGGAATAACAAAAACTACTGTTTTTAATGTTGATTTATTCTTCTTTTTACCCGACTACGGCGAAGCAAAAAGGAGGGACCCCCCAACCTGGGGGGTCCAAACGCCTCCTGCCGGAGGCTTTACGCGGGGATTGTGCGGTCCATGGCCCTTTACGGGGCACCGTTGTGGGCGCGTTCCCTGAGGCTGCGACCAGCCCGCCGGTTGAACGCGTCCCAGAGGGTCATGGCCATCCGGATAGTCTGGGGATACCGCACGGTCTCCTGCAAGGCGAGCCTCCTTGCCAGATTACTGCCAGGAGATCGGGAGGCAAAAGTCTTCGCACACTTCTAGCTTTATCAATGCCGTGAAACTCTATTATTGGCTAAGTGATAATTGTCATCATCTCGCTATCATTGAACAGTGTATACAGACTGTAGGATGCTGTAACTTTGACGCAACTGCTTTGAGCTGTTCATTGATAGTGTGGTGAACATTCATAACTCATGTAATTAGTTATAAGCAGTTGAGTTTCCTGTTTAATAAATAAATAAATAAATACACGTGTGGGAGTGGCGCGAGGAGGTGAAACGCCGGGGCGTAACTCCGCTGCCGCGAGAAATCACGGTACAGCGGACAGAGCTCCGGCGGGATCTCATGGCGACATGCGACATGGAGAGTGCTATTGTCGCAACCCAGCGTTAGGCACGACACAATTGCGGATTTTGACCGGTATGTATGTATGTTCATCTGTTCCCTCGTAACTTCTAAACTGCTTACCATAATTTAACAAATGCGTTGGAAGCGTCTTGATTGTCCGCTGGTTATAGGCTATGTGATATTACAATAAATTGAATATGGCGCCCTCTAGAGGACATAAAGTAATGAACAAAATTTTTTAATGATGCCATGTTTGATATCGAAAGAAAGGGCTTAATTAGCACATTTCAAACATATATATATATATATATATATATATATATATATATATATATATTGTTAGCTATTGCTCGTGGCTTTGCTTGCAAGCACCCGGAAATTAGGAATAATTTCTAAAATCACGCCTCAAAATGTGAGCCAAACATGTTTTCGCTCTAAACCTACCCAAAATACATATAATAATTATTCTTCTTTAAAATGTAAATTGGCTCTAACCTAAACGAAATTATAACCCCCAAAAAAATAAATAAAAAGTAAGTTTAAAAACTAAAACCCGACTACTGAAAAATCACGCTAAAAAGTATGGAACAAGAAAATATTCTCCTTTGATATTAGAAAAACGTCACGTTATCGTCATAAATCGAACAGATTACTTGTGACTCCGGATCTTTAATTTGTCTGTCTAATTTCAGACTGATGAGAGTATTTTCTTGTTTCATACTTTTTAGAGCGTGATTTTTCAGTAGTCAAGTTTTAGTTTTTAAACTTACTTTTTTGTCATATCGATGATTTTTTAATTATACGAGTTTTGACCAAAATTCAGACACTTAGACAGTGTTAGCATTGACCTCGCTAAATTTTTCATGTTGCACAGAGAGCACGACAAGAAGTGAGGCATGTTGTTGACCAGACACTGCATCCCAGAAAAAAACACTGATATAAACTCAAACTCAAACTCAAAGCATTTATTTCAAATAAACCAATTACAGGCACTTTTGAATTGTCAATGGGTCGATCAGTCAGAAAGATGAAGCTAGTTGCCCATTCCAAACCGTAGTAGATTCCTATGGAGAAGAACGGGCAAGAAACTCCACGGACACTCTTTCAAATCATAATATTTTTACAAAATATTGGTTGCATCGTTCATGTTGAAAATATATATGTGAGAACAATGTAGAAAGACGTGCACGTTAAAAAGCGTCCGTAATAAAAATATAAAAACTAAAACAAATAAATTAAATATTAAAATTAAAAATAAGCCATGGCAGCTAAGAGACGACCAGTCCCAACTGACGGCGCCCGTTCACGAACATGACGCATGGATGGACGCATGGATATAAAAATTCTTGTCGTCACCATATTCTATTAAATTAACATGTTCAGGAAATGCGAATTTCCCTTCAATCAACTAAAACCACTCGATATTATTAAAACGCAGGTTTTCGCTCATCAGTGTGAAAGCTGCTAATAGGTACAGCAATGCGGTGTGGTTGCAACGATACGGACGCATTAAGTAGAGAGGAATACGTATACATTAAGTAGAGAGGAATACGTATACATTAAGTAGAGAGGAATACGTATACATTAAGTAGAGAGGAATACGTATACATTAAGTAGAGAGGAATACGTATACATTAAGTAGAGAGGAATACGTATACATTAAGTAGAGAGGAATACGTATACATTAAGTAGAGAGGAATACGTATACATTAATTTAAAAGGGGCTTTAAAAATATCTGCCACGGCTTCAATGGGAGATAGTATTATGTATAAAGATTACAATAGTGAAGGAATTTCGTACCCCGGAATTGAGAAAATAAATTAATTAAATAAACATTTACTTTGTACGATGTGTCGCTTCGTCAATGAAATCAAGTGCTACCTCTTTCTAACTGTTCTATGAATGAATACTAATTACCAGGGGACGGTTTCATACAAATGAATCAGCATTGCCATACAACGTGGCAATGCTGCCAGCCTTTTGAGCACTTTTCCTGTTGACAGCGATGCGGACGAATTTTTTGATGCCCTATGATCCTTTTCCCTCCTTTTTTACATACCATGTACATATTATTATTTTAAATCTGTTAGTTTATTTAATATGTACATACAAATAAATTTAAATATCTGGATAAAAAAAAATTAATCTATTCAAATTTATACGCACATTTTTTTGTATGAAAACGTTTATGACATATGATTAATAATTTATCTTGACTATTGTTATCTATATACACAATACTGTCTCCCATTGCAGCCGTGGCACATATTTTTATAGCACCTAATATTATATGATATTTTAAATTTAACATTTACATTATTTATTGCACGGAAAATGGAGTCTTTCATGAAAATAAAAAAATACGGGTAACTTATTAATTTTCTATTCTTTCTAGTGAGGCAGTAAAAAGTACCGCTCAAAATTATGAATGTTGACAATTGTTCAGCCAATCAAATTTGGTGATATACCGACAGCAGCGCCACCTACCGGATTCAATTGTGTTTTAAAACCATCCAGGAACCCATTGAAATGTACACACAAAATTTCATCCAAATTGGTCAAGCCGTTTAGGAGGAGTTAGGGGACAAACATACGTACAGAAGAATCATATATATTTAGATGTCAAAGTAGAAGAGTACCTATGTCGACGTAATTTGTGAAAAATGAATTAATTTTTTCGGTATACTCTACACTACTATTTTTTAATTAGTACAAAAAAATGGGGCTTTATCCATACCCGTTACTGATCATATTTGTGTAGTCAAAAGTAAAAAAATAAAATCCCAAAATTGTCCACGAAAATTTGTCACAATTGGTAAACTCATATTTGAATCAATCATTCATAACAATTGTTACTAGAAAATACTACGCGGAGTGCTTTTCCATGTTTAATGAATACTACTATGTAGCCTGTACAATATTTCCATAAACTGAGTGACATTTTGGGATATAAACAAACGCTAATAACTTTGCTGTTTATGAATATTATTTATCGAGACTTTACATAATAACAAGACCTTCTCTAATAAGGCCTTTAAGTATTTGTACTAATTAAAAATTAGTGGTGTATACATAATTATTTTGGACACAAATATGAATCCTACTAATAATATTATAAATGTGAAAGTTTGTGAAGATGTTTGGATGTTGACTCAGTCACGCAAAAAACGGCTGAACGGATTTGGGTGAAATTTGGCACACAGATATTTTATAACCTGGATTAACACATAAGATACTTTTTATCCCGGTAGTAGGTTCCCGTGGGATAATTTCCGAGATATACGCGGGCGAAGCCTAGTGTAAAATAAGGCTACAATTACAGTACATTAGGTTACAATTGCGCCGCCTATTAAGGATACATATTTTATTTTATTACGTTTGAATCTTTTGGATCTTTGACAGTCATTACGGGTCGTTAGAAGCCCGAAAGTCTGACAACCAGTCTTACCAAGGGATATCGAATTACCCAGTTACTGGGTTGTGGAGGTCAGATTATGTCGCTCTTTAAAAAAGACTGGTACCTAGGTAAACAATGGTCGAACTAACTCAGTCGCGCCCTCCTCCGTCTCACCGCAATTGATTAATATGTTTGTTAAATTAACTCAATATTGAAACAATAACTCAAATCAATGAATGACAACTACTGAACTAGACACATTCTCACGCCAGCTCCCAGTGAATACTCAAATCAAAACTTACTGTATTAATTAAATCATCTTACATTTGGAAAGTTATGTGCATATATTATTAGTGAAATATGTATGTCAGTATGTTTTGAAGAGCTCGAGTGTAACCCAGAAACTTTGAAGACTTTCATATGTTCGGTCTGTTGGGAGGCTGCGTCGATGGAAGTTCTGTCTTGTACTTATCTTGAAGTACGTTTACAGAATTTCTTGTGCCTTTGAATTTTGTATAGGATTTCAATCTTTAGGTTTTTGTGATATTTTACAGTCAGATAAATTATTGTTAAGCAAATTGATACCCTACGCCATATTGATACCTACTACTACGGCACACGACTACGGCACACTACTACTACGACACACGGCACGGGGTACGGGGTGGGGGGTACGGGGACTACGGCATATTGATGCCTTGTTATAGCCATTTCATACAACTGTCAAAATGACAGTTGTGATTTGAATACGTAGGTAGAGGTGAACCATTCTAAAAATGAACGCCCCTCCACAAAACGTGATTATTTCAATGTCTGAGAAGAAATATTATTGAAACACTTTACTTGTGTGCGTGAGGCGTTCGCTCTGTCGCGCGTTCGTATCATTTATACACTAGTTGGCCGATAAATCCGACTGTTGACGTTTGGGCAAGTCGGGTAGGTACCGTTTACATAAAAAAAGTCAGTGTTCGCCGACGTACGCACGGACGTAAAAATTATCGCGGCGATTTTTTTTCGTGCATTGGATTTTTAACGCTCTACTTAGCTCCGAGAGTTCAACAGTGTGTTTTTTCGACGCGCTGGGATGCACTCTGTTCGCTTCTCGAAGCTCGGCTCAACACCGAGAGTTGAAAATCCAGTGCGCGATAAAATCGCGCCGCGATATTTTTACGTCCGTGCGTACATCGGCTTATTGTGTATATTGGTATGTATTTTAATTATGGTATTTATTTAGTTTAGTTGTTGACCGTACTCACCGGTGACTGAGCAACCAATGACACAGACCAATTATTTTAATTTTAAAGAGATTGATTGTTGTAGGTATCGAATTAATACGTTGTTAATTACAATCACCTTACATTATTTTTTTATTTGAAATCTACGAAATTTTAACATTTTTCTACTTGATGGCTATTTTTAAGTGTTTATTATTTGAGGGTTTTGGCGCTGATAGCCGAAATACATGCTATAAATCTAGTTCAGCAACAGATGTCTAATTAATTTGTAAGAAGAAAATATAGCCTATAAGACATTTAAAACAGTATCCATTGTAAGCAATTATTGAAATGAACTAATTGAAAAAAAATATTGAAAGAATGTGAATGTGCCATAATTTTTGCAAATGGCATCACATTGTCATTGTGATTTCACACTTATGTTGTAGACATTAGAGAATTAGTTGACAATGCGATGAAGCGATACACACCGCTCAGGCAATAACGGAGATTTTGAAACACCAAATTCCGGATCGTGTTGATTGTTGTTGTTCACGTTTTGGCGATTTGAACTGGCCGGCCAGATCGACAGATCTGACGGGGCGCCAGACTTCTTGCTTTGGGGCTTTTTGAAATCTCGCGTTTACCAACACAAACCACAAACCTTGCAAGTCTTGAATTTAGATTAATTTACCTCAGGAGGTGGTCATTTGACCGATTTAATTTTGTCGGGCTTAGGGCTAATTTCACCAAAGTCGGATATCTTTTATCCGTGGAATAAAATTGACGACTGACACTTTTTGTACGGAGAAACTGTCAGAAATTCAAAATTTATTCGAAGATACTTATACTGGATACGGTCGAATTCACCCTTAATGTCATCAATTTTTAACCGACGTCAAAAAGGAGGAGGTTCTCAATTCGTCGGAACCTTTTTTTATTTTTTTTTTTATTTTTTTTTTATGTATGTTCCCCGATTACTCGAAGACGGCTGGACCGATTTAGATTTTTTTTATTTTATTCGAGAGTGTATACATCACAGTTGGTCCCGTATAAAATTGATTAACTTTGCTTCGGTAGTTTTTGAGTTAGCTTCAATAATACGTATTTTTCCACACTTTTATATGGATGATGTTCTAGTTTGTTTTGCAGGTAGTGGTATTAGAATGTGTGTGGGGTAGGTACACAACTAAAAAGTGAAAAGTAAAAACTTTTTTACAAAAAAATACAACCGACTTCCAAAAACAACACAACAAAGTGAAAAATAACTTTAATTTCGGAAGTCGGTGGCAAAAAACGAAAATACATTTAACACCGACACCGACACCGACTTCCGATATTAAAGTTATTTTTCACTTTGTAGTGTTGTTTTTGGAAGTCGGTTGTATTTTTTTGTAAAAAAGTTTTTATACACCTTTAAATAGTCTTACCGTGAAAACAGAGGCCAATTTTTTTTTTAATATTCGACAAAATGGCAGCCAATTCATATTACCTATGACATTACTTTTACCCCACCTTGTAGATGTAGTCTGTCAAGTAAACATCGGCAAGCAATGGGAGTTGACCGCGGAAATTGGGTCAGTCGGGCTCTGAGCGATGAATATCATTACTAGTAGACGTGACTGCGATTCAGAACATATATTATGTTATTTGGTTAGGTAGCTACTGTGTTTGGGACTGAAGGGAAATGGCGTTTGGGTCTAGAGCCTGAATGATGTCTCACAAACAAACAGTTTCTTGAACGAAAATCAAACCAAAAATTAGGTACCGTAAAATGGAGTTAGGTATACTGATTAGCCGCCGGGGTCGCGGGTTGTACGAAAGAGATACCGTGGCCCTGGCACGGGCAACTGAAGGAACACGGGTGGGTTTTATTCAGTAAAAGTCTGACACGCCCTCCCGCTCTGCCCAGAGCGGGAGAAGTCATTTGATGATTTTCAATCCACAAAAAAAAAATATATATTCGCGGACTAGAAAAAAAGAAGCACTCCGCGCCACGCGTATCGAAAGTGAAGCATTTGTGCGTGATTTGACAAAGACGCCGTCATGTCACAAAATGGCGATCGGCATACTATGATGTAAATGTGTGTGTGAGGCGCATGTTTGTACAAACGGTCCCGGCATACTTACTGTGCTTCACTTTCGATACCTATGCGTGGCGCGGAGTCCTTCTTTTTTTTTAGTCCGTGGGTATATTGATTAATTTAAAAAAAAAGTTCTTCGGTTAATTATAAAAAAAAAATGGTTAATAAATACTGTAATGGCAACTCATAGTCATAGTTTTATTGTTCCGATAGAAAAAGCATTAAGTGGCTTATCATCTTTAAACTTTATATGGGGTCACTTTGATTGCCCCTGTTTTTTTGTGTGATAAAAAAGTACCCCTCTAACAGGAATTAAAAACAAAAATAAAAAAAAACTGTCACTCGTTACTTTAAGTCAAATTTCAACGAAAAAAAGGAATCATCAAAGACACCCCGATATTCAAATGTCACCCCATTTTATACAGTATCAAATTTTCAAGCGTGCGAAAACTGCTGTGATTGGTTTAATGAATTCATCAACAGCCAATCGTATCACTTGAATTGCTATTGATATTGAAGCGTCGATGATTTTTGTTGGCGCGCTCGACTGCTTGCAGCGTATTGTGCGATGAAGTGCACCGATTAATAAATTATAAGATTGGAAGTCTGGCATCGTTTTTGTTCTGACTCGTTTTTGAAGGATTTTATTTTCATGTTAGCGAAGGTTTATTATGCTTCCGTCTCATTTATTTATCAGTCTTTTTTGTTTTGTGTTTAGGGTTCCGTAGCAAAACGGTAAAAAGGAACCCTTATGACCCTTACTCAGTCTGTCTGTCTGTCACCGCTGGATATCTCAAGAACTACTAATGCTATCAACATGAAATTTGGAACAGTTTTAGATGACGTTTGCTCAACTATTTTGCAAATAAGAAATAAATAAAAAGGGGACTGAAAGGGGCCTTAAAAATTCGAAGTGGGGCTACGAGGGCATGTGGGGTATTATATGAAAGAGCGCTGTTTGCACATTCTCAAACATTTTTTTTTTCTTTTTTTAGGCAGCATTGTTTCCGACTTTTGATAATAAATTTAAATAAATATACCGTTACTTTATCTCCGAAGTTCGCAGGAAAAAAATCTGAAATTATTTTATGTGATAGAATTTTTTATATATATTATAGGAAAACTAAAACTATGTCTCTAAATAGCACAAATTTTCAGAAATCATCTTCAAAAATTGAATATAAATGATGGTACGGAACCGTCGGTGCGCGAGTCCGACTCGCTCTTGACCGGTTTATTTTTGTTTGTTTGTTGTACAATTTTACTCCGTACACGATACGTACGTACACGATATTATTTTTATCTGACACAAACTTATTTTTTATTTAAGTAGTTATGTTTGCATACACACGTTACAGTATAAAACTGAGTTACAACCTCACACTTCGGTCCAGTTGAAAACCAGCGCCAGGCACTAGCTGTCTGGCAGTTTTGCTAAACTGGGCCTTTTTGGCGCAGCCGTGAGGCACACATTCCTGCAGCGCTCTTGTTACTGTTGTCGCACATGTTGATTTTTTTTTTATCTTTTTATTATTGTTATATTATTTTGTGTGCCTTTTAGTCTGTGCATTATAAATGTATTTTTTTTTATTTTTTTAGGGTTCCGTACCCAAAGGGTAAAACGGGACCCCATTAGGTACTAAGGCTCCGCTGTCCGTCGGTCTGTCTGTTCGTCTGTCACCAGACTATATCTCATGAACCGTGATAGTTAGACAGTTGAAATTTTCACAGATAATGTATTTCTGTCGCCGCTATAACAAAGAATACTAAAAAACAGAATAAAATAAATATCTAAGGGGGCTCCCATACAATAAACATGATTTTTTTTTGCCATTTTTATAGATAATGGTACGGAACCCTTCACAGAACAGATGTTGTCTTTTCTGTGGAACCCTTCGTGCGTGAGTCCTACTCGCATTTGGCCGGTCTTTTTTCTTTCTTGTTTTCGAAAACGGCACCCTAATTGCGTTACACAATATTAATCACAATCTGAATAATTTTGAAGCTTATTGTTAATCCATTGCTTCTTATGTTCGAAAAATTCGTCTGCTCGACAACGTAAATAACGCAATGAATGTTGTTGAACTGTCAAAATGAAACCGATTCCTACTGTGAGTGCGTGACGCAATTGCCCCGCGCGCGGGTGTTATTACAACAGCCTTAAATTAACGCTGATTCGTTTAATTTGACTTATTTTATCAATAATAAAAAAATAAAAAAATGATGAATAATGAAATAATGTTTAACTGAAAAAAAAACTATCTAAAACATTCAAGCATGATTTTCAACAGCATTTTCGGAAGTGTCTTTTAACTAATTAAAAAGTTTGAACTAAGCTTAATTCTTTAAAAGTTTTCTTTTGCCTTTTAAAGTTTTAATCTGGAAGTTATATATTACAACTAGCTGCGCCCCGCGGTTTCACCCGCGTAGACCGGGATAAAAAGTAGCGGTATGAAAAATAGATGTTAGCCAATTCTCAGACCAACTCAATATGCTCACAAAATTTCATGAGAATCGGTCAAGCCGTTTCGGAGGAGTACGGGAACGAACATTGTGACACGAGAATTTTATATAAAAGATAAATAAGTGGCAATAACCCAAAGTTGTAGCTCAAGTCTATTAAGTAAACTAGCGAAGTCAAATTCAAGCTTTTGTAGTCTAGGAAATTAATCGTTAAGCAAATTGATTATACCAACTTAAACTTGATCGTTTATTAAACCACAACTGTTTGCCAAAAGAGAAGAAAAACACAACTGTCATTATTTGACAGCCGTGCTGTAGCCATTTAGTACAACTGTCATTATTTGACAGTTGTATGAAATGGCTTTAGCACGGCTTATTGACATTAGGTATCATTTAGCTTAACAATTAATTTCTTCTACTGTATCATTCAAACTCAAACTCGAAGCTTTTAATTCAAATTTACAGACAGATTTTAATTGTTAAGGAGTCGGTCAGTCAGATATATGAAGCTAGCTGCACATTCCACACCTATGGAGTTGAACGGGCAAGAAACTTTATAAATTACTAGCTGCGCCCCGCGGTTTCACCCGCGTAGACCTGTATAAAAAGTAGCCTATGTGTTAATCCAGGGTACAATCTACATAGCAAATTTTATCCAAATCGGTCTAGCCGTTTGCGCGTAAAGAAGCGACTCCAAAGCAACCCACCTAGCCCTAAGCTATTTAAACAGAAAAAAAAAACTAGCCAAGTGCGTGTCGAGCCACGCGCAGTAATAGGGTTCCGTAGTTGCACAATAATGCGGACTAAGAAGAGGGGTTTTTGTTGTTTCAAGAATATTTGACTATAACTCGTAAACTTTTTTTTTTTTTTTTTTTGATAAAGGTTTATTCACAATAAAGATACAGAAACACACTTCAAATGTACATTACATTACAGTTCATATATTTGCAATATACACACACACACAGGACTGAATACACAGGGTTTATATGCTTTTATACAGATTTTGCAAATCTGTATAAAAGCATATAAACCCTGTCTTATAGACTAGGATAGCCTGTATTCTAAAAGACAGAAGACTTTTAACATCGTTATACATATATACTACTACCGTGAATTTTTTCACCCATCCGAAATTAACCGATTAGCTGGCGCGGGGGGGGGGGGGGACACTTGACTCTAACAAAAATTTGCCACTTTGTCGGCGTGATGAATATGTATATCCATGCCAAATTATAGCTTTCTAGTACTAAGAGTCTCTGAGCTAAGCTGCGGACGGACAGACAGACGGACTGACATAGCGAAACTATAAGGGTTCCTTGTTGACTACTGAACCCTAAAACGCATTGTAACATTCAGGTTGGCAGTTGGTCCTCGAGGGCGCGCTAAAAGCTAGCTGGAGTGAAGAGGGGCACACTGGGGCGACGCGAGGGCCCTTCTTGTGACCCCACACGCTATTTAGGTACATACAATCTACTGTAGTTGCGGGGTTAGGATTATGCGGGATTGTTTTCGCGGTTTTTTTGTGAGAATGTTTTTGGGAAACTCGAGCATAGAGTTTCAAAATAGTTTGGAAAGGAAGATTTTCATTAGATCATCATAAGAAAATATAACACATAAAAAACCGGCCAAGTGCGTGTCGGAGCACGCACAATGAAGGGTTCCGTAGTTGGGATGAATTTATCTTAAGAACAAACTTAACATTGTAGTTGTAATAGATCTGGTTATTAAATAATGAATTAATTATTATTTATGAGTAATTGAACAGCTAATTGTATATAAATATAATATTTTATTTTTTATTTCATTGACATTTTTGATTATTTTCATTTAAATTTATTGTATGGACATTTTTATTATATTGTTTAATTTTTGTTAATTTTTATAATCGGAAAATTTAAAGTAGGTATTGAAATGCATCAATGTTACTTTGGTTTGGTCAGTTTATTTTTATTTTAGTTTGTTAATTTATTTCAAACTCAAACTCAAACTCAAAGCATTTATTTCAATTAAACCAATTACAGGCACTTTTGAATTGTCAAGGGGTCGGTCAGTCAAAAAGATGAAGCTAGGCGCCCATTCCAAAGCATAGTAGGTACCTATGGAGAAGAACGGGCAAGAAACTCCACGGACACTCTTTTAAATCAAGATATGGTTACAAAATAATGGTTACATCATTCATGTTGAAATTTTACACGTGAGAACGATGCAGAACGTTAAAAGCGTCCTTAAAAAAAAAAACAATTCAAATATTTAAATTAAATTAAAATAAGCCGTGGCCGCTAAGGTATGACCAGCCTGCACTGACAGCGCTTGTTCACGAACCTGACGCATGGATTAGCTAAATGATCCAACACGCGCCACCATCAGCGAGACATTAGAGTGAGCGTCACATACTCTCAGCCGCCAGGGCATATTCAAGTCAAACAAAGACGTACCCAGTAAATGGTAGCTTTAGAGTATGTACATAGTACTCACACATGTGCTATGCAATTATATAATACAATGGAGATTGAGTCTATACAATGCAATGATAGTCTTACAATCTTCAGCAGCTCCAACAGTATCTTCAAATGTTAATTAATTAGTTGTGGTTGTGGAGCAGGACCAGCATTGAGCCAAGCATTTTTATCAGTTATGTAATCCCCAAACTTATAATATGCCTGCCTGCAGAGTGTGCGTTTTATACAAGTTTTGAATTTAGTCTCATTGAGTTGAAGTATGTGTATTTACGATATGAAATTGAAAATGACTTTATTGAATGTAATTTGCACGCTTGCTTGCAGGCAGAATACAATAACTTTTAGGCTTTTATGATCTTCCTTGTTAAATAATGTATTTTCTGGCAAATAAATATTTTAAATTTGAATTTGAATTTGTTGAAAAACATGTTCTCCCATTCATTACAACTGTAAATGTAAGTTTGTACTCACAATATTGAGAGATTACCCATGTTATTTTTAGACCACAGACTTTTTATAAGTTTTCCTGTAATTTACAGGTAAAGATAATTTTTCTGTAGTTTTTTCAAAATTTTAGGCTCCAGTAATTTCGGAGATAAGGGAGGGAATGGTCAATGTTTATCTATTTTCTTAAATAACTTCAAAACAATTTATTTTAAAATTATAAAAAAAATATATTTAAATAAGCCCTTTCATTTGATATATCACACGGTATTGTTTGCAATTTTTTTTTTTTTTAATTTTCTTATTTGCCCCCCAAAAGTGACCCCCATATTCAAAATTTATTTATTTATCCGTTCGTGTTTGGGTCACAGAAATTCATATGTGTACCAAATTTCAACTTAATCGGTCAATTAGATTCGGAGCAAAGTGGCTGTGACAGACGGACAGACAGACACACGAGTGATGCTTTAAGGGTTCCGTTTTTTTTTCTTTTGAGGTACGGAACCCTAAAAACAAAAAAAAAACTTTTTTACAAAAAAATACAACCGACTTCCAAAAACAACACTACAAAGTGAAAAATAACTTTAACTTTGGAAGTCGGTGTCTAGTTAAATGTATTTTCGTTTTTTGCCACCGACTTCCGAAATTAAAGTTATTTTTCACTTTGTAGTGTTGTTTTTGGAAGCCGGTTGTATTTTTTTGTAAAAAAGTTTTTATTTTTTACTTTTTAGTTGTGGTACCTACCCTACATTTGTGTAGGTTCTAATACCACTACCTGCAAAACAAACTAGAACATCATCCACATAAAAGTGTGGAAAAAATACGTATTATTGAAGCTAACTCAAAAACTACCAAAGCAAAGTTAATCAATTTTATATGGGACCAACTGTGATGTATGTGTGTGTCCCTCTCGAATAAAACAAAAAAAATCCAAATCTTCGAGTAATCGGGGAACAAACATAAAAAAAAAAAGGTTCTGTTGAATTGAGTACCTCCTCCTTTTTGAAGCCGGTTAATAAGAACATACAATGTGATGTTATGATATCGAACATTAATAATGTGCTTTTAGATATAATTTATTACTTTTAATTAATTAATGAGTTATATCTCCTCTGAATAACGCACTATCGCAAGGTTTTACTCGGGGTAGCGCCTTAAGCAAATATAATAACATCTTTAATTGCCAGTGAATTCAAATCACAGCTGTCATTCATTCTGTGGCAGCTGTATGAAATGGAACATGGCAAATTGGCGTAGGGTGTCCGTCTGTTAAACAGCTAAATTTCCCTGACGGCACTCATCAGCCTTGTTAGTTTAAAATCCAAATAATATTTTGTTACAGTTGGTACAACTATTTTCTTAATGTCCCTCGGCAAACTTCGTGTTTCGTCAGTCGTCGGATTTTTATCAGTTGTCCTTTGCACTTGGTGGATCAACTCTATATACTTCGATTGAGAGCGTCCGGTGTGCACCAAGTGCAAAGGGACGAAGTTTGCCGAGGGACATTGAGAAAATAGTTGTACTGTACGTTATTCGCTCAGCAAAATCTCATAGACTCATGTGTTTTTAAATCTTACAAAACACTCCACCAAGTGAAACAAAAAAGCTGAACTCCTTAACCGTCAATTGCACTACTTTGATTGGAGATAAAACTACCATTATCCCCAAAAACCAAACTCCAAATCCATACAGTTAAAGAAAAGTACTTTCAAATTTTTTATCTGACCCTCTGAAACTACCAAATGGCCATAAAAACAACGAGAGCACCACGATTGTGCCAAAAACAATATTCGGCGGACGAATGGCCCGAAAACGCCTCGTAATGCCCTGAAATGCCCCAAAATGCCCCGAAACGGGCCATAGCCGGCCGTAACGCGTTCGTGGACAGGCTGGCATCAGCGCAACATGTCACGACCTGTGTAATAAAATGTCCTTGTTTCTCTGTGGACTTACGGAGTAGTAGATTATAGAACATGTTGCGAAATCAAAAATCTTGGCGGTTTTCATTATAATAAAAAAAAAAAAAACTTATTTTTATCTAAACAAAAACATACAGAGTTTGAAATACAGTTTGATTTTTGTTATGTTTATAGTTTATGTTGCAAAATCTGTACAAGAATAATACTCTACCTCTTAAGAGCCTACACCACCTGAAATGGCTTAAGCATGATCCTCCGTTATGTCGAAAATACTGCGGCATTAATTTTGAAATAAATATAAAAAGTTGAGGCTTAATATTGATATTTGACGAAAACACAAGAAATTCCAAAGTTACCTGCAAAGCGAACAATAAACCGTTGGTATTCAAAAAATACTTCAAATTACATCATGAAACTTTGCACTCTAACTGAACTAACTATAAAGCAGATCTTATGTTTTTTATTTTTTTCAAATTACCATAATTTCCACCGTAAAAAGCAATTACCTAAACTATCAGCGCCCAGTACCGCACTCAGTCTCGCTCTCACTCAGTCCGCGAGCAGTATCGTGCGAGCGAGATAAAAAGTTGAGATGGTGCAACCACTCTAGATTTTAGTGCATGTGAGTTAAGATTTATATTTATTTATTTATATATACTTTATTGTACACCACAAAAATACATAACAAAAAAAGACATAATCAAACACTACAAAATATACAATGGGCGGCCTTATCGCTTTCTGAAATCTCTTCCAGGCAACCTTTATAATATTGTGGTGTTTGCTAATGTTTGCCAAAAAACCCCATCATTTTATGATGGGGTTTTTTGGCAGTAGTGAGTAGGTACTTTTCTGAATCCACAGTACAATTTCTTTTATTACTGTTGATCAAAACCTCAACACACATTCAAATGGCTTTTACATACAGTTTTTCAAAAATGCATTAGTAAAATAATGCATTGAGCGAGACTCGGAATAACTCACATTTCTTTCTCCTAAAACGGGATTTTATGTAACGCACAAATCTTGGCTACCCAACCTTCAGATCAGTGTATCACAGCATTCTCCTGTATATTTTTACGACGTCCATCATCCATTATTAAGACGGTATCGAGCTTAGTTCATAATAAACAAATAATAATTCATAGTGACTACGTGGCTGTCATTTAATGCATCGTTTTATATCAAGTCTCAATTCACTACCGTCTTTATGAATTTACGTCATAAACAGCTGCTACCGTATTACGAGTACCTACCTAACCTTCAGTCATTAGTAAACTCGTGGCTACTGTGCAGAAAGACGTTTATCCTAATGAGCCATTAACTTCCTGTTCTTCTTCTCCCTTATCCACTTAACCTATCTATATTATTAATTATAATATAATATATATAGGGTGACGGGTAATTAGTGACCGATACTTAAACACATGATTGTACTCATGATAACAAACAACTTTTACTATGGGACCAAACAAGAAATCGCGAAAAAAAATCAGCTGCTCCCTACATTTTGACGAGTTATGCGAACACGAATGTAGGGAGCAGCTGATTTTTTTTTCGCGATTTCATGTTTGGTCTCATAGTAAAAGTTGTTTGTTATCATGAGCACAATCATGTGTTTAGGTATCGGTCACTAATTACCAGTCACCCTATATAATATTATAAAGCTGAAGAGTTTGCTTGTTTGGTTGAACGCGCTAATCTCATAAACTGCTGGTTCGAATTAAAAAAATTATAGTAGTGTTAGATAGCCATTTTGTCGAGGAAGCTTATAAGCTATAAAACATTACGCTACGATTAATAGGAGCGGAGCATCAATGAAAAATGTTGCAAAAACGGGGACAATTTATTCCTTTCGAGAGTTTCCGTTGCGTGCGCTGCGTAAACGGTTAAAGTTACGCAACAATCATGTATGACGGAATTGTTCCTCTTAAAAAGTTCTAAAAAAAAATTCCACGATAGCATATATGTCTATCTTTTAAGGTTGGCTCACTATAACTTTTATAACGGTAATCAAATCTACACTAATCATAAAACTGAAGAGTTTGTTTGTATGTTTCAACGCGTTAATCTCTGGAACTACTAGTCGGATTCGAAAAATTCTTTTTGCATGTGGTAGAGTAGTTCTTGAGAAAGGCTATTGGCTACTTAACATCACGGTAGGGCTATGAGGAGCCGTGAAAAAAGAAAAAAAGTCAAAAAGAACATTAAGCGAAAACGAAGTAGAGCTCGGGCAGGCGATGCGATGCGACTGGGTGGGTCGGGGGCACAAGAAATTTCATGCGGACGAAGTCGCGGTTAGAAGCTAGTGATGATATAAACGTAGTTTACTCCCCGTGATAAAATAGTAATATATTATGTGTTATCCAGTTAGTCACTCACTAGCTTACTTCACAGTGTTCTTTCGCACGCCAAAATACCTTGAATAAGAAAACAACCCATTCATTTACTTTTGAATACAAAAAATACTGTTGGTGGATATCATTCGCTCATTTCTCAGTACTCCAAACATCATCATCCATTCTACTTTAACTAATCCCAATCAGTTTATTTCAATTAACAATTATTATAAATTAAATATACTTGTACACATTTTTTTTTTAAGACTGTTATATTTTAAATTATGTAAATAAAATAATATAATAAATTCATTAACAATTTCAGTTTTGTTCTTCAAGTACCTACATTTATATACCAATACTCATCAACAAAAATTCCTTCACCATCAAGGAAAACCACACAGACATTCTGGTAACTGCAAGACATTAAAACCTACGATTGAAGACGTCAGTATAACTATTTGGAAAAGATCGTTTCCGACCATTACACGGCCGATTGGCCAGCTGGCCTTACTGACCTCTTTAGGCACTGACTGCTTACTCGGCAATCCGGGTACTAAGGTCGTCCGTAGTTCGGAGTCGGGAAATCGGGATGCATGGAGATGTTTTCCGGGTTTCGTCGAAAAGATTTAAAGGGTAAGCGTTCTCTAAATTGATTGAATATTTAATGTATGAATGAAAGGCGACTAACAAAAGATATTTACAAGGAAGATGTGAGTGGAAACGCCGGTAGGAAGACATATAGTGACCTTATTGGTGATTAAACTTCTTTCGCGATTTGTACACATTATAAACAAAATTGAGAACGGGTCTTCTCGCAATATTCCTTTTTTTTTTCTTTTTTTCTTATGGTGATATTCTTCAGAAAGGTCAGGTGCGTACTTGCAACCGACGTGCGTGTTATTACCAGATGTTGAACTTAAACGAGGCAAAAGGAGTATGTAAGAATTGTAGCAGGTGGTATTCTGTAGTTTCTTGCTACCCCCATGGGAAGGAGTGAGTTTATGTTTATGTGTGTGTGTTTGTGTGTATGTATGTATAAGGCTGATGCATACCGCGAAACCGCAGTTGAATATTTCAACTGACTCGGATGATGTTCCGCTACTCGAGTACCGGAATATCAGAGGAACATCAGCGAAAAGCGGTTTCGCTGTTTCGCGGTTTCGCGACGGAGATATGCTACGGCCCTAAATACTTAATTGTAAGCAACATTATGCTCTTTTTAACTTCTCTTAAGTTCGTATTCTTAAATGATTTTCACGTTTGAACCTCAATATTATACCTGCATATCAATTGCGTTACTTTCAATCATTATCCGAAGTATTTCAAGGAAATTGCTAATCCATTGCTTTACAGGATTGAAAAAAAAAATCGGCTGCTCGACAACGCAATGAATGTTGATGAACTGTCAAAGTGAAAGGCAATGTCAATGTTAGTGTGTAACTTCGCTGATAGATTTCATACTAATCTCAAATTAACTGCATAACACACTCAAAATCAATGCTATACACTTTTACAGGGTCAAGTTAAATCAGCTAGGGCAACTCCGCAGACGTGATTAGTATCGATATCTAAGCATGATAAAATGGATGCATGGTAATGTTTTGTTTTTTTTTTTTAAATAAAAAGTTTTTAATTTTTTTTTAATTTAAAAAAAAAAGAAAATAATTTGGTGATGTTTTTTTTGGGGTCATCAACCGCCGCGCCGTGCCGTTTGTGTAGTCACTTAAAATATCAGTTTGAAATCTTTTTTTTTTTTGTAATCTTCACAGTGGTGATCGGTATCGATATCTCAACACGATAAAAACTGATTTTATCAACTTACACATCAAGTAACAACACTACCAGCGGTCATTGACCCCAAAAAAAAACATAAAATCTTTTTTATTTTTATTTTGTCGTGTCATCATGTCTGCGGAGTTTCGCTATTTATTTATTTTTTTCTGTTTTTTTTTTATGTTGATACATCATGTATTAAAAATTCACCGTTTTGAAAGTTATAATAATTCAATTTACATTGTTAAATTCTCAAAATGAAAGCAATTTATTGTGAGAGTACAGAATTCGTAACCATAAGTCGTTCTAGAATACCGCCCAATATTATAATGTTTAATTAATGTAAGCTAAAGTGTCAAGACACTAGGCAAATGAAGCCGTGCTCAGGTGGTACTCCCACAACGACAAGTGACCAATGCGTTCCCGCCACAAGCGATTAAACGTCAAATTGATGTCCGCCATCTTGCGACGTCATCGTTCACGCAGGCTACGGTGATTACTCATAGTGGCACGCGCCAATTAATAATAAGGTATTTATTTATATTATACCATACTTATCTATTTTATTTATAGGAAGATTGTAATACAACTCAGGGTGTGTTTCAATATGGTTATAAAAAGATGTTTATTTTTCACTTTTTGTGAATTAGTTTTAGGTACTTGTAAAATATCGTGAAAGACACTCAGACAAGATAATGAGTCGCGTCTGGCTAGACAGCCAGCGCACTAAACATATCTACCTACTTAATATAGTAAAAGCTACCATGATGGATCCAAGAATATTCAAGTAATTTAAAGTAATGTTAGAAAAAATAGCATTTGAGCAGGACCGGAGAAGAACATAGATTCAGGAACTAATGAAACAGTTTTGTGTAGCTCAAGTATGTATAATATTAAAGCCACAAATGTTGAGACTACTAGGGCGTAGTTATAATGATAAAAGGAGACTAATTAACACACGATAGAAGTCAAAACTTACGACTGGAGCCGAGTATACGCGATTCAGCGCCGAGTATACTCGATTCAGCGTCACCAACCAATCAACCAATTGGAGCCGAGTATACTCGTCTCATCGTCAGCGATCGAATGGAGCAAGTCTACGCGATTCAGCGCTGAGTATATGCGATTCAGTGTTACCGACCGACTGCAGCCGAGTATACCCGATTCAGCTTCACCGACTCCAGCATGACGTTTCATTCATTGTTCAGAAAAGTCAGATAAGTCAATTACAATAATGACGACAAACAGAAGGGGTCGTAGGTTCGACTCCTTTCGTTGCACTTGGCGAAATGTATGTCGGTAAATAGGCCAACCGGCCACGTACCTAATGGAAAGCGGTTACCGCTACTTACGAACATATAAAACAGGGAACGGTCTGCGTTCTCGCCTTTACCAATAATATTAGGTAATAGCATCAATCGAATGTAATATCCCTGACACCCATATCATTTTACAGACACGGCAATATAACACATTTAAGGTACATGATTTTTAATAGTAATTAATTAAACATTTTAAATAATTAAAATTAAATAAACCGAATAACGGGAGGTGTAATCGATTTGTGAAATCGTTATACCCCCTTTACATTCAGCCCATTTCCACGGCAACTTGCAAGGAAATAATAAAATGGGCAACGCGAATGTATAAACAGGTCGCTTCCCTTGCCGTTGACGTTGCCACTTGCCTTGCCTGGCGATCCCCAAATTGGCAGTTTTTTGGCGGACATCAAAGGGCCGGCAACGCGAGCGCGGATGACTGTTTATGTAGGTACTGCTCTCTCGCTCACTTGCTATCGGATTTCTACGTTCTACAATGTTGGAAAGACATATGACGCGGCAATGGTTGAATGTAAACGGGGTATTAGAATCGATATAATGAGTAGGCAACACTGCGAGCGTAGGCATTTTAAGCTTGACGCCCGAACAGTGCGGACGTGTGCTGGCTGTATTTTACAGATTTTACTGTGTAACGTTGGTTGTGCAATAAAATGACTATAAAACATAGTGACCTGAGTTTTACTACACACATATACACACACACACACACATACATTACGCCTGTTTTCAGGTGTACGTAGATAAGTACACCGACATGGTGGGCTATATCAGTGTAGTGTGGATTACATCTAATAGGGGGCGAGCCTATTGCCATCAATTGGGAACAAATCCAGACTCCGGGCTACTACTGAGAACTTCCTGATAGAAGAATCCAACAACAAATTTGCCCGACCTACGAAACGAAACCTCATGATCAACAGCAGAGCTTGCTACCACTAGACCAACGAGGCAGACAACACAGCCAAACATACGAACACGGCAATATACACACACACATAAACTCACACCTTCTTCCCATGGGGGTCAGCAGAAACTACAGATTACACCCTGTTCCTCATACCTCTATACTGGTAACCCCGACGTGATCGTCAGCGTAGACTTCGAGCAACTACTTCAGCGTGATATCATCAGCATCACTTCCTCAAGTTTTCGAACGGCGAGTCACACAGCCAGCCAGCACCTACGGCTTCAACGGATATCCTGAGCACTGCATGCAGGGGACGCGCATTCTTGGTCATCACCCTCAGCCTCATCAGCAACCTTGGCACAGCACACTGCACTTGTGCGGGTCACAAGATACCGTTATTTTGCCGCCACAGTAAACTATATCGTCTCACAAATTCAGCATTTAATTTATAAGAATAGAAAAGCTCGAACCATGGTAAAATTACATCTATTAACCAGTTAGCAAGGTTGCCCAGGGTGTATTTAAAAGCACCCTGTTCAATGAATCTGTCTAGCCTTTTCCCAACTATGTTGGAATCGGCTTCCAGTCTAACCGAATGCAGCTGAATGCCAGTATTTTAAATGGAGCAACTGTCTGTCTGACCTCCACAATCTAGTTAATGCATAACACGATACTCCTTGATAAGACTGGTTGTCAGACTTTTGAGCTTCTCACTACCCGTAACGACTATCAAAGATTTACGGATGACAGCCGGGACCAACGGCTTTACGTGCTTTCCGAGTTACGGAGGGGTCTCGATATGTTATGAACAGACCGCGGCAAGCGTAGCTTAACCTTTGATCAACACGTGCGGCTGTTAATATTTTGCCACGAGCCCCTGTTTATTTAATACAATCGTTACATAATTGTTTTTATTAATGGTACCTTCAGGTAGTTCTCTAGGGAGGAGCTTGTGGCTAAGTAACAACAGCCGCTTGGGTCGATCCATCAAGTTAAGCTTGCCGCTTGCCGGGGTTGTCCATGGATGAGTGGTCATGTTAAGCCGTTGGTCCCGGCTGTCATTCGTAGATCTTTGACAGTCGTTACGGGTCGTCAGAAGCCCGAAAGTCTGACAACCAGTCTTACCAAGGGGTATCGTATTACCCAGATACTGAGTTGTGAAGGTCAGATAGGCAGTCGCTCCATGTAAAATACTGGTATTCAGCTGCATCCGGTTTGACTGGAAGCCGACCCCAACATAGTTGGGAAAAGGCTAGGCAGATTGATTGATCTTCAGGTATTTCTCAATTTAACAGTCTTTACACCTTGCAATTTATCAGAAACATAATCACAACAATATTAACTTAGCTTCACATTCTCAGCAGCTAAAACATTTATGTGTCGCAGCTTGTGTACTGTCACAGCAAACGTATCCTCAAATTTCCGTCAGTAACAGACAGTAATTTAATTATCCAGCTAACAATTGCGTTAGTATTGCGATGCGAAGGTGTGACTTGTACCTACTACATAAATAATACAACGTGTCGTTTTGCATCCCCGTAAAATTTAAGGATATGGTATAGACAATCAAACTGAACAACTTTTTCCATGGCACCAACATCGTAATCGCGAACAAATAATCAGTCGTCCATATACATTTGCGTCGAGTAGGTATTGAAGTTTTCTATGGGACAGTTGAAAATTTTTTCGCGATTACGATGTTGGTCCCATGGAGAAAGTTGTTCGGTTTGATGTTTTGTATCAAACCCTGAAATTTGACGAGGATGCAAAACTACACGTTGCATAACAAGGAGTCTAGATTTGTGCCGTCACGAATTTGTGACGTAAACACCTTTAATAACACTATTTGACGTTGAGATGAGTTGAGGTGTTTATTGTTGAGTTGCTTTGTTGCAATGATACTTGCTCAGGTGTATCTAATTAGACTGAAAGTTGACACTAATTTAGTTGGAAAATAACTTGGTGGATAATGCTGGTATTACTGTATTTTATACAAAACTTTCTCTACACAGATATTTCTTCATACATTTTCTAACACATCCTTGCGGAACGTAGGTATATGAAAATAGAAAATGTAACACAGATATATAATGTACACAAACATAGTTCGTTCACATCTCGCGTTTAGAGATTTATTCCCCTTGTAAGCGAGCAAAGCGTGACGGTTTATATACCCGTATATATTTAGTTACTAGACATTTTCATATGTCGTAGAATATTCGGAATTGTAGAGAGGGAAAGATGGGTAGAATTCTTGGACTTAATGGCTTGAAGTCGGCATAATACAGAGAAAAATTCATGTTATTTTTTTGTGTATGGGAAGAGGCTTTTGACTTGCTGCGGGACAGTTATTATAATACAAAATATGATTTTGAAGCTACATAATATTATATTATGTAATTTTAGGAACCAGAAGCGGGTAGTTTTAAAAAAAACAACAGTTTTCACAACCTAAGTTCGTTTACTACAATAATTATGATTTATGACATATCAAATCAAAAACAACAGCCACTAACTTATTAGAAAAACCACTACTCACAAAAATAACTAAAAATGTGACTTACTGCAAATCGCACCGATTACCAATCCAACAACCTCACCGCTAGGAGTCGCTCGAGCAAATGGACTTTACTGCTAGTTATTATAGTTATTTATATATGGCATCTCGCAGTTGACCACTAAGGGTCGAGACTGCTCAACCGGCCTTTCTCACCGACCCTGATGACCCCATAACCCTCCTTCAGGAGAGTAGCAAGGCCACCAGTACGGTTTATAAACGTAGACCACCCCGGAATACATTCCGACCTCGCCGCCGAGGTCGTAATCGTAACCGCCCCCCCCCCCTATCCCCTACTCGGTGAAGCTGTGCCAGCTGGGGGCACAGCTGAGCCTGTAGCACTTGTCCCCCCCGTCATGATCCAGCCTGCCCCGTCTGGCTGTCATATTATTATTAGCGACGCTCAGTCGACTAATAATTTACCTTAGTTTTAGGCCTGGCCGGGGGCTTTAAGTTCGCTTAAAGGACTTTACTGCACAATGACTACCGTATTTATAGACGTCGGTGAGGGTATGGCACGATTTAAAATAAGTCACTACGAACTATGCTAATACGGCCTCTCCTGATCGTGCACCGTCCCCGGCTGCATCATCCTCAAGAAGATTCACTCGAGGATTTGGTGAAGGTGGGTGACTCATCCTCGGGAGCCTCAGGATCATCATCGCTCATAGCGAGATCTGCCCGAAGTATGGCTTCAGGTGTGTCCTGCGTGCCCACGGACTCAGCGTGAACTGTCGAAGGGCCAGCTTCCGTCTCATCGTCATCTCCCTCATAGCCTGTAGATGTAAAATAAACTTGTTAACTTACAACACAACGGTACGCGCAAGCGCCTATTCTTTCATTCCTCACACATACAAGGCCCTCATTCATTAGGACACGCAAACTCAGCTAGTTTGGTCGACTATTTCCTTCACTAACACCTCTCACAGCGAAACATTTTCTTACACACGTGCATTACTCATTCTCCTACTTGTACGTACAGGCCTAAAATAAATACCTCACTCGCTAGACACGAATGAAGCTCTTACGTACTATAAGTACGTCTGCAAGGCATATAAGCCCCTATACGCACTGAAAAGTACGTCTGCAAGGCAATAGCCCCTACGCACTAAAAAGTACGTCTGCAAGGCAAAAGCCCCTACGCACTAAAAAGTACGTCTGCAAGGCAAAAGCCCCTACGCACTAAAAAGTACGTCTGCAAGGCAAAAGCCCCTACGCACTAAAAAGTACGTCTGCAAGGCAAAAGCCCCTACGCACTAAAAAGTACATCTGCAAGGCAAAAGCCCCTACGCACTAAAAAGTACGTCTGCAAGCCAGAGGCTTCTTCGATGCGTACCCCATGGGACGCGCTGCTGGGTCATCTCACCTGCTCGCTCCATTATGCAAAGCGAATTCATTCGCATCACATACACTCTAATGTACGGCCATAACAAGCAAGCTGTAACATAGCAATGTTAAATAAGCACACAACTTACTTTCGAAAAACGCAGCACAACTCTCGGGGCACCACTCTCCTTTCCAGGGGACTATATATTGGGCCGCTGCTTGGGTGGTCTTGCCACGTGCGCCACTTAAAAGCTTCAGCTCGTAACGTCCGCCTGGTAAGGTCTTAACCACACGGTAAGGACCTCTCATGCCCGAGTCGAGTTTCCCCGTTGATTGGGAGTATTTAATGACAAAGACCTGGTCATTCGGCTTGTAAACTCTGGGAGGGTGTCGGTGACGATTTACATGGCGGTCCTGCTGGTTTTTGTTTTTATCTAGCAAGTCCTTGGCTCGGCTTCTACTGATCTCTCTCATTGCCTCATGATTTGGGCTGCTGTTTTCAACTGCAACGTCGCGGATCAGCGCACGAATGATAGGAGTGGTCGCATTAACACCGATTAACAGAAACAAAGCCGATACTTGAGTGGTTTTTTGTTTAGTTATAATGAATTTTTATTGTAACTTTCAACACGAATCAGGTTGAGGACTGTCCGTACATAACGCTCAGCTTGCCCATTTGCATGATGCATCCCGGGCGTTATGTAGTGGATATCACAACCTAACTCGGATATCCAGTTGGTAAAGCTGGAGGCCTCAAACATGCGGCCTCGGTCGCAAACTAACAATTTGGGCGCACCAAACAACGAGATAGCATCGTTAAAGACGCGTTTGAGCTCACTGGTGTCCTGTCGGTACATAGGGAAAAGTAGACAATATTTGGTGAACGCATCGACTAGTATGAGCACAAACTTGTAACCGTTAGATTCCGGCAACGGTCCTAGCGCGTCGACATGTACCGTATTGAAGGGGACGTCAGATTTTTGCCAAGATGTAATGGGCTGAAGGGGAGCTCTCGGAACTCGCTTTTTAGATATGCAAATAAGACAATGCGAAGTATATTTCTGAACAAAGGACTTAAGGCACGGAAACCAGAAGTGTTTTAATATGAGGTCCAAAGTTTTTTCCGCTCCAATATGTTCATGCTCGTCATGAAAAATGCGTAACAAGCTGAGTCGATGACCTTTAGGGACAAAACATAACAGGCGGGATTCCTCGCCCACAGGTGAGTACCGGTAGTATAGAAGGTCGTTTTGACACACATAGCGACGTGAATCCAAAAGACCATCTCTCAGTTTTTGGATTAAGTCCTGAGTTTCATTGTCGGCGTTTTGAGCCATCTGAGCCCAATTCAAAGGTCGGTCAATATGGTTGACTTGCATCGCTGGTGGGTTCCTGCTCAAATAATCTGCGTGGCCCATCATGGCACCTTTTCTATATTCGATGGTAAAATTGAAGTCTTGCAGATAAATCCACCAGCGAGCAACCCGTGGAAGCAGATCCTTCTTGCGCTCGGTGGCTTTCAGGGCATTGCAATCGGTTATAATCTTAAAGTTCACACCAACCAAGTAATGCCTGAAATTCTGCAACGCCCTGACAACCGCCAGCGTCTCTAACTCGTACGAGTGGTATCTGCCTTTCGCGCCCTGAGTGACCTTGCTAAAGTAGGCTACCACGCGTCTGCTACCGTCCGGGTGGAGCTGCATTAATACAGCTCCATAACCGGTGCTACTCGCGTCCGTGTGGAGTTCTACCGGTAGGTTAGGATCAAAAATTGCAAGTAACGGCTCACTAGTCAGCTGTTTTATAAGGTATTGGCGGACTTCGTCTTGTTCAGGTCCCCATTGAAATTTGACATCCTTTTTCGTAAGGCGTGAGATACTTGCAGTCTTTGTCGCATAATCCTTGATATAGCGTCGAAAGTACCCAGCCAAGCCTAAGAATTGGCGCACTTGTTTAACATTAGTCGGGGTAGGCGTGTTTATCAACGCTTCAATTTTCCGGGGACTCGGCCTAACCTGACCATGGCTAATGACGCGACCCAGGTATTCTACTTCGGTACTCAAAAATGAACACTTTTGAAGATTGATCGAGAACCCGGCCTCGGTCAAAGTTTTTAGAACCTCGCGAAGCAATGCTATACCGTCACTGACTGACGAACTCAATATCAGTACATCGTCTATGTACACTAGAACATGCCCTGCCTCGATCAACTTTCGAAGAGTGTTGTTTATAATCCGCTGGTAAACCGTTGGAGAGTTGCAAAGACCAAAGGGCATTTTTAAATATTCGAAGTGTGCCTCCGGAGTCACAAACCCAGTTTTATGTATTGAGCTCTCATCAATAGGAATTTGGTGAAAGCCTGACGCCATATCAAGGCTGGTGAAGAATCTCGAGCCACCAAGGCGATCAATGTGATCCTCAATGAGCGGAAGTGGATACCTGTCTTTTATAGTGATGCGATTGAGTGCTCGAAAGTCAACACACATCCTGTCCGTGCCGTCTTTCTTTTTAACTAAGATGATTGGGCTTGCGTACTCGGAGTCTGACTCCCTGATTATATTTTTGTCCAACAAGTCTTTCACTATTTCGCGAACCTTGAGTTTTTCCTGGTATGATAGGCGGTAGGGATGATAGGCTATCGGAACTTCACTCGTTAAGTTAATGTGCATTTTTCCCGTTTTTACCGTCGTAGTGGCGGTACCGGATATCAAAAACGAAGAAAAGTCACCTATCACAGTCATTAATGAAGTAAGTTCCTCGCCCTGAAGGGGCGTATTGACCTTATTACGCTCATCGGTTCTAACACAGTTAACTTTAGTGATCGCGGCGGAAGAATTTGAGTGAGTCAAGTATTGTTTGTCTTTAGTTCTCACGAAAGTAACGCCATCTCTGTTTAAAACGTCGGTCCCAATAATTATCGCTGTATTCATACACGAGGCGGGTACAACAACAAAATCTACATCAAGCGCGATATTACTGAACTCGACTGTAAGTGTGACACATTCGTGAGCAACAATCTCGTTTTGGCTTACACCCTTAAGAACACAATAAGTTTGTTTTCTTGGACCAGAAAAGTGTTTCAGGACGGCTGATGATATAAGGGATACGTTTAGTGCACCACTATCTATTAAAACGTCAACTGGTATGCCCTGTATCACCGCCGCACAGACGTCGTTATTTCCAGTACAATTTGAGAGTTCTTTGCAGAGGTTGACTTTGCGTTGGTTATTATTTTGGCCCTCAGATCTAGCTTTGGCAAAACACTCACTTTCTTTATGTCCATTCTTTTTGCAGAATGTACATGTAACTTTTGACTGTGTCTCAGAGGAGACCTTACGTTTTTTGTGACAGTTAAAACTTATATGTCCAGTCTGGCCGCAGTTGAAGCATTTATTTTCACTACGATCAGCGTTTCGTTTTTTGGATACATTAGGCGGTAGACGGTTGTCTTTGCTACGGCCAGGCTTGACATAAATACTTAAAAATGACACTAAGTTTTCCGTTGTAAGGTTTGTATTCGCGGCGGCGGCCCTTACTTGCGCATCGCTTAAACCACGTATCACTATTTGAACCATAAGTTCCTCGCTAATACCCTTAACTATACGCAGGCGTAGTAGTGATCGGCGTGCGTATTCGGCATACGTAGAAAACTTATCAGAACATGTGTTCATGACATCAAAAAGTGTTTGAGCGTAGTCTATTTTTGGCGGACAAAGGGACTTGAATTCTTTAACAAAATTAGACCAGGTGCGATCGTTGGTTGCCCATTCGTTTAGCCATGACTTGGCATCCCCTTTGAGGCAGTTGGCCACGCGCGATAAACTCTCTAAGTCTTCCCAATGATTCGCTATCCTAGCTCGTTCCACTTCATCACACCACACCTCAAAATTATTAACGGCCGGATCAAAATTTGATACATAATAGCTTTGCGATTTTACTCGATTTATTGATATTAGAGCATCCGCGAGGGCTTGTGTAGCGCTGGCAGACGAAATGTCGTTATTAGATTGAGGCGTGCTGGCGCGTTTAGGTGGAACCGGGGTTTGAGATATGCTCGCGTTACTCTCTTCGATAGCATTCAATCGCGCTAATATCGAGCCTAAAGCCATTTTTACTGAACCATCGGGGGTACAAGATCGAGAACTAACATGGCGAGAACTATGACGGCGCGACCGCGAGCGATGTTTATGTCTATGGTCTCGGCGCGATTTGCTACGAGTACGCCTAGCTTTGCGCCGGCGTGGCGTTTCACTAGACTCTGATCTTTCACGTAAACGGGACGATCGTGGCATCGTTACAAACACAAGTTAGCGGCTGTTCGATTTCCGTTAAATTACTCGCAAAAATACAAAAAGTTTACTCTCTTAGAAACACCGTGTGTGGGCACAGGCCTATCCCACTTCTGATTTTAGGAACCAGAAGCGGGTAGTTTTAAAAAAAACAACAGTTTTCACAACCTAAGTTCGTTTACTACAATAATTATGATTTATGACATATCAAATCAAAAACAACAGCCACTAACTTATTAGAAAAACCACTACTCACAAAAATAACTAAAAATGTGACTTACTGCAAATCGCACCGATTACCAATCCAACAACCTCACCGCTAGGAGTCGCTCGAGCAAATGGACTTTACTGCTTTATTATTTTTTATTTATTATTTATATATGGCATCTCGCAGTTGACCACTAAGGGTCGAGACTGCTCAACCGGGCGTTTCCTGTGGGTTCTTTAAGCGAACTTAAAGCCCCCGGCCAGGCCTAAAACTAAGGTAAATTATTAGTCGACTGAGCGTCGCTAATAATAATATGACAGCCAGACGGGGCAGGCTGGATCATGACGGGGAATAGGACTTTACTGCACAATGACTACCGTATTTATAGACGTCGGTGAGGGTATGGCACGATTTAAAATAAGTCACTACGAACTATGCTAATAGTAACTTTAAAAAATCTTTATTAATTAAATCAGACCACTGATGGTCCATAAAAAACACACACACAATTTAAAAATAATAATAAAAATAAGTTGATACAATAAAAAAATAGAATGAAATGGCATACATACACAAACTCGCGCCTTTCTTCTCATGCACATTAAAAAACCGACCAAGTGCGAGTTGAACTCGCACACGAAGGGTTCCGTACCATATATTATGTTTAACAATCTATTATCATAATGATTTTATTGCATTGCATTTTATGAAAGCAAACCAATGCCAAACAAATGTCATTATTTATTTCTTTCTTTTCAATTTACTATCTACCATTATCTGCTTGTCTTTTCCCAACTACGTTTTGGTCGGCTTCCAGTCTAACCGGATGCAGCTGAATAACAGTATTTTACATGTAGCGACTGCCTATCTGCCCTCCACATCCCAGTAACTGGGTAATACGATACCCCTTGGTACGACGGTTGTCAGATTTTCGCGCTTCTGACGACCCGTAACGACTGTCAAAGATTCATGAATTTTCATTTCAATTTACTATCTATGTTTTTATGATTTGAATGAGGAGGAGGAGCTCCTGGCTAAAGAATAACAGCCGTACGGGTCCATCCATCAGGTTAAGCTACGCTTGCTGGGGTTGGTCCGTGGATGGGTGACTATCTTTACATACCCAGACTCTTCCGTGCCTCGGAAAGCACGTTAAGCCGTTGGTCCCGGCTGTCATTCGTGGATCTTTGACTGTCGTTACGGGTCGTTAGAAACCCGAAAGTCTGACAACCAGTCTTACCAAGGGGTATCGTATTACCCAGTTACTGTGTTGTGGAGGTCAGATAGTCGCTCCATGTAAAATTCTGGTATTCAGCTGCATCCGGTTGGACTGGAAGCCGACCCCAATATAGTTGGGAAAAGGCTAGGCAGATTGATTGTTTTTATGATTTGAATAATAATAGATTAACCTCTAAAAGATAGCCTGAGTAGGTACCCATTCATTCTTGTATCATTCTGACCGAAATGAAGCCATGTTATTGGGTTGTATCTTCCCTTATCAACGTTAAACAAAATAAATAAATAACATACATACTGTAATCTTGACATTCAAACACAGTCCTCTGCTCGACAAGGCAAGTACTCCAAATGCTAGCAACATGTCTTCGTGTAAATATGTACAACAAAAGGTTTAAAAGTCGATTTCCTATGTAGAATAGGGGCGAAGATTCAAGTTGTCATTCTCGATAATAAGGTAGGGGTTTAGTGGCAAAGATTTAGCGATAGTATTTATATAGTTATAAGACATTTTTAACGTATGAAATAGCATTTCTCGAAGAATATTAAGTACTTAAGTCAGTGAAAGTTCAGGTTCTGCGACTTTTCTTGTAGCAACCCTTTTGAAAGAAACAATAAAAATATAGTTTTATTTACCGCGGTACATGCACGCAAATTCATAACTAAAACATTATTTTCTATTAGTTTCAAAAATGGTTTTGATAAAAAGCATTTTTCAAATTATGTATTTTTTGCTACATAAATAAAATAAAATAAAAAATAAAAAAGCCATTTATTTCAGTAAATTTACATTTCTTAAAATCTATGTATGTGTTAGTTTTGTTTAATTTATTCTATGTTATTTATTTGTCTCTCACTTAATATAATTTTATGTGTATCCTATGTAATTAATTAACTAAGTAATTAAGGAACTATAAATACTATGATATAAATCATAGTATTTATAGTTACTTAATTTTTATTTAATTTATCGGAACCCCAGAATGGGTGATGGCCTCCTCCAGTGATGCCCATTTGACTCTGTCTTCAGCTACTTGTCTCCAGTTTGGACCAGCTATTGCTTTATTATCATCTTTCCATCTTGTAATAAGTCTACCTCTTGTTCATTTGCCTATTGGGCCGTTCCAGAATGCTACTTTTTTGGTCCATCTATGATCTGTTGGCCGCGCAACTTAAATTTTTTTGCGTTTTGCTACACATTGAAACATAATTTATTTTCGTCCATTTTGTCCTAAGTGCAATCAACTGCACTGTCGTGGGTTAATATCCTATAGTTAGTTTCTATTTGTTTTTGTTTGCTTTCTGAGGCATCTCTACATACCGAGACTCTTCCGTGCCTTGGCATGACAGTCGTTACGGGTCGTCAGAAGCCCGAAAGACTGACAACCAGTCATAGCAAGGGATATCGTATTACCCAGTTACTATGGCATGTGGAAGTCAGATAAATAAATAAATAAATAATAAATAAATTAATTTATTGACACACACAGGTTACATATTATACAAACAAGAAAACAAAAGCAGTGAGCATAGTTAGAAGAGTACAAAACTAGAAGAATCCGTGGGCCCCAAACTAGGCACAGCCTGTATCTTGGTGGCCCAATATAGACAGTAAAGGCAGATTGAATAACTGACTGTTCAGCGTGACACAGCGCTACAAGATACAAGAAAAAGTTAAATTTGAAATTATAAGTAAACAATAAAAATAATAATAATATCAATCTTGCAAGCAACAAAATGAACATTAAAAAAAAAAATCAAATTAAAATCATCAATAAACATGATTACAAACAAACAATAGTCAAAGGTCATTCAGAAATAAAATAAGAATACCAATCAATAAAATGAATATTCAAAACAAAAGAACCAAAATAAAATTAAAGATTAAACATAAGATCAACATGCGAAATTATAAACATCATCAAACATGATGGCATCAATATGGCATAGTGTGTCTTCGAGAGTGTGCGTGCATGTGAGAGTGTGCATATGTGTGTGGAGGGTGTGTGCATGTGTGTGTGGAGGGTGTGTGCATGTGTGTGAGTGTGTGTTTGTTAGACAGTATAAAACAGGACAGGGGGAGGGAAAGGTCTCGACTATATGAGTGTCGTTTGAGTGCTAGTTACTTCAAGGGACACAAGAGTTTTTCTGTCTCATCATAGGTCAGGTCCTGAAGCCATGTCTTTATAATAATCTTGGCTTCGAGAATATTACCAGGGATCTTTAGTGTAGATTTATTGACTGTATTAAAGACTCGAATAGGCAGAAAGAGTGACAATCGTGTAGCTAAAACCGTTCTTACTCTTGGGAAGACAAGAGATAGACAGCCGCTCCATGTAAAATACTGGTATTCTGCTGCATTCGGTTAGGCTGGAACGCGGCCCCAACTTAGTTGCGAGAATGTTAATAGGCTTAGGCAGATTGTAGTTTGTTTCTACATAAAAACCGGCCAAATGCGTATCTAACCACGCACAATGAAGGATTCCGTAGTTGAAAAGATTTTTTCCCAAATACAAACATAACATTGTAGTGAATCACATGTTCTCCCACACATTGATATACATCACGGTCAATTCTGCAACTGTAAATTTAAATTAGTAATCCTAAAAAAAAAAACAAATTTCGGACTTTATCCTTTACTGTGAGGCCTTGCTTAATACCTATCTTCCTATAAGGGTTCCGTTTTTTCCTTTTGAGGTACGGAACCCTAAAAACAAAAGCAACCTGTTACCTGAACCTACAAGTACCTTTCAAAACCTTCCTAAACCTATTATTAACAAAACCTATCCCAGAAAAGTTACTCAAAACTTCTCACTTATTACGAGAAACAGATTAAGGTCACCGCTCTCCGCTACCTCTCACCACCACACCACAACCCCATAATATGTTTAGGGACCTCTCTCGGTAAATGCGTGTGGGAATTTCCTTTTAGCGTCCAGATGTCCCAAGCTATACATAATATACCATACGTCATAATTCTCCTCTAGGTTTTGTCTAGTTTTTGTCATGACTCGGGACTGATCGCCCTAAGTTCGGGCCTTTTTTAGGACGTAAGATATTATTATTGGATGTCTTACATGTGCCGAAATCGGGACAAAAAATATTGAGTGAGTAGGGAAGGGGGGAGAGGGGGTGAATGATGTCTAGTTTGACCTTATTTGTGTTGAAAAAATATTGGGTATGGAGATTGTAGTGTAATAAAAGTAGGTATATCTCTGTAGAATGTCTATAACATGATCTATTTGACATGAATGAAAGGTCGTGGTTTACAAATGGTCAAACTGAGATCCGATTCAAGTCTTTGTTTTTTTTTTTGTTTTCTTTTTTAGGTTTGTGCTTTTGTAAATTATTATCGGTTGCCTTTTACCAATCACTGTTAAGTCATCTTCATCAGCCTTTGAATAACATCTATCTATATAAATAAAGAGAGAAGTCCTGACTGACTGACTGATCAACGCCCAGCACAAACCCTTGGACCTAGAAAGCTGAAATTTTGCACAGAGTTTCCCTTTATAATGTAGACTAGGAATAAGGAAGGATTTCCCGGTAGTACGTTCCCGTGGGATATTTTCAGACATCCACGCGGGCGAAGCTGCGGGCAAAAGCTATACATTATGTAATAAATGATTATAATCAAAGTTTTTTATTTACTAGTTTTCATTCCACAGTCCATCTTATTTCTCGCTACGATAACCTAACCATTATAAAAATCCAGTATAAAATATGTACTTAGTTGGTATTTTTATTTATTTTTCTTTCTACAATATTATCGCCTACATCACACGTAGCACGTTACATGGAAGGCACTCATGCCAACGCGATGGGTTTAAAATTAGCACTACACATAAATATAGAGAGGCGAGCACTTCGCTTTGAACGGGACGTAACCTACTTCACACAAGATGCCGATAAAACGAGTTGGGAGACGGCTAGATAGTTACATGTAGTACGAAAGAAAGACAGGAAAGACAACAAAACTGCTATAATGAAAGATGCATTAAAAAAAATTAAAAATACTTATACAAAAAAAAAAAAAAAAACCAGCCAAGTGCGTGTCAGACCATGCACAATTTATCCTAAAAACCACTATTCTTGTTGAAAAATTATGTTCTTCCATACATCGATATTAACGGTTTTCGGACTTTTCGGACTTTTCCGTGGTGTGAGCTTGTGGGTTTGTAAGTTTAAGAAATCCACATGAATAAACTTGTGGTAATATTTTCCAGTAAATTTATACACCATCAGCAGACAACTTTAACATCCAATTTTCAAAAGAACCGAAAGATTTTCCCACCTCGTTGCCTCTGTCGATTTGTGTCAACTCCTGAAGTAAGCTAATTCCGCACAAAAAGTCCGACTTTCCAATCTGCTAACGGACTACGAGACTATTATGCTGTTCCCGACAATCCTTAAGAGCTGTCGGCATTGTTAAAATTTCCATCGAAAGCCGTCCTACTTCCCTAGTGAAGTAATGTAGCTAGGTTTTAGGGAGGGACGGGATATATCGTGCGTTGCTTTTACAGGTTAAGCGCGTACTTTGTGGAAGTAGAGCATAAACCGTGGAATAAGTAGGATTTGCATAACTGTGCATAGTGAGAGTGAGGGAATCGTCGGCAAATTCAACTCTAAACTCCGGCAGTATCTGATAGATTCGCAACAGAAGCTAGATATGGTCGCATTAAATGTTTCACTTATATGAAACGCCTACGTACTTAGATTGAATCATAATTCCCAATCACTAAATTAATTAATAACTTTCGGTGTATTGTCCGTCGCACTCAGCGCTCAGCGGTCTGTAGCGATTTATGAATGCATCGGGTCGGGTCAATCTAGATCAATTGCTAAGCACAGGGTTTGCTGAGACAGTTCTTGTTGTTTTTGTAGTCTTAGCCTATTTACTATATTTCATATACATTAAAATGCTAATCATATAATATATAAAATATATAACTATCTAGATCAAGTAAAAAAATATTATTTTTATTTTTTTATTTCTTTTTTTGTATTTATATTTTGATTACTAGTTTATTTATTTATAAGTATATAATTATCAATTAGGTATGTTGTAACTGTTTGTACTCCCCGTCACTTGTCCCTACAGGTTCATTAGAAAACCAGCGTCAGGCAGCATCTGTCTGGCATTAATGCTGAAATGAACCTTTTTGGCGCAGCCGTGAGGCACACACTATTTTTTTTAAACATTATTTTAATTTTTTTTTTGTTTTGTTTTTGTGTTTCACGAAGTGTATCCAAATAAACGTTTTTCTTTCTTTCTTTCTTTTCTTTATTTATATGCAACTAGCAACCCGCCTTTGTTTGGCACGGTTGTTACGACTTCACAAAACATCGATATTTCTTTATTATAATAATGTGAAACTTCATTAATAATTTATTATAAGTACTCCTGGACACGGCACGCATAGTGAGGAGGTTCCTCTAGGAGCTGTGACCACCGGTAGCTTGGACCCTGTTCCCGATACCGGTGGGCTACTTTAACTTACCCTAGTTACGTTCTAGGTTCTTTTTTCTAACTACCCAGTTATTTAGCTAGTCAGAACTTTCCGAATTTCTAGGAATTTAACTGAACAAATGTGCCATCTAATTATAACTTCTCATTTCAGATGAATTCTGGAATGGGTGCTTCAGTATTTCTGCTCAGCTGTGTCCTAGAATTTCGATGTAGAAGCAACTTTGCGTGAATTTAATCAAGGCTTCTTTTGATTTTATTTGTACCGTCAGCAACAAAACTTGATTAACAATTGAGTTTTCTAAATCTTAATTATTGAGTAAAATATTTCATTAAAATCGGAACAGATGTAAATTTTAAAGAAAATTAACTCTTCTCTACTACATGAAATGCTAAAAAGCCGTTTATCATATCATTTTGTGTTAATTTAGATGATGTTAAAAATTAGCAGCGTTAACCAACTTCTGTAGCTGACCGTACCAGAAAAAGTTCTCGTTGTGTTAATATAATTATGTGTATGGTCAGCAACAGAAATCAGTTAACTCTGCTACTTTTTGACATCATCTAAATTAACACAAAATTATTCCATAAACTGCTTTTTTTTTCGTTTAACTGTTAAGAGTTAATGCTCTTAAAATTTTAAGTACTTCTGTTCCGATTTGAATTAAATATTTCGCTAAAGAATTAAGATTAAAAAACTACAAGTGTTAATCGACTTTTGTTGCTGACTGTACCTATCCATTGGCAACACGACATTTGTCTCGCATATTTACACCGAAAAAATCATACTTCAAAAAGAAAAAAATCTACCCAAAATGTCACCTCAAGCAGAATCCAGGATCATCCGAAAAAGAACAACATTCTTAAAACGAAATCCATGGAAACCACAACACATGGTGACATGAAAGAAAAGATCGTATTGTATGAAAAATAAATCCATTCGGAATCAAAACCGATATCGGACTCGCAACAAATAAAGCGCGGACAATGGAAGCCGAATAAAAAATAGTGTTGAAATAAAAACATGGAGAACTTTAACTTCGGAATTTCCAATCGAACGGTATTGTTGCGGCTGATATTACTATTTGTCGCTCGTACGCATTATCAAGGATATATGTGGTAGTGGAAGAATTTCATCAGTAAATCATCATCATTTGTATGGCAAATACGTGCACGTTATAAACGTTATCGTGGACGTTAAGTGCGAGTCGGACTCGCGCACGAAGGATTCCGTACCATTGTCTATAAATAAACTTTTTTTACAAAAAAAAAACAACCGACTTCCAAAAATTTTTTTGGAAGTCGGTTGTTTTTTACTGTGTGTGTTGTTTTTTTACTTTGTAGTATTTACTACAAAGTGAAAAATAACTTTAATTTCGGAAGTCGGTGTCTTTGGATCTGCATTTTAGCTTTTTGCCACGGATTTCCGAAATTAAAGTTATTTTTCACTTTGTAGTGTTTTTTTTTTTTGTAAAAAAGTTTTTTATTTTTCACTTTTTAGTGGGTCAGTCTGTAATTTATCTAAGTTTCATTAGCCTAATATCAACTGCTCATCACCTTTTACAAAATATTGCTTTTCCCGATACAAGGACGTTAATTGTTAAGGAGTTTTCCCAGTAAGGAACCAGGAGAACTGGAACTGATGATGAAGTCACCATCAGCTCCACTTCAACATACATAATGACCATAAATTGCTTAGCAATAATCGAATCGCAACCCGTGAAATACGTATTATTGAGTAGTTCCGAAGGCCATCTGTGGTCTTCCTCATCAGTTCCACTTCACCAAATGGTGCTTTCCAGGAGCAAATGCACGAGTTACTATAAAAATTATCTAAATCGTTATAGGTGTGCCTATAAAAATTGAAGGTTTCCCTTGATTTATCTGTGATGTCATCATCAGATCCTGGTTTCCTTGTCATGGTATCACCCTTGGGATATCTCCTTTCCAACAAAAAAAAAAAAAATCATCAAAATCGGTTCATAAACGACGAAGTTATCCACGAACACACATAATATACGGTCGAATTGAGAAACCTCCTTTTTTTGAAGTCGGTTAAAAATGGCAAAACACCACATTTGTTGTATGGGAGCCCCCGCTTAAATATTTATTTTATTCTGTTTTTAGTATGTGTTGTTATAGCGGCAACAGAAATACCTACATCATCTATGAAAATTTTAACTGTCTAACTATCACTCGTATATCTATCGTCCGTCCGGACGGACAGCAGAGTCTTAGTAATAGGGTCCCGTTTTATCGTATGGGTACGGAACCCTAAAAAACATCTTCATATAAATACATACGAGTACAGAGGCCAGCACATAAAGCTACTCCAATCTGTCAAATTTCTTTGATAGATTTTCAACTTTACTACAAAGGAATAAGGTTCATATTCAATTAGGAAAATTTGACAGATTGGGGTAGCTTGATGTGCTGGCGTCTGTACATTCATTAATATATTCCTTCTTCCCATGGGGGTGGGCAGAAACTACAGAACACCAGCTGCTACGATCCTTACCTACATATACCTACATTACCTACATATTTCCATACATTTTACTTCACTATGTTGTCGTGATGCCGTGGACGTCGTCAAATTAGTAAGGGTGGGTTGCACCAAGGGCTTCGTTATAGTTTCCTTCAAAGTTAATATGGCCATAGAATGACTACCTGCTGCTGCACCGTCATGTCAAATGTAAAAGATAAACTTCAGAGCAGGGACATGACATTCGACGCATCTGACATAAGTGACAGATATTTAACAACTAGCTGCGCCCGCGGTGTTACCCGCGGTTTTTGAGATACACTAAAACTCGGTGAGAAAAGTATTCACAAAAAAATTGCTCATCCCACGGGAGCACTACATTTTTTCGGGATAAAAAGTAGCCTATGTTTTAATCCAGGGTATAAGCTGTCTACATACCGAATTTCATCCAAATCGGTCCAGCCGTTTGAGCGTGAAGAAGTAACAAACATACACACACACACTCACTCACAAACTTTCGCCTTTATAATATTAGTGTGATAACTTTAACCAGCGAAGTGTGGGCGGTTAAGATTACAGTTAAAATCATGACGTCAGCTAACAAATTGTCAAATGGAACAAACCATTTTTTGTCTTAACAGGAACTTTAACAAGGGTGGGTTGCGCCATCTTACTTTAATAATAACAAACATCGAACTGAAGGTGCGATGTTTGTTATTGTTAGAGCCTGTTTCATCACCTACTATTAAGTTCCTATTAACTTACTTGGCAGATAATTTCATACATACTAAGTCTGTTCCATTTTTGAATTTATTCGGTAAGTAGTGGCTATTCAGACATCATGAAAGGACGCTGTTACAAATGGGTAGTCAAATCATTAGTTTTTTACACAAAAGTATGTTTTTTTAAATATAATTCTTTGCATTCTTCAAAAAAATTGGGCCAAATTTTTGATAGATGTGCATGGTACGATTCTGAACTATAAATCTAACAGTTTCTTAATAAATGTACCGAAGTAATAATTTTCATTCCGATACATTTATTGAGAAACTGTACCTATCTAAAATTATATTTATAGTTCAGAATCGTACCATACACATCTATCAACAGTTTGGCCAAAAGACATTTTAAGAATGTAAAGCATTTTGTTTAATAAACATACTTTTGTGTAAAAAAGTATTGATTTGATTACTCATTTGTAACAGCGTCCTTAAAGTAAGATGGTGCAACCATGGTGAAACCCACCCTTAGAAAATATAAAAGCGAACTTTGACTTGACTAAACATTGCATCACTGATCACTGTGATCTTTATAGTCGTTGCAATAAGGTTGTTGTTGGGTTGCTGCTACTAACAAGTCTGTCAATATCATGGTGATCTTTATCCTAGTTACAATAAGGTTGCTATTAGGTTGCTGCTGTCAGAGGTAAAATAACTGTGAACAGTCCGTAAATTAATTGTATTTTTGACAGATTCAGACAGATTCAAATGCGAACATTCTTAAAATACAGGAATTGCCTTCAACAATCTAGTTCGTTCAGTAGATCGTGTTTTGTTTTTTCACGAAAACGCTAGTGAAAATATACATTTTCACTAGCGTTTTCGTGAAAAACCTATACAGGTATGCGTTTTTATAACTTCTAATAATACATTATTTTATGTTAATAATATCGTTATCACGTGCACGTATTTCCATACATTTCATGGACGTGGACGTCCACGGTAATATTGTCACGTTAAAACAGCTCATTTGCTGACGTAATAAGACAAAAAGTGAGTGTTATCAGGGCAGGCACACTCCGCATTTGGGCGGAGCACCGCCGTGTTCTCACGGAGGCGATCGGCGGCGGCGATCTCTCGCGTCCAAACCTGGTCCAGGCCATGGTGCGGAGCGAGAGTGCATGGGAGGCTGTCACCTCCTTCTGCGAAGCAGTAATGCTCGCGAAGGAGGAAGCGGAACGCGTGAGGGAGAGGCAACAGCCGCGCCCTCGCGCCCCTAGCCGCCGTAGGAGACGCCCTGGGCGGCGGGAATCGATAGCCGATTCCCGGCCACCGTAGGCGCGGGCTTGCGGACGACGAGTAATGGGCAGCTCGCCGTTCGGTAAGGACCAGGCCCGGGTCGACGGCGCGTTGTGTTCCACGCGCGCCTCAAAGAGATGTCAGCAGTGACGGGGTCAATTGGGCCGATGCCGCCGGGGTCGCGGGTAGTTCGAAAGAGATACCGTGGCCCTGGCACGGGCAACTGAAGGAACATGGGTGGGTTTTAGTCAGTAAAAGTCTGACACGCCCTCCCGCTCTGCCCAGAGCGGGAGAAGTCATTTGATGATTTCCCATCCACAAAAAAAAAAAAAAAAAAAAAAAAAAAAGGCACACTCCGCATTTTAGGTATGAAGCTACAAGTACGCGGCGGGCTCGACTTGTCGAGCTAATTCAATGTGGGCTGCCGCGCACCGGTCGGCTCGCACGTAAGTTCGATACTCAAGCAAAAGAAGACAACCCTAACGAGTCAGAAGGTTTAGGAGCTACGCGATAGAAAGAGAGGCAACTTCTATAATATAACTGTAAGCAATTAATTAACGCTGTGCGACCTGAATTGCACTTTATTGTGTGGTAGCAAGAGTCGCTATTTCGCGGAGAGAATCTTCGGCTTCCAGTCTAACCGGATGCAGCTGAATACCAGTATTTTACATGCAGCGACTGTCAATCTGACCTCCACGACCCAGTGGCTGGATAATACAATACTTCTTGGTAAGACTGGTTGTCAGGCTTTCGGGCTTCTGACGACCCGTAACGACTGTCAAAGATCCACGAATGACAGCCGGGACCAACGGCTTAACGTGCTTTCCGAGGCACGCAGGTGTTTCGGTATGTAAGGACGGTCACCCATCAAACTCAAACTCAAACTCAACGCATTTATTTCAAATAAACCAATTACAGGCACTTTTGAATTGTCAATGGGTCGGTCAGTCAGAATGATGAAGCTAGTTGCCCATTCCAAAGCGTAGTAGATCCCTATGGAGAAGAACGGGCAAGAAACTCCACGGACACTCTTTTAAATCATAATATTTTTACAAAATATTGGTTACATCGTTCATGTTGAAAATATACATGTGAGAACAATGTAGAAAGACGTGCACGTTAAAAAGCGTCCGTAATAAAAAAATAAAAACTAAAACAACTAAATTAAATATTAAAATTAAAAATAAGCCATGGCAGCTAAGAGACGACCAGTCCCAACTGACGGCGCCCGTTCACGAACATGACGCATGGATCATACCATCCACGGGCAACCCCAGCAAGCGTAGCTTAACCTGATAGATCGACCCGTGCAGCTGTTATTACTTAGCCATGAGCTCCTCTAAGTTAAATTTGAGCATATTCTTAATAATTTAATCTGTGATTATTTCAGATTATGTTTATATTACATAGTGTAAATAATCTAAGTTATGTCTGAAGCTATAAAAAATTGAGAATCACAGAAAAACTATAAAATGTGTTTTCATAAAACCTTCATCATTTTAAAGATAATATAATTCTTCAACTTTTAGTATACGTGTTTTATTAAAGTACCTTTTGTTTTATGTATAATAAATTAAATAATGCGTCTAATTAGGGACAGCGCTGGACGTACGACGCGTTGCTTGAGCTCAGCAAAGAACACGCAAGATAACCACTCAAGGCCGTTGGCTTAAACAAGCCACATTTTTACGAAAATAATCTGTTCAATATCGTTCCCACTTCAAGTGGTAATATTGAGCCCGTTATTGTAAAGATCAATGGCGCAATAGTATCAATCCCTTGTCATCATCCATCCCTGTTCCCTAAGGTAAATGACAACTACGGGTCATGGATTAATTTAATACGGTATTCGGATGATTTGGGTACCTAAATCCAATTTCCTGATTAACAATTCAAATACTGAAGTTTGTTGTTACGTCCGTCTGGTGTCTATACCCTATATAATGTGTGCAAAAGTGACTAGCGAGCGGTACTCTTTTAGTTAATAATAATCCTTTTTTCCTTTATTTTATTAATTTGTATTCTAAAGTTTGGCGGGCGATAGTAAAATACCTACGACATAATCTATATCATGTATTTAACATTCACACACCTACTCTACATAAAATCTTACATACTGACCACACAGAACTAAAACGCACACACTACACATTAATCGCTAAATATCGGATAGTTTTTCACTTTAAAATCTTACATCCTTTTCCAACATATAATAGTAATGCTAATATTTCATTGCAGATCTGCCGCCTACTGATATTATATTATATAATTTTACTGTCTACGGACAGCAACATGTTAACAATAATCGTCTTAGTCAAATCGAGTCTCAATGCCTAGCTTAGACTGTTGTAATGTATCTAGTGAAATCGAGTCTATAAAAATATCACGTGCCTACACTTGTGCCCCTAATGAATGTCTTGATTCTTTAATCAGCATAGATACTTGTTTAAAATTATTACACCTAAATATACGAAGCATTAATTGCAATTTTGATGCACTGCAAGTATTATTAAAAAATATTGGTTTTGACTTTGATCTGATAATATTATCTGAATGCTGGCTTTACAAGGGTAATACTATCCCTCAACTTGAAGGTTACAATTCGTTCTATACAAAAAATGTCAATAAGCAAAATGACGGGGTAGTCGTTTACATAATGAGCTCTATAAATTGCTCTGTTGTTGAACCGGTTTTCTGTGACGGAAATTGTTTAATTGTTAAGATAGATCGGAGTCTAGCGGTGGTGGGTATATACCGCTCACCTTCCTACAGTAATATCGACAACTTTTTAAACAGTCTCGACCAAGTTTTGTTATCCCTTACCTCTTTTAATACTGTTTGCCTAATGGGTGACATCAATATTGATATTTCAGTAAATAATATCAGTAACAACACCTCCCGTTATTTGGAGTTCCTTGCGTATCATGGTATGCTACCAGCACACCAGTTGCCTACTCGTTCAAAATCATGCCTAGACCATATTATTCTCAGAACCAATATGTCTTCGACGACTGTAGTTATTGATACTTTTATAACAGACCATCAGCCTACCCTCATAAGCCTAAATACAAATAAACCCCAAAATCCCTCACGTACAACTCTTCTTAAAACTAATTATGTTGCGGCTATAGACGACATAAATGAAGCTGACTTCTCACCAATTTTCACTTATCATAGTGCTCATGAATCTGCTGCTTTCCTAGTTAGCACCATATCAGATATTATTGCAAAAAATACTCGTGAAGTAAAAATCCCTCACAATAAAGATAAACTGAAGCCATGGATTACTCCTGGCTTATTAAGGTGCATACACACTCGCGATAGGATGCATATGAGACTTAAAACTGACTCTAAAAATGTCACATTAAAGCTAACCTACACACGTTACAGGAATTTCTGTAATGAATTATTAAGAAAGTTAAAAAATAATCATGACCAATTTGAACTACAGAAATCAAAAAATAGTATGAAAGATACTTGGAAAGCTATAAAAAAAATCACTGATACCTCACTTTCTCAGAGCCATTCTACAAATCTCTTACATGTTTCCCCAGATGAAAAATTATCTGTGAACGCAGTTAATCACTTTTTTTCAAACGTCGGTAAAAATTTAGCCCAAACATTTCTAAATAATCCCACCAACAATACTTGTTTCTCAAATACAGCGATCAGCAACAGAAATTCCATGGTTTTGACTAGCATTGAGGAGCATGAAGTTAACTCTGTCATCAATGGTTTGAAAGAAGATACTGCTACTGGTTGGGATAATATCCCCACTAAAATTGTTAAAGGCTGTCGGACCAAACTTGTTCCTTTGATTACATATCTCTGTAACTTGTCTTTGACTCAGGGTATGTTTCCGAGAGTTTTCAAGAAGGCCATTGTTCATCCTATTTATAAGAGTGGTGACAGAGACAGTGTTAATAACTATCGCCCCATTTCGGTTCTTCCCTCCCTTTCTAAAATACTGGAAAAAGTTTTAAATAACCGTCTGATTTCCTTCCTAGACAAATACCAAATCTTGGGGGAAAATCAATATGGCTTTAGAAAGGGAGTATCTACTGAGGACGCAGTCCTTGATCTGACAAATGAAATTGTAACTCACCTAGATAGCAAGCGGAAATGCCTTGGTATTTTTTTGGATCTCTCTAAGGCGTTTGACACTGTCTCTGTTCCCATCCTTATCAAAAAACTGGAACGAATAGGTATTCGTGGCGAACCTTTGAAAATCTTTAAGGATTACCTTACAGATCGTACCCAGTGTGTTAAGATTGGTACAGTAGTGAGTGATGAAGAAAAACTTACCTTCGGAGTTCCTCAAGGCTCTATTTTGGGACCCACTCTATTCCTTATCTACATTAATGAGCTGTGTAGACTGTCATTAACCAAGTGTAAAATTTTTACATACGCAGATGACACAGCTCAAGTAGTTAATGGAGAGGACTGGGCAGAAACTCTGAGTAATGCAGAAAACTCTTTAAAAACTGTCATGTCATGGTTATCAGAAAATCAACTTACATTAAATGTCTCAAAGTCTGTGTATCTTCCATTTGCCCTTAGAAGCAACCAACTGCCACAATCCCAATCTTTAATACTGAAAGCTCACAACTGCGATGACAAGATATCTGACTGCTCGTGCTTGATGCTAAGTAGAACTGGCTGTGTTAAGTATCTTGGCGTTTTGATCGACAACACTCTTACCTGGACTCCTCACGTTACCTCTCTCACAGCCCGAGTCAGAAAACTTATTTATATTTTTAAAAAACTTAGGAAATCTGCCGATCTAAAAACCCTTAAGCTAGTATACTTTGCACTGTGCCAGTCCTTAATAACTTACTGTATATGCGTGTGGGGTAGTTGTTGTAAAACTCTTATGATTGGGCTGGAGAGAGCGCAGAGAGCCGTATTAAAGGTCATGACAGCTAAGCCTATCCGCTATCCTACTAAAAAGTTATACGCCGATTGTGAGCTACTGTCAGTTAGAAAACTCTATTTCCTGCATGCGGTGCTGCGTAAGCACTCATCTAAGTACGATGAACTCATCTCCAATAGACGTCATGTAACAAACATTCTTCGTTCTCATAAGCACAACACTGCATTAGCGCGGAGACATTATAATGTCACATCCATTCTTTTGTACAATGTTAGTCATAAAATGCTCCAAATCTTCCAACTTACTAAATCTAATGTCAAGACATGTATGACCGAATGGTTAATGAGCTTAAATTATGAAGAAGTTGAAAAATTACTTAAGCCACCTTGACTATTGTACATACACATACACATTCCAAACCACAGACTCTCACGCATACTCATCTGTACAAAACGCCTCATATTATGACACACCCCACGAAACTCGCCGCGTACAGAACATACTTAACACTTATTAACTACATATCACACAGCACACGAACACACCACTCGTAACACCACATAACACTAATCTCACTTATTATTCATCACACTGACTCACATTTTGACAATACTACACTCCACAGGTAGTTGTAGAACTTAATTTTTGTTATACCTACCTACTTTTTTATTTTTTGGTTATTTTTCTTTTGGTATTTTAATATTTTTTTTGTTTGCTGCATGCATCCCTTACTTTTATTGTATTCATTAAGCATATATAATGAGAGAGTGCCTTGACTTCCATAATATTCGTCGTTCCATCGTTGTTGGGTGGGTTTCCTTATGGGTTCTTCTTCAATTAAAAGAAATATATTTACTTTTCTTCAAAAACTGTTGTATTTGTTGGTTTACAAAATTACTTTAAACTAAAACGGAGGTGTGTAGGTATAAGTACAAATTGTTAAGACGTGCGACGTGCGCACTCCGCGGTGGTCTAGGGGGTCTCTGGCGAGTAGCGGTCGCAGTACTTGGAGCGGCGCTCGCTGCCCGTCCACCCGGCGTATGTTTGTAGCGGCGGCAACAATCTCCCGGCCCTTGAAGGCCTAGGGGGCTTCAAGCACTTCAATGTCCTCGTCCAGAAGGGGACATAGTCTGGTGATTGCACGGCGAATGATTCCCTTTGTGGTTTCCACGTCCGCAACCCTGCTGCAGCCGTCTGTTCCAGGATAGAATCGCTTGATCCTTCCAAGCGGCCATTTGAGTGGTGGACTGTGCTCTTCTTTAATCAGCACAAGTTGTCCTGGTTGCAAGTTTGGCCTTTTTACGAGCCATTTTGTGCGCTGCTGAAGTTCGCAAATGTATTCACGGCTCCACCGTGACCAAAAGTTCTGACGCATTTGCTCTATTTTGGCGAAACGATGCAGTAGATGGGTCTTGACTTCCCGTAAGTCTGGAGCTGGCAGTGACGTAAGTGGTCTTCCGATGAGGAAGTGCCCTGGGGACAATGGGGAGAGGTCGTGAGGATCGGATGACATTGGATACAGAGGTCGAGAATTTAATATTGCCTCGACTTGGACGAACACAGTAGCGAGTTCTTCAGCAGTTAAATGTATATTCCCCACAATGCGTTTAATGTGAAACTTAGCCGATTTAATAGCGGCCTCATAAAGCCCACCGTAGTTTGGTGAGTAAGCGGGTGAGAATCTGAACTGTATACCTTCGCCAGAAAAATTGTCAGATACAGAATCGCTTAATTCGGTAAGAAATTTTCCTAACTCTTTACTAGCCCCTACAAAGTTTCTTCCATTATCGGAAAAAATTTCGAGAGGTTTTCCTCTTCTTGAAATAAATCGTCTAAATGCTAGAATGAAACTTTCAGTGCTTAAATCACCCGCAAGTTCTAAATGGACTGCCTTTGTTTTAAAACATATGAATAAACATAAATAAGCTTTCAGCAACCTTGCACCGCGGCCCTTTTTATTTATAACGTAGAAGGGACCAGCATAATCTGTTCCTACAATCTGAAATGGATACCCTGGTGTTATACGCTGGGATGGCAAACCTCCCATAATCTGGCCAGCAACTTCTCCCTTCACGCGCCTACATGTTACACATTTTCGATAAATCTGCCGTGCTACATGTCTTCCTCCTATTGGCCAATACATTTCGCGTATGCTTGAAAGTAGAAGCTGTGGGCCTGCGTGCAATAACTGTAAGTGATAATGTTCAAATAAAAGTTTTGTTAAGTAGTGTTTTGGATCAATAATCACGGGATGTTTTTTATTGTAATCATATGTAGAATTATCTAGCCTGCCTCCCACACGCATAACACCATCTGCATCAAGATATGGATTTAAACTTAGAATTTTTGACTTACTATTAATGGGTGTACCCTTTTTTAACGATTTTATTTCATCTTCAAATGACCTGGATTGTGCAAGGGAAATTAACTTGATGTCAGCTTTTTGCAATTCCATTACTGTTAATGAACCTTGCATCTTATTATTAGAATATTTACAATTATGTATGAACCTTAACACGAAAGCAACTGTTCTTCTTAGTTTGTTAAACTTTGAAAATCTTTCAATGTCTATAATATCTTTGTCAGGTTGCTTTAGTGTCATGGTTGCTACCTTAATTTCTGGTAAATCTACATCTAACTTGAACGATTGAGAAGGCCAATCCGTCTCATCGCCGAGCAGGAAGGACGGCCCGTTCCACCATAACTTGGCTTCAGGCAGTTCTTCAGGTAACAGACCTCGTGATGCTAGGTCTGCTGGATTCAGAGCAGACGGAACATGTCTCCATACTCCACGACGAGACAAGTCATTAATTTCTGAGACACGACTCGAGACAAAAGTTTTTAATTTCGCAGGTGTAGTTGTTTTTAACCATGACAATACTATTCGTGAATCAGTCCAATATACATACCTGCTAACGTTGCAACGTAAAGCTTTCGTGACCCTGTCACAAAGGCGACTGCCCAGGAGGGCACCACATAATTCTAATCTAGGTATTGTAATTGCCTTTAGAGGTGAAACCTTAGCTTTAGCGCATAGCAGCTTGACAGAAACTACACCGTTAGCATCGATACTGCGAATGTATATACAGGCGGCATATGCCTTTAAAGATGCATCACAAAATACATGAATTTCTATGTGGTTTGGGTTACCACACATAACATAACGTTTAATTTCGAATAAGGACAGTGTACGAAAACCCTTAAACATTTTTTGCCATAAGTTTCTTATATTGATAGGTACATCATCATCCCATTGTAATTTTAATGACCAAAGTTCTTGTAATAAACTCTTCAATAATATTGTGCAGACACTAATAACTCCAAGTGGGTCAAATATACTTGCTACAAAAGATAAAATGGTACGTTTCGTGCACTTATTAATTTCAATAGTCTGTTGTTTAAAATCAGGTAAATTTATCATTAATTTGTCCGTCGACGGGTTCCATTTTATTCCTAGAGTGCTACATTCTTTATTGAATTCAGCACTGCTTTGTTCGTGAAACATTTTATCATCAGTAAAAAGGTAAGTACAATTTGATTTAATTTTACGTAGATTCATTTGAGCTGTGTTTAATGTATTTTTTATTGATTCAAATATGTATTTTAATTTTTCAGGATCCTGATCACCAGTACAGAGATCGTCGACGTAAAAATCGTGTTTTATTATATTGGTTATGCGTTCATCGTCACAAGAATCAGCCAATTCGAATAAACATCTGACACTCAAGAACGGTGCCGAAGAAGTTCCGTACGTGACTGTATTTAACTGTAAGTATTGCAACGGTTCATTTTCATTATTTCTCCAAAGGATCATCTGTAAATGTCTATGCTTTTCTTCGAGAACTATTTGGCGGTACATCTTTTCAATATCTCCTATTAATACAAACCTATGCTGACGAAAGCGAACGAGAATTGAAAAGATGTCCTCCTGAATCGTAGGGCCCACCATCAAAATATCATTTAGTGAAAGACCTGAAGTAGTTTTTGCCGAAGCATCAAAAACAACACGGCATTTTGTTGTTTCACTTTTATCCCGTAAAACTGGATGGTGAGGTAAATAATTCGCCACTTCAGGTTTCTCAATCTCCGACAAATGGCCCAAGTCTTTATATTCCCGAATGAATTCACTATATTGTTGTTTGACATGAGGTTGCCGTCGGAACCGTTTCTCCAACTGGATTAACCGTTTAAATGACATTGAAAATGAATCACCTAAGTCCAGTGGATCTCCCTTCAACGGCAAACTCACACAAAATTTACCGTTAGCTAACCTATGAGTATTTTTTACAAAATGACCTTCGCACAATGTTTCTTCTTGATTCCAGGGTAACTTAGGGGGTAATTCCTCAAGTTCCCAAAATTTACGTAACTGATTTCTTATTTCATGACTAAAATTACAGTTTATGTTGTTACCTTTGTCGTAACTGGCACACATTGTCGGACCAACTACTAACCATCCTAATGACGAATTGTTTAACATTGGTTTGTTGTGTCCGAGCCTTATCTGACCTGCTATAATCAGATCCCAAAAAACGTCTGCCCCTAGTAATAATTCAACTTGAGAGGGACGATAAAATGTCGGATTTGCCAATTGTATGTTTTGTGGAATATCAAAACTCGTGATATCCACTTCCTCAGAGAGTAAATTTTTTGAAATTTGATTTATTGTTAAACAGTTTATTTTCTTTGTAAATTGTTTAAGTTTCAGTGTAATTGTACACCTTTCCATTGTATTGAAACACATGTTGTTGATGCCTGTTACATTAACCGATGGTACCTTTTGGCTCAGAAGTCCTAACCTATTTTTTAATGAACTAGTTATAAAAGATGACTGACTACCTGAGTCTAATAAGGCCCGTACATCATGGCACTGATTCGTTTTCTCATCCACGATTTTAACAACTGCTGTTGATAACAAGACCTGACTTGCTACACAGGAGGATAATGAAACCGAATGTGCATCCTTGCTATCATTATTTGGATCGTTAGTATTCGTTACCTCACTAACTTCATTGACTTGAACAACATTATTTGCCGTAATTGGCTTAGAATTATGTATCAATGTATGATGTCTACGACCGCATTCTCGACATGGGCCTAATCGACAATGACTTGCAAAATGACCACCGCGAAAACAATTTGAACACAACTTCAATCTTACAACTTCAGTGTAACGCAATTTAGGAGACATATCAAGAAACTTTTTACATGCATATATACGATGTTCACCACTACACAATAAACATTTTATTTTTGATGCATTCTGAGTACCTGACTCGGAAGCAGAAGCCACAAATGATTTTTGTTGTTTATCTATTTTTCTGTTTGTTTCAGGTTTTTTAGCAGGAGAGCTGGTTCGGTGTATGGATTCTAAAACGTCAGCCTTTTTCTGCAAAAACTCCTTAAACTCTTGTAACGTAGGCGAACGCTGGCGGGTTTTAATTTCTTCCCATTTACGCAATGTTACCGAATCCAATTTATGTGCAAATATATGAACAATTAATGAATCCCAATCATCAGTGGGCTCCCCTAATGTGTGAAGCGCTCGTAAATGCTTTGTGATGTGATCTACTAAGTTTCTAAGTAATTTATCGGATTCTTTAGGCAGCGACTCAATACTTAATAAATCCTGAAAATGGTTATCAATAAGTTGGCCTTTGTTATCAAATCTCTCACATATAAGTTGCCAAGCAACATCATAATTATCAGTGGAAATTTCCAAAGATTTGATAACAACTAAAGCACTACCCTGCAATGATGAACGTAAATAATGAAACTTATTTATACCACTTAATTTTGTATTATTATGTATCAACGATTTAAACGTGTCTCGGAACTCGAGCCACTTGCTATAATCTCCATCGAAAATAGGCAGCTGAATCAAAGGTAACTTAACATTTACGTTATCGCAACCACACGAATTTACTTCAGTTTTAGCCAAGTTATCCTGAGCGTCACTAAACTGTTCTTGATTCCGCTGCACTATTTCTTGAGCTAAGGTAATCAAAGAATAAAACTGATTTTCCACTTCAGAACGTTCAACAAGTTGCACACCAATATCATCCGATAAAACTTCTATTTTACTCTGAATTGTATCAAAATCGCTAAATAAAACCTCAAACTTTGTTAATCTTAAACATAATTCCTTAATGTGTTTTTGTGTTACATTCATAAAGCTCTGAAAATCATTCAAATAGTTTTTAAAATAAGTAACCCTTCCTTTAATCGAGCTACGTTTCTTAGCTAAATCCTTAAATTCTGTATCAGACATTCTCAATGACAAAATAAATGAAAACAATAGGTATAAATACCGTTAGTCCGGCAAACCTGATTCCCACTCGCTACTCGTAGTTCTTTGTGTTGTGAGCCACAGGTAGGTAGATCACGCGTTATCAGTAGCCGAACGCGTGATCCTTTGTCTTCGCTCGATGTGCGCGCGCCCGCGCAGGTGGCGATCGAAATGCCTGGAAAGTTCGGCCGGCTAATTACTCACAATGCACTACAACTTTTTATTATGGGACCTACTTATTTTTACACTTAGTTTATTATGCAATCATGGACTTATTCACATCACAATTTGTCATCATTAGAACTCGCAACAAAGAAATGTAGTCAGCACAAAGCCACAGCTATAGCTAGATTGCACTGGATAGGTAATAGGTACGATGCACTGGATAGGCAATAAGTATGAAATAAGATGGTTAAGTTTTACTGTAAAGTCCAAGCCTTAACAAATTAAATATGTAGGTAGGTGAAGGATAGATAGTAGTAGGAATCTGAATTTGTGGAAAAAATAATGGATGGATCGGGCACTCCCCTGGAATTGCGTCCTTGTGATGGAGTCGACCTGCTGTCTCGCCCTGGATCCTCGTGCTCAGCTCGTTCTGCGACGTCACGCGTCCGCGCGGCGTCCTGTCACGGTCGCCAAATTTTTATGTTGGGTGGGTTTCCTTATGGGTTCTTCTTCAATTAAAAGAAATATATTTACTTTTCTTCAAAAACTGTTGTATTTGTTGGTTTACAAAATTACTTTAAACTAAAACGGAGGTGTGTAGGTATAAGTACAAATTGTTAAGACGTGCGACGTGCGCACTCCGCGGTGGTCTAGGGGGTCTCTGGCGAGTAGCGGTCGCAGTACTTGGAGCGGCGCTCGCTGCCCGTCCACCCGGCGTATGTTTGTAGCGGCGGCAACACAAGTCCTACTTAGTTTGGAAGTCAAGAGCTCATTTCCGTGTACGTTTTTTAATATGCAATAAACTTTTTTTTTTTTTTTTTATAACCTATGGACTTGCCATACCTACAAAATTAGCGTGCATACCCACAAAAATTGAGCACTTAACATGGCCGCCTTTCGTAGGGTTGTTACTGCGAGTGCAAGAGGGAGCAAGCAACCGTTTGACAGCACATCTACCAATCATCTACCATAAAACTCGGCACTCAACATGGCGACTGATCACGCATAGACATGATTTTGACGTTACACAAAAGTATTGCTAAATTTAGTCCTTGAAAAGCATTTAGATGTCTTTCTTTTCATAAGCAGCTCTTGATTAATTAAAAAGAGACAAAACGATTTTTGACATGTGTGTCGATGTGATAGATATTTGTATAACTATTATACCTATAGTAGAATATGCTATCTCCATAGGTTTATATCAGTGTTATGCTCAGGAAATACAAAGTTGACAACAACAGTAGATGGTTCAGAGTTCGACATCACAGTGAAAAATGTTCTTTACGTTCCTAACCTCACTATTAATCTTCTCTCAGTTAGTGAGTTGATTCGAAACAAAAACAAAGTAACTTTTGAAGATGGTTTGCAAAATACACAATCAGAAGAATACACTTGTTGGAAAAGCACAATTGGTGAATGGAGTGTATAAGTTAGATTTAAAACAAGAATGTTTGTTGACCGGTGCAGCAATGCAAGAAACCAGTATGTTATGGCATAGAAGGTCGGGCCATATAAGGGTATGAACAGTATGAAGAATGGCGTTGTGATGGGGATGTCTTACCCCGATATGGCTGTTGTGAAGGGATTCCAGATTTTTGAACAATGGAAACGCCGTACAGCGCCAATTTGGATCTCCAGTTTTATGACAACTAGGTATTTTGTTGATGTAGTTACTACCTACCTACTTAATTTATTTAGTTTTTTTTTTTATTGAGTATGTAAGGACCGTAGCAGATGGCGTTCTGTAGTTTCTAAATTTCTTCCAACCCCCATAGAAAAAAGGTGTAAGTTTATGTATGTATGATTTAAAAATGCTTTGGCGTATTTGATTAATGCAACAATTCGTGTGAGAATGCCTAAACGTATTTTTTTTTATTAGTACAATGAAAGGTTTTGATGTTTTTACACAAAAAAGAAATAGACATTTCACAAAAAATACATTTTGCGGACAAGCTTTTCCTTTTTTCTAAAATTTTCCTCATTGAAGTGAGTTTCCCTAGTACGCTCTGTCCCAACGGGGATCGAACCAACTGCCACCACCGATTTGTCTTCATTTTGTCTCTCCGCAATCGTGGCAAACTATGGACGAGAAATAATTAACTTGCTTTTGTCATTCAGTTTTTATTCCATTCGCAATTTGCATGGCGATTGTGCTAATTTGATAAATCGGAGTCAAATGAGCGTCTATTCTGATTTCAATAGATGTTTTTTGGTCTCTGTTGTTATGCCCGTTATTAATTATGGCGCGAAATGTAGAAAAAACAAGGGTTCTGGCCTTTCAAAGTTTTCTTTTGTGGTGATGAAAACAATGAACATTTTAAGTTGTTTTTGTAACTTCAGGGTGTACACATTCACTGGTGAACATGAAAAAAAAGACCACCATGCTTGGTGCCCTATAAGCCCACAATGATAATGTAAAACCTACCACCTTTTTTTTTTTTTTTTTTTTTTTTTTTTTGTGGATGGGAAATCATCAAATGACTTCTCCCGCTCTGGGCAGAGGCGGGAGGGCGTGTCAGACTTTTACTGACTAAAACCCACCCATGTTCCTTCAGCTGCCCGTGCCTGGGCCACGGTATCTCTTTCGAACTACCCGCGACCCCGGCGGCATCGGCCCAATTGACCCCGTCACTGCTGACATCTCTTTGAGGCGCGCGTGGAACACAACGCGCCGTCGACCCGGGCCTGGTCCTTACCGGACGGCGAGCTGCCCATTACTCGTCTTCCGCAAGCCCGCGCCTACGGTGGCCGGGAATCGGCAATCGATTCCCGCCGCCCAGGGCGTCTCCTACGGCGGCTAGGGGCGCGAGGGCGCGGCTGTTGCCTCTCCCTCACGCGTTCCGCTTCCTCCTTCGCGAGCATTACTGCTTCGCAGAAGGAGGTGACGGCTTCCCATTCACTCTCGCTCCGCACCATGGCCTGGACCAGCAGTGCTATTCTGTACAAATCTCACCGTGAAAACTTAGGTGAAGTGAGCGTGGAGTGAGCTCTAAATAGTGTCAATCCCTAGCATCAGGCATAATGACAACTCACTTCACCTAGGTTTTCACGGTGAGATTTGTACAGAATAGCGCGGCAGGTTTGGACGCGAGAGATCGCCGCCGCCGATCGCCTCCGTGAGAACACGGCGGTGCTCCGCCCAAGCCGGGCAGACCTCCACTGTATGCTCCACCGTGTCCTCCGGGCGATCCACACAATGGTGACACCCGGGCGTTTCCTCCCGCCTTATCCGAAACAGGAACCTCCCGAAACAACCGTGTCCGGTGAGGACCTGCGTCAGGCGGAAGGTGAGGACGCCGTGGCGCCTCTCCAACCACTCCTCAAAGAGGGGACTTATCGCCGCAATTGTGGCGTGCCCAGCGCTGGGTTGCGACAATGGCACTCTCCATGTCGCCATGAGATCCCGCCGGAGCTCTGTCCGCTGTACCGTGATTTCTCGCGGCAGCGGAGTTACGCCCCGGCGTTTCACCTCCTCGCGCCACTCCCACACGTGCGCGAGGACTTTTGCCTCCAGATCCCATGGCGGTAATCCGGCAAGGAGGCACGCCGCCTCACAGGAGACCGTGCGGTATCCCCGGACTAGCCGGATGGCCATGACCCTCTGGGACGCGTTCAACCGGCGGGCTGGTCGCAGCCTCAGGGAACGCGCCCACACCGGTGCCCCGTAAAGGGCCATGGACCGCACGACCCCCGCGTAAAGCCTCCGGCAGGAGGCGTTTGGACCCCCCAGATTGGGCAGGAGCCGCTTCAAGGCAGCCCCGGCCCGCTCCAGTCTGGGAGCCAAACGTCGGAAGTGCTCCACGAAGTTCCATCGGCTGTCGAGGACGAGTCCCAGGTACTTCATCGTCGACTCAACCCCGATGTGAACCCCTCCTACCGTTATTTGGGAACCCGACGGTGGCGCGTTCCGAGGACCATGAAAACACATGACCTCGGACTTGTGCAGGGCCACCTCGAGTCCCAACTGCCGGATCCTCTCTACGATTGTCGCAACCCCGCGTGTCGCTAGTTCAGCCGCCGCCTGGTGCGACCTCCCCTGCGCCAGGACCAGCGTGTCGTCAGCGTAACATACAACGCTGACGCCGCTAGGGAGGTCGGCGCGCAGCACCCAGTCGTACCCGATGTCCCACAGATGTGGCCCCAGGACCGATCCCTGTGGGACACCGCACGACATCTCTCGCCGGTTCCACTCTCCCTGATGACCGGGGTAGATGACGGCCCTGTCCGTCAAATAGGCCTCGACCACTCGACGGAGGTGGGTTGGCACCCGGTGATACCGGAGTGCCTCCCTGATGCAACTCCAGGGCAGGGTATTGAAGGCGTTGGCGATGTTTAGAGACACCGCCAAGACGACCCCACCCCGGGCCACAGCATCCCCCGTCGTGAGGGCTCGCACGCGCATGATGGCGTCCACCGTAGAGCGCCCCCTGCGGAAACCAAACTGGCTCTCCGCCAAATCCGGCCCCTCCTGCTCCAGCCACCCGACGAGGCGGTCTGCAATGACTCTTTCAAAGAGCTTGCCCACCTCGTCGAGCAGCCGATGGGCCAGTACCCACTCCCCAACTTTAATGCGTGTTATATGTATAAGTCATTTTCTATTAATAACGCAAAAAATACGTGTCTAATATTTTTTTATTATCTGACTGACGGACTAAATACAATTTTTTTTTTTTTTACCCAGACATCATCCCTATTATACGAGTATGTCTGATGTTTTGAAAACCTACCACCTAAGTTCACATTGTGGAATACAGTAAATATATTGAGATGTCAATACTTCCCTATTTGAATCAGATTTTGTTCACAACTTCATGGCTTGGTTAAATTTTTTTGCGCGGAACCCTTATTATTTTTCTAAAATACAAGCAGCTGAAGTTACTCCTTATAACATCAGCTATATGCCAGTGACCGAACCGTCAAAATTGCTCCAGCCGCTTCGGAGATTAGCCGGTACAAACAGACACAAACATTTTTAAAAATTTTTTTGTTATGTTATAAGTACCGTATATACTTTCATATGCTTTTAGTAAAAAGCTGTTATTTTGACATTACCAGCAGGCACTTCAATTTTATTTATTTGTATATATAATAGATTGAGTATTGGTAATCAGTTCGCGGCAATATGACATCCAGCGTTTAATAGCTTCCATCTATGTAAAAAAAAGGTTAAGCTTCTCTGAGCTCTTTTTTTTATTAAGTTTTTTCTTTTTTTATATTTTTTTTTTTTTTTTTTTTTTTTTATTTCAACAAAAATTACAGAAGAGTACTTCACAAATCTTCTGCCAAACTGCAGGACAGTTTGTCGGCAGTGTTCTCGTGGACACAGCTCTTAAGTTTACTTAACACTAATGCAACATTATAAAAGATAAAAGGTAAGGGGACACAGTTTAATTACTTACATAGACGTAACGACCTGCCCGCTGTATATACTGTATATACGCTGTATATACTGTATGGTGTTATGAGGAGCTCGTGGCTAAGTAATAACAGCCGCACGGGTCGATCCATCAGGTTAAACTACGCTTGCCGGGGTTGGTCAGTGGATGGGTGACCATCTTTACATACCGAGACTCCTCCGTGCCTCGGAAAGCACATTAAGCCGTTGGTCCCGGCTGTCATTCGTGGATCTTTGACAGTCGTTACGGGTCGTCAGAAGCCCGAAAGTCTGACAACCGGTCTTACCAAGGGGTATCGTATTACCCAGTAATTGGGTTGTGGAGGTCAGACAGGCAGTCACTCCATGTAAAATACTGGTATTCAGCTGCATCCGGTTAGACTGGAAGCCGACCCTAGTTGGGAAAAGGCTAGGTAGATTGATTGATATGGTATTATGACATGTGCCCAATAAACATATTTTTTTTCTTACTTTCACAACCCCATTTAAAACGCTCCGTAACTTTTTATGCTGCTTTTTTACTTCGAAGGTAAGTTGTTTTTATAGGAAGTTGCGGGTGAATCAAATATAGGAGACACCCTTCTTCCAATACTTTCAAGTCTAGAGCAACACTACCGATTCGCGTCCTACTTGTATAGCAAAAAACACATATACGAGTATAATATATTATTAATAGAACAGATTCAAGCAAACAAACTTTTGGGCATAAATTACTAAGAATTGTACTACTTTCAGAACTGATTGGAAAAATCGAGGGTAATGTGGTAGTCAACAGTCCAGGCAGGTCAATCTGTTCGTTGACCTGACTGATATAAGAACATGTTTTGATAAACATGAAAGTATAGTATTGAGACATGTCATGTTGTTTCTTGGTGACAAAGAAACGAAACTTGGTTTGGAGGGGTCGGAAAAATCATATACTTAACAATTATTTTTGTAATAACACTGTTTGGAGTACGGTTCCATAGAATTATGAGGAATATGAGGTCCAGCTAAGTTTGCCACAGTTAGTCTGCAGTCAACATTTTTTAGGGTTCCGTGCCCAAATGGTAGAAAGGAACCCTTATGGTGCGACTCAGTCTGTCTGTTTGTCTGTCTGTCCGTCTGTCACAGCTGGATATCTCAAGAACTACTAAAGCTATCAACTTGAAATTTGGAACAGTTTTAGATGACGTTTGCCCAACTATTTTTCAAATAAGATTTTTTTTTTTTTGCAACAGGGACTGCAAGGAGGTCTAAAAATCAATTCGAAGTGGGGCTACTAGAGCATGTGGGGTACCATATGAATGAGCTCTGTTTGCACACATTCACAAACATTTTTTTTCTCTTATTTTTAGGCCGTATAGTTTTTGACTTTTGATGAAAAATGTAAAAAAAATATCGTTTCCAATCTCCAAAGTTTGCATAGACAAAAATCTGATATTATTCGATCTGTAGAAGTTTATGTAAAGATTACAGGAAAAATAAAACGATATTTCTAAATCACACACTTTTTCAGAAATCGGAACGGAACCCAGGTGTGCGAGTCCGACTCGCTCTTGACCGGTTTTTTAGCTGTGATGAATTTATCCCAAGAACAAACTTTACGTTGTAATACAAAAACATGTTCCCCATACACCGATATACGCCACGGTCAATTCTCCAACTGCAAATGTAACTTTGTAATTGCATAAAAAATATTTTTATGCAATAAAACTTCAAATTAACGATTTTCTGACTTTTTCCTTTACTTGTGACGGGAAGTTCCCTATAGGTTTTGATTTACTTGCGAGTATCAAAATATCCCTTCACCTGTAGCGCGTATATTGCGCGAAACGCCGCATCTGTGTCGGTACTTCTGGGTGGCCCCGCACGATTACGGCGCGTCTGATTAAAACGACGATAACTCTAAAGTTGCGATAGGTAGCTCCCTACAAGTTATGTCGTTGGAACTGTTATTAAATTAGCTAAAAAATTATGGTGCAAAAAGGGCCGTAATTCTTTTGGATTGACTTAGAAGTTTGATTTTTTTAGAGCTCCAAGGGACCGTAGACCTACGTATTTCAAAACTTAATATCTCCACGCATTCCTAAGAAAAAGGTTCTTAACATACTGACAGACAGAGAAACAGACAGAAAATGAAGATTCCTTCTCCTCCTCCTTAAGGGTTCCGTTTTTTTTATTTTGAGGTATGGAAGAAACCTAAAAATTGAAAAGTTTTGTAAAACAGTAAAATCACTAGCGCTCAATCTTTCAAACCAGAAAATTGCTACTACTTGGTTGGCAGTAGAACTAGAAACAGTTAAGTTTGGCAGTACAACTTTTCCGAACAAGCTGTACATAGATCACTACTACCTACCTACTAAATTAATACCTAAATTTATAGTCCCTATTTTTTCTGTCCCCGAAAATTGTCACAATACCATCTTACCTTCCAGTCCCCAATTTCTGATATAAGTATGAGGACCTTCGAATAATATTCGGGAGACTACACAAACAATCAAAGTTTCTGATGAACATCGTAACGAGGATGTTTTAATCTTGTCCTAATATCATTTATTTTCCTTTGATTGACATCAAAAACAGATCACGGCGGTCTGATGTCGCACCTTCATTAAAACTTCGCGACGGCGAAACTACCGGGTTGCTAGCTAAATAAATTTTCCCTTACTTTGTGGTATTCTCCCAGATTTTTAATCTCCTAATTTTTAAGAGAGTAATTTGGTATATTCGAGGCTGAAAGCACTTTAGAGAAGGTACATAATTGTACCTTTGTCACTTTATCTCAAGAACTTACTTGACTGCAATTAATCTATGAAAAGTCTTTCGGATAATTATTATAATAATATGTTCCACACAACATAACTGTGAAGTTTGGGTACTTACGGTAAAACAATCAATTTACAATTTTTTATTAGAAAACATATTAAACTCTAATTTATTTTAATAAGCCTGGAAGGTAACTGGAGGGAAGGTTTTCAGGTAAAACCACGAAAAATGTTGCAAGACGCAGCACAAGCCATTCACAATTTATCCACCAAATAAAAAGTGCAGGTGATTCCCAAATATTTGTAAGACCCTATTTAAATTTATCCAAACTGGGCAGATCTCCCCCGAAAGAGTTGAACAGTGGCCACCCAAAGTAAACACCACTTTATCTGATACCTAGTAGGTACCAAAGGAGTTTCTGAGCTGATTATGGACATCGGTTATTTTAGCCTCCAACTTTGGGGGCTTCCGACCAAAAGTCGGTAACGTATCTTAGCCTTTGTTTATTTATGAAGGCTTTTTGGCCTCCTTGAAATCGATACTCGGAGTTTGTTTGTGTCAGAGCTCGGTTTTCGAGACTGATCGGGATTTTATTGATACTTAGCTGGGACTTGGGGAATCAAGGACAAGTAGAAGGCTGGATACGATAATGGCATTAGGTTCTGGATAAAGTTTTTTTTACACACTCGCACATAAACGAACTCCCGATGGGGGTTGAATAAAAATCCAGTACCTATTAGAAGCCGCCGGGGTCACGGCTTGTTTGAAAGAGATACCGTGGCCCTGGCACAGGCAACTGAAGGAACACGGGTGGGTTTTAGTCAGTAAGTCTGACACGCGCTCCCGTCCCGCCCAGAGCGGAAGAATTCATTTGATGATCTCCCATCCACAAAAAAAAAAGTACCAATTATTAATTTTAGCGTTTTTCTTTTAAATATGTACTTTTTATTGTTTTATTCTTATTAGCATGCGTTCGTTATCATACTTCGATGTTATTTCTTGGACAATAGTGTGGGTTATACGTTTTTTCGACGGTATAATAACTACTTTGTTAGTGCTGTAATGTATAACTGTTTTTTGTCCCAAGTAAATAAAATAAAATTAGGATTTTCAGTTCAGTGTTTTTATTAGCAAACAAAAACATGGCCATTCCATTACCCCTTAAGCGCAGTAGTAGGATCCTAAGCAGATCATATCACAAAAAAAAACCATGCCTTCCGTATACGGTTTCAAAAATCACAAAATAGTTATCAATGGCGATCTAATAATACCTTGCGTTCGTTATTTTCGCAGCACGCGCGTATTTGCTAGTCCCGAGTCGGGGCGAAGTTTTAATGAACGTATAATGCTAGCAATCGTTGTGTATTGCAACACTTTGCTAGTTTTACTAATATTAGTAAAGTTTGTGCTCAGGGGCGCCTATGGTGCTGTTTTGATAGGCCTGCGTTTATGTTTGGAACGTGCGAATGGTGATATGGGTTTTAAATACAATACGATTCGTTTTCATACACTGCAATATTTTGACGTTGACTGTCAACGTCAAAATATTACAGTGTTGACGTTGATAGTTAGGCGCACAGTTTTAAAAATTAGGTTTTACAATCCTAACTCCATGTTGCTGGCAACATGATTTATGGTGCATGTGTTCTAAACAATACCTAAAGAAAAAAATATATAAATACGTGTCGACTTGAGAACCTTCTCCTTTTTTTCTTCGGTTAAAAATGTAAGCAGATGGAATAGAAAACGTATCTGTGGATGTCAATTTGTAGTACCACTTACAAATTGATGCTTTAATAAAAACTTTTTTACAAAAAAATACAACCGACTTCCAAAAACAACACTACAAAGTGAAAAATAACATTAATTTCGGAAGTCGGTGGCAAAAAACGAAAATACATTTAACTAGACACCGACTTCCGAAATTAAAGTTATTTTTCACTTTGTAGTGTTGTTTTTGGAAGTCGGTTGTATTTTTTTGTAAAAAAGTTTTTTTATAACCTCATTTTTCCTCTACGATTTTCCAATTATAATTTAATAATGTTATTCAAACAATAATTGTTTTAAAATTACTCGCTTTACTGGGGGGCTCGTGGCTAAGCAATGAAAGCCGCACGGGTCAATTGATCAGGTTAAGCTACGCTTGCCGAGGTTGGTCCGTAAATGAGTGACCATCTTTACATACCGAGACTCCTTCGTGCCTCGGAAAGCACGGTAAGCCGTTGGTCCCCGCTGTCATTCTTGGATCTTTGACATTCGTTACGGGTCGTCAGAAGCCCGAAAGCCTGACAACCAGTCTTACCAGTATTACCCAGTATCTGGGTTGTGGTGGTCAGATAGGCAGTCGCTCCATGTAAAATACTGGTATTCAGTTGCATCCGGTTAGACTGGAAGCCGACCCCAAGATAGTTGGGAAAAGGAAAATTACTCTGATAACATATTGGTGACTACACTGCTATCAAAAACAAACAAACGTTTAGATAGGGGTTCAAAGAAAGGTCAAACAACCAACAACTCACCCAAGTGACCACAGTCTGACCTTGAAAATAAATCAGTGGCCAGTACAAAATATTCATTTACTAGGCCGTCTTTGTACAGAACTTCGATATTGTTTTTTTCAAGACCAAATAAAATTGTGAGTAAAATATTTCTGCTATTGATCAATCAATCTGCCTAGCTTTTTCCCAACTATGTTGGGGTCGGCTTCCAGTCTAACCGGATGCAGCTGAATACCAGTATTTTACATGGAGCGTTTGCCTATCTGACCTCCACAACCCAGTTACTGGGTAATAATACGATACCCCTTGGTAAGACTGGTTATTAGACTTTCGGGCTTCTGAAGACCCGTAACGACTGCTTTCATTTATGGATCTTTGACAGTCGTTATGGGTCTTCAGAAGCCCGAAAGTCTAATAACCAGTCTTACCAAAGGGTATCGTATGGCTTAACGTGCTTTCCGAGGCATGGAGTAGTCTCGGTATGTAAAGATGATCACCCATCTACGGACCGACCGCGGTAAGTGTAGCTTAACCTGATCGATTGACCTGTGCGGCTGTTATTACTTAGCCACGAGCTCCTCAGTCTAGATTTGTACATTATTATTAGATATTACATATGTGACTTAACATATACCTACATAGTTGGCAAAATGTGGCTGTACTTTAAGTACACCTCTGTACCTCTTCTCTCTCCTCTGTCTCTCTCCTTCACCTTTCGGAGAAACAAGGCGATACCCCTAAACAAGTTAATGACTCATCAAAGACGAGCTAACCCGGAAGCCTCGGCACAATCTGTGTAAAACCGGATGCACGTAGATCCAAAGTCTTTACCGGCTCATTAAAACTTATCCCGGCACCCTTGTACCGGTTATTCACCCTTATTTGACCGGAAAACCGGTTATTGACTCATGTTTCAAGGCCTTCAGTGTCTTCTACCTTCAACATTTTATGCTAAAGCACTTAGGATGCTAAAAGGTTGACAAATAAGTTTAGACTTGTCCTGAGTTATTTTTAGGTTGACGATGAAAAAGTGTTTTTTTAGGGTTCTGTAGTCAAAAAGGAACCCTTATAGTTTCGCTATGTCCGTCTGTCCGACCGCTCCTTCGCCCAGAGACTCTTAGTAGCTACTACTATAAAGCTATAATTAGGCATGGATATACATATTCATCACGCCGACAAAGTGGTAAAATAAAATCATGAAAAAAAAAATTTTTTTAAGGTACCTTCTGTACACATAAAGTTGGAATGTTATTTTTTTTCTCGTCTACCCCATAGTGTGGGGTGTTGTTGGATAGGTCTTTCAAAATTTCAAAAATTTTGCGGGTTTTTGCAAACAATTTTTCGATTTAGTGATCCATTTCTAAAATATTAAGCTTTAAAGTGCTAATTTTTGTTAGTCAAGTGTCTCCCCCCCCCCCCCCCCGCCCCTGCCAGCATAACGGTTGGTTTTGGATGGGTGAAAAAAATCATGGTAGTAGCATATACCTACACATATAATGAAATTAAAAGGAAAACTATCACAGCTAAGTAGGCTTTTCAAGTTTACGAATAATAGTCAACCAACTTGTAAAATGTACTTGGAACAGTAAAAATTTCGTACAAATTCAATTAAAAATTACTAATAAAACTAATAAATATAACGTTGGTAATTGTGTAAAACAGGTAGGAAATATAAGTTTATAAACCATGTAAAAATTACAAAAATAAAATCATAACATTCTTATTAATAATGATTTCTAAATTAATCATATTTACGCTCGAATAACGACGGGCGGCGGCTTGCACTACGGAACCCTATTACTGCGCGTGGCCCGACACGCACTTGGCCGGTTTTTATACTTTTCCTAAAGCGTTATTGCTTAGTCTTTCTTATGACGTTTTCTTCAAACTCAAACTCAAAGCATTTATTTCATTTAAAGTGTCTGTAATTGACACTTTTGAATTGTCAAAGGCACTTCAGAATCATAATATATTTACGTTTTCAAGGACTCATAACGAGAAACAATAGAAGTTGTGATAAAAATAATAGTAATATCATTTATTTATGATCAAAATCTTATGTTAATAAATAAGGCTTAAGACTATTATGTTAGTAGCACTTCACTTTGCACTAGCTTATCTTTGTGCTGTCCTGTGGTACTTGTCCGCAGAAGCGACGGAACACCACGTCCTGCGGCCAAAAGTCTTCCTCCATGACGAGGGGCAGATAACAGTTCGGTACACACGCCACGAACGCCTTGAAGTTGAGTTTCCGGTGCGATTCCAGTAACTGCACCCTCGGCATGTAGTACTTTCCTCGTATTTTGGCGCACGTACTCCACGATGTCCTCCACTATGATGTTATGACGTCTATAACCTTTTAGTGTCCTTGAAAGAGTTAACAAGTTGAGTGACCGATGGGATTTCCTACTGATATCGAATTTCCCATCGGCAAAAATTATGAAGTTCCATACAAACTTTCATCCCCTTCTTAAACCATTTAGCGGATGAATTTAAAAAGTCCTTTACCTTCGATATATTAAGGAACTTTTTCTAGACCAGATGATTAAGCTGTGCGATTGATTTAAGATTAAAAAAAAACCCGCCAATCCGTGTCTGACCACGTACAATAAAGGGTTCCATAGTTGAATGATGAATTTTTCCAAAAAACAAACTTAGCATTATAGTTGAAAAATATGTTCTCTCATACATCGATATACGTCACGGTCAATTCTCCAACTGCAAATTGAAGTTTGTAATCGCAAAAATTATTTTATTTATTTATTAAACTACAAATTAACAATTTTCGGTCATTTTCCTTTACTTGTATTTTAAGACCTTGCTTCTTGCCAAATTTCATGATTCTAGGACAAAGGGAAGATCCTATAGGTTCTGATTTACTTGCGACTATCAAAATAATGTTGCATGGCCGTATTGGAGCTCGTGGCTAATTAATAACAGCTGCACGGGTCAATCCATCAGGTTAAACTACGCTTGCCGGGGTCGGTCCATGGATGGGTGGACCATCTTTACATACCGAGACTCCTCCGTGCCTCGGAGAGCACGTTAAGCTGTTGGTCCCGGCTGTCAATCGTGGATCTTTGCGGGTCGTCAGAAGCCCGAAAGTCTGACAACCAGTCTTACCAAGGGGTATCGTATTACCCAGTTAATGGGTTGTGCAGGTCAGATAGGCAGTCGCTCCATGTAAAATACTGGTATTCAACTGCATCCGGTTAGACTGGAAGATTGATTGGCCGTATTTTATTATGCGTAGACTTAGAAGCTTGGTTTTTTTAGAGCTCTAAGAGATCATTGACTTACGTATTTGATATCAATATCAAATTGGTAACTCCACGCGTTCCTGAGAAAAAGGGTCTTGACTCTTGACAGACTGACAGACAAACGGACCAAGGGTCAAGGGTTCCGTGTTTTCCTTTTGAGGTACGGAACCGTAAAAACAATTCAAAATAAACTTTTCTACGCTCATAAAATATAAGTGGCAGCTAAATTGTATACACTTCATACAATTTCAATTTGAACTACAATCTACCTAAATACAAACCCTTATTAATTAACCTAGAAAAGCACATAACTCATGCCATAGTACTCGTACTGAAGCAAATATCAACACAAGTTTTCTTTCAAATAAAAAGCCAGCAGAAACTAATTAAAAAACTCAATATCAGCAAAAAACTAATTGGTATTACCACTGCCTCACTCCATTTGAATTTGAACCTTCTATTCTTCAAAATACATTTCAAAATCATCTGCTTACTATCCATGTGACGTATTTCAGGGATCGCAGACTTTAGAAAAATCGTTTTCTTCATGATGGATACCTTGCTTATCATGTCAAAAGTGATTCGACGGCTGCAGATGGATTCAGGGGGATAGGAGATGGGAACCCCCACATAAATATAACATCAGTTTTAGTATAATATGCGAAACCCGAAACACGTGTCTAGTATTTTTATGTAATGAATCTATGTACAAAATTTCAAAACTGTATCATGAAAAATCACAAAGTTATAACACAGTATAAAAACATACAGTAGGACGACGCCTTTGATCTCGCGGTAAATGCCGACAACGTCTAGACATTGTCGCAACAGCAAGGGTTGTCCCAAGCAAACGATATTAATTAATTAATTTGTTTATTTGAGATCAACATCGTCGACATTTGAGTGCCTGCTTATTTCTTAAGTTTTTTTTTCTAATTAGTTTATTATTTTTCTCTTTGGTTAATTTTTTTTCGACATGGATGTCATTCTCATGGTTTTTGTGGTCGCTGATAACGATAACGGGGTTAAAATCAAAATTTAAGATGGCGGCTGCGAAAATTTTCAAATTTTTCGTCATGGGTATCGTTTCCATGGTTTTCGAAGATGGTGAAGCCGATAGTGAGGTCAAAATCAAAATCCAAGATGGCGACTGCGAAACATTCAATTTTTTTTTTTGTCAAAATCCATTTTGATTTTGAGCTCATCGGCTTTAGTGTCCTCAAAAGCAATAGAAACGACACCCATGACGAAAAATTTGAAAATATTCGCAGTCGCCATCTTTGATTTTCATTTTGACCTCATTATCGTTTTCAGCGACTTCAAGAACCATGAAAATGACACCCATGTCGAAAAATTAGAAAATTTTCGCAGCCGCCTTCTTGGATATTCATTTTGACCCCACTATCGTTTTCAGTGACCTCATATACCATGAAAATGACACCCATGTCGAAAAAAAATAAAAATAAACTAAAATTAAGAAAATAATAAGATAATTAGAAAAAAAAAACTTAATAAAATAAGTAGGCACTCAAATGTATTTTTCTGTATACATGAATAAGAAAAAAAAAAAATGTACTGTACATCACTGCCCAACCCTTTGAAAGAATATAGGCGTGATGTTATGAAGAAATCTCATTTCCGCAACTTTTTCGCGCAACTGTCCTGACGCGCAAGTGGATTCGCGCAAGTGTCTTTCGCGCAAGTGTCTTGCGTGCAAATGTCCATGCGTGCAAAAGTCCATTCGCACAAAAGTCCAATCGCGGAAATGTCTTGTCGCGCAAGTGTCTTTCGCGCAAAAGTCCATTCGCGTAAAGTCTTTTCGCGCAAGTGGGTTCGCGCAAGTATCTTTCGCGGAAATGTCTTTCGCGTAAGTGTCCTGCTACCCTCAAATGTCGTATCTCTGTATTTTTCCCTGTACATAAATTAAATAATAATAATAAATTAAAAAAAAAAAACAACAATATAATCAACACGATAGCCCTGAAAATTATGTACCGAGCTACTAACACGGTGGAAGTATGCAGCTTGGTCTCGCCCCTCACACCCCGCACGATTGCCCTGTCTAGACGGCTTCGTCGGACGTCTGTATGATGTATGACTGTGGTTATAAGCTTGTTATTTTACCTGGTTGTCCGTACAAAAACATGATCACCACGCGGCGCCCGCTGTGCGCCCGTGTCTAGTGCCGCTATGACCTGCAGTGACTTGTGTTCGTCGCGCGGTGCCCATATTGTAACCATTTTTTAAAGATTTTTGGGGTAAAATATAACACGGTACAAAAATTATTGTAATCGATTTAGTTATTTATTCTGTACAAACTATATTCAGGTTTCGCATATACTAAAAAAAATTTTGTATACGTCTAGGAGACGTTGGGTACGTTGCATTTTACAGTGGGGGAAATAACTTATTTTTCGGGGTACTTTTGGAGAAAAAGCAGTGATAAAAAGTGGAAAAGATGAATCAGAACTGCTATCATTCCTGACTGATAGTTACAAAACTAGATCCCATTTTTTTCCATTTCACTGACAAAAAATGTTATTGCTTCTCACATTCTTAAGTAAAGTCAAATAAATTAATTGTTAAGCAAATCGACTACCAATCTAAGGGACTACATTTAAACAGCTCAATTCAGCTTTTGTCCATAGAAAGAAAACACCAGTTTTGTATGGAGATGCATACGCATCAGTCCAGCTTATTAGAATTATACACTCGAGCACTTGTACGAATCGCTTTATTGATACTTAACACAAATTGTAACCCGAGACCACTTTCGTCGTTTTTTAACCGAGGATCGAATTTTTTTCTTCCCGCGCCTTTTTTTACTTTTTATAAAGTCATCTTTTTATAAAGTCATCTCCGTAACTCAAGTAGCAGATGTTGGAGAAAAAACAGCCAGGCTGAAGTGGGAGTGGGCCGGACACGTCGCGCGAATGCACCCGGAGAGATGGGCAAAGATCGTCACCCACTGGACGCTTGAGGGAGGACATCGCCGTCGAGGCAGGCCACGGCGAAGGTGGTGTGACGATCTGATAAGGTTTGCAGGGCCAACATGGCCAGAGATCGCACAAGACAGGGAGGTGTGGAAGTAAAAAGGGGAGGCCTTTGCCCAGCAGTGGGACACAATGTAGGCTAATAAAAAAAATAAAAAAATAAAGTCATCAAGGGGTTGCCATAACAAAAAGAATGAAATATTTAAAAATAGCAATGTTGCAACCCACAAATAATATTAGTTTTAAATAGTCGCTTATTGTGTATGCTAACAAGCTTTTCGCTGAATAAGTGTAGTTAGTCCGTAAATGGTCCATATTTTCAAATCCCAACTGTCATTCTTTGGTCTATAACACGGCAAATTGACGTAGGTGTCAATTTTACGTTACACTCAAATCTTTACACTATTTAGGTACATCGTTTTATAATTCTTCCTATTTTCTTGATTAATTAACTAAAAAAGTATATCTCCCATTCCCAAACAAGATAAAAATAAAACGGAGACATTATCCAATCCAAAATTGTGTGAAGTATTTTCCCGCTCAATCTATATTATTATCGGCGGCCATATTGCTTTGAGCCCATGAATTTAAAACGAAGACGCCATGATGACTAAATTATGAATTCCACGACGATACTCCTTTGAGATCACAGACATATATTTGAGATCAATTTTTTTTTAATATTGTTGAAGTGTAGGAAATATGTTTTCTTCACGAGAAATATGACGGTGAAGTGTTAGGAGGGAGTTCAAGTGAGTGACAGATTGTGAGATGAATGTTTCTCGGAGAATTTTGTTAATTTACGAGTGCATTGACACTGTAAGCAAGAAAGAAAAGAGTAAAATACCTGCATAAGTACCACATATTATTTATGAAGCTCGATTCAATAGCCAAGAAAGGCTAATAAAAAATACAATAGGAAATACCTACTTCTGTGATCAGGCTGTAAGACTACTCTGTTTTTTTCTTAACAAACGAAACTGAGTTATGTCTTTCGCACATTTCCGATATTGACAGAGTGACATGGGTCATTGGTCGGTGTGGGGTCAACGCCTTTGTTTTGTTTTGAATTTGTTAAGGTCCGTTTATATTGAATACTTCTAAAATTTACTGTACAGGAGACATATCCGCCATAACTTACGCACAAACAAATATCGTCTGGTGCACTCACTAAAACACGTGCGACGCGCAGGTAGTCGATGACTCTATTGAATGTACATGTAACTATAGCGTTTGGTTTGTGTGGAACGGACTTTATATTGATTACGTTATAAGGATATTCCGAAGAAATTATACATGAAGAATGATAAGAAAATAGGTTTACATGAATGTTGAATTGTTGAGTCACACGGTGCTTTTCGCTTATCCTGCATAGGGGGACGTTCATTAATTACGTGAGGCGTTTAAGTGATCGAACCAAATCTCACACAATCTCACATGAAGAGAGAGGGGGTCTCGGCAAATATCACGTATTTGTTTTTTTCATGAAACTTAAAAATTCTATAAAACTGGGTAATTATTATAAACTAAGTACTATAAAAAAGTATCACGTTTATTTAAATAAATCCAACACAATCAAACACAGATTAACGTATTTACACAAAAAATACACATATAAATTTTACGTGAGGTGAGATTTGACTCGAACACCTCCTTTCCCCCCTAAGGAAAGGAGGTGTTCGAGTCAAATCTCACGACATCTCTCTAAAGGGGGTGGAAGATCTAAAAATCTTCAAAATTGGCTTACATAATTAATTAATGTTCACAAACACATGCGCTGATCGAGTTGAGACCTACGAATATGATGCTACGTATTAACAATACTGTTGATGTGACCAAGCTATGATCAACATTAATCACCATATTTAAAAGTGTTGACAAAAATACTTGGAGCAAAAATTACGTTTCTCATGTCCCAAATCTTTCTTTGCCTTTTAAATTAAGCTCATGTACGGTCAGCAACATAAGTCGATTAACACTGCTACTTTTACACTACATGTAAATGTAGTGTTTTGACGACACGGTTGGCGCAGTGGTTGAGCGATTGACTGCTGCGCAGCATGTCGCGGGTTCGATTCCCGCACGGAACAAATATTTGTACGACCTACAAGTATTTGTTCCGAGTCTGAGTGTTTTTCTATCTATAATATGTATGTATTTACAAAAAAAAAAAATGTATATAAGTAGTTTATCAGCCATCTCGTTACCATAACACAAGCATTAGGTTGCTTAGCTTGGGGCTAGATGGCGTTGTGTGATATGTCCAAAACATATTTATTTATTTATTATTTATTTATTTAAATGTTTGTTGATACAAAATGATTTGATTATCTCCGTTTTTCCTAAAATACCTAAGAGTCTAGTAGATCTTTAAATTTTACTTCTGTTCCGATTTTAATTAAGTAAATGTCTTGCTCGGAGTTTATGCTCGGAGTTTCTTTGAAGGATAAAATCAGGAATGAAGTTATCCGGAAAAGAACCGGAGTAACTGACATAGCTTTCAAAGTAAGCAAACTGAAGTGGCAGTGGGCTGGCCATGTTTGTCGAAGGACCGATGGCCGGTGGAGCAGACGAGTCCTAGAGTGGAGACCGCGTATCGGTAAGCGTAGTGTGAGACGCCCCCTAGCTAGATGGACCGATGACCTGAAGAAAGTGGCTGGGGCAGACTGGATGCGGAAGGCGGACACAGGGTGTTGTGGCGCAACCTTGGAGAGGCCTATGTCCAGCAGTGGACTGCGATTGGCTGAGTTGATTGAAATGTCTTGCTCAATAATTAAGATTTAAAAAACTTAAGTGTTAATCGACTTTTGTTGCTGACTGTACAATCACTCGAAATCAAAATTGTATAAGTATAAAAATGTAAGAGATAATAGGTCTTTACCTATGAAATTGCCGTTTTGTATGAAAAAATTTAAACGAATTTTTTTCATGCATTTTTTATTTGTATTAATCGAAGTAATCACCCATGCAATCAATGCATCTTTGCCAACGCAGTGGCAGTTTATTGATGCCCTTCTTAAAGAAATCAGCTGGACGGAAGGCAACAAATTCTTCACAGGCATTTTGTACTGCCTCTCGGGTATTGAATTTTTTTCCCGCCAAGAAGTTATCCAAATTCTGGAAAAAGTAGTAGTCTGTAGGCGCAAGGTCTGGTGAGTAGGGCGGATGACGGAGAGCTTCCAACCCCAGTTCTTGCAACTTGGAGACCGTCTGCTGTGCAGTATGAGGTCGCGCGTTGTCGTGCAGGAGCAGCGGAGACGAGCGATTGACCAATGCTGGTTGGAGATGTGCCAGCTTCTCCATCATTGTGTTCAGTTCTTCACAGTACACATCTGAAGTAATGCTCACCCTGTTTTGTAAGAAGCTGTGATGACTCACACCGGCGCTAGACCACCAAACAGTGACCATCACTTTTCTAGGGGTCAGTTTTCGTTTAGGGCATTGTTTAGGTGCTGAACCAGGATCCAACCAACTTGCTGAGCGCTTGCGGTTATCAAACAGAATCCATTTATCATCGCAGGTAACAATGCGGTTCAATATTCCTTCATTTGTGTGTCTGTTGAGCAGTGCAAGGCACGTCTCGACGCGTCCTTCGCGCTGGCGATCATTGAGTTCGTGGGGCACCCATTTGTCAAGCTTTTTTACCTTGCCAATTTGACGCAAATGGACCAATATTGTTTTGACGCCAACGTCGAAAGCTGCTGCTAATTCAGCCGTAGATTGTGTATCATCAGCTTCCACAATCGCCTTTAATTCGTCATTGTCGACCAAAGTCTTCGGACGACCGCGAGGTTCATTTTTCAGGTCGAAATTTCCAGAATGGAAGCGAGCAAACCAATAACAAGTGGTGCGTTGGTTTGTAGTGTTAGCTCCGTAAACGTCGTTGATGTTGCGTGCCGCTTGTGCCGCGTTGCTGCCACGACGGTACGCATATTCCATAATTACTCGAATTTTTAACGTATCCATGATGACGAAAAAGATTGAAATGCGATGAAAATGTAACACTAATCAATAAACAAATGACTACTTTTGGGAAAAAAAATCCATGTTTTTAAAATAAAATTAATTTGAAATTAGAATTCTTAGCCAAACAAAAATTATTTTGATTTGAAATGGCCAGTACTGCAGAACGGCAATTTCATAGGTAAAGACCTAATATATTCTCCGCCCGTACTTGCGGCTGGCACATGTGGTACAAGTCTCAAAATTAGATTTGTCAGGATCTTGCGCCAAGTTTATATTGACACCAGAATGAAGTTTTTTTTTATTATTTTTTTAGTTTAGCCTATAGCTAAACTAAAAAAATATGACGGAGAAGGTACGTTTCTCTCGTTATCATCAGCCATAAGTAAGTAATATATTTTTTAATTACTGTGGGTGTACTCTGGGAGATAAACCATTCTAAAAATGAACTCCCCTCCACAGCGGTTACGGTCACATGCAAAGAAGTATATGTATTGTTGTGTATTTTTAAAAATAAATCTATTAATATTTAGTACTTTGTGGTATTTAATTATATGAGCAATATCAAGTATAAAAAGCTTGTGTCTTGACATCCCAGTGACAGCTGGCCAGACGTTTGACATTGACAGCTTGTCAAACGTCTGGTAACGTTCCTTTACTACAGTACATAGACGCAATACACATAATTGGTCTTTGTCATTGGTTGCTTAGTCACCGGCGAGTACAGTCAACAACTAAACTAAATAAATGCCTTACAGACTAACATGTATAATCAGCCTATAATATTCTCACTGCTGGGACAGGCCTCCTCTCGGTGAGAGGGAGTGGGACGTAATCCACTACGCGGGCCCAGTGTGGACTAGTAGATGTCACATGTCTTCGAATTTTTGGTTCTAGGACATGCCGGTTTCCTCACGATGTTTTCCTTCAAAAAATAACACTGTTTTTTTTTATGGAAACGGTACCTACCCGACTTGCTCAAACGTCAAACAGCTGGATTTGTCGGCCAACTAGTGTATAAATGACAGGAACGTGCGACAGAGCGAACGTGTCGTTCCATACAAAGCCTATGCTCCTCGCCGTACAGTGTTGTTACCTGGACTGATCGCACGATTAGTTGACCTCTAAGTGCGGCGACGAGTCCATGTTGACAGTAAAGTCGCCGCACGTACACAATTAAAGTGTTGCAATAAGTATTTCCTCTCACGCATTGAAATAATCACGTTTTGCGGAGGGACGTTCATTTTTAGATAGGTTCATATCTAGCTGTGTGTAAATCTAGTTAAAGCATCAAGAGTAAGTTAGGACGACTCAGCGTTAACTCTCTAATGAGGCTCCTGGTACATGAGTGTACATATACGTATGTACGTAGGTATATGATGAAAATAAATATTTGTATATGCCATGTATCTGTCGCAGCCTACTACTCGTAGATATAGCCGTTTAGTTAAAAGCCTATCCTTTGGGAGTAGCGCTCGCCGGCCGCTACCGCGGCACCGCTCGCGCGCGGTTGGTCACAGTTCTAACCTAACCTAACCTATTTGATCAGGGTGCCCTGGCTTAGTTACTGCGACCATTTCGGCTCGCGCGTGTTTGGTCACAGTTCCAACCTAACCTTTAATTGAATATTATTCAGGCCACTAGTTGAACGGCCGCCGTTTAGTTAAAAGGCTTGGCACTGAAAGGCTAAATAATACTAAGCTAATTGGCTGCGACATGACATATCCATCAACAAAATATGGCACGGAATAACCATATAGAAAAGTTATCAATTAGTGCCAATAAGATTACATATAACTTAAGATTACATAATATAACCGACTTACACGGTGTAACACTCAATAAATTTAGAAGATCAGTCTCTGAGGTACGGGAGCGCATAAACTAACCAATAAATTATTATTATTATTTTGTAATTCATGTTGATATTAAATCTTAGTTTTTTTTTTATCCACACTCATACCTTTTCACCTTCCGTGTCAACATTTTATATTTTTTTTTTTTTTTTAATGTAAATACGAATTTGAACTATTATTTTGAATTTTGAATTGTATTATATTTTATGTGTTTATAAGTTTTTTATTTAAGTTAATTACGTGGTTGTTTTGTTACCCAGGTCCTTGTCTTTAACTTATTAGCCTTATCATTGTTAAGCTACCACTTAGGGAAGAGTGAGACAGCTCCGACACAAGTACTATTGTAACTTACTGGGGCTGCCTCAATTTATGTACAACATAATGTTTAGTTAAAAATAAATGTTTTTTTTTTTTTTTTTTTTTTAATTGCTCTGTATTATTTTAACTGTATGTATTGTTGTTGGTGTACCTAATAAATAAATAAATAAACTATCAACTCATGCACTAGCGTTGAGTCATTGACTTGCAAAGTTAAGCTTCTCTTACCACGGCCTGTTCTAAGATGGGTGGACATTCATTATCATCCACCAGGTATCGTTGACAAGTATGTCGACTGTGGCAGTAGTAGTTTATCTTCATAGAAAAATCAGTATACACCAGTACGCAACAGTTCGAGTGCGCGGCAGTTAGGCGACAGACGCGTGTCTACCGAGTGGCCGTAGGTAATTATTTCAAGGTCACTGGCAAGGTAAACTACTGTAGCTTTTTTATTCTGTGTTACAGGCATTCAGAACAGAAGCAGAAAGTTCAAAGACGTTAATCAAATCTGGTGTTTGTGATATAATGATTTTTTTCATTAGTACATACACCAACGATACACTTCTTTCTGGAATATTCTATTTTTACTTGGAAAATTGTTTTTGTGAATCGTAAATGTATTTTTTTTTCTGAAATAAAATTATTATATTAAATACGGCAGATAGGAACATTTTCCCCACATTTTCGCTATAGTATACGTTCTAAAATACACAAAATAATGACGTTCCATTTTTATGACACGCTTCTAAAAACACTCGACAACTTATTTAACCAAAAAACGTTTAAAAACATAACGTGAGCAAGATAAGAGTTTCCGCCGCAGTACGTACAGTCACGCACAAAAGTGTGAAAAAGAAAAAATATTTTATTACATTCCCTCGTTGGTCTAGTGATGCAAGCGCTACTGCTGAGCATGAGGGCCTGGGTTCAATTCCCAGCTCGGGCTGAGTATTATTGGGTTTTTAGTAGCAGCCTTTTTTTTTTTTTTTTCTGGAGTCTAAATATGAGCTCGGTTGATGGCATTAAGATGGATTTAAGTTCTATGTAATAGGCTCGCCCTTACATAGAATTTAAACATAACTAGTGAAATGTGGGTGAGCTATGGTGCCACCTCTACCTAACCCTTCGTGGATTACAGGCGTGATGTTATATGATTTTATTTCATCACATATTATCATAGAGAGAGAGAATCATAAATCAACCTCTTGACGTCGAGTCCGACCTTAGATAATATACGTATAGATCGTACCACCGCGTGGCCGCTCATGAGATAGCAACATAATACTTTTTCTAGGTTATGTGGTGTGAGAAATAAGGTTTAACGTAAGAAATCTGTCACATTTTGGATTGAAACCAATGTCAATACATACGCACTATGCAAAAACTGTCCAAAAAAAGTTAAATTAATAGACGCAAGATAAATTTTGTAACAGTGAAAGCACTTTGTTTGGCTAACATTCAAAAGTTCGCCAAGCAAAAATACGGCACGCCGTAAGAGACAAAAGATACGATGCTTTGTCTCAATTTTCCTACTAATCTTGTATATATGCATCTCACTTCCACACTTCACGCTGTAATCATGGCTACGTCTAGAGGTAAATAGTCTAAGCGTCAGACGATACACCATTGGATCTTAAAGGGCCCCACTCATTACACAGTCTGCCGGCAGGCGGTCATTCATAAAAACTGGCAAAAACAGTTTTTACTCGTATGAATGACCGCCTGCCGGCAGACTGTAAATGTGTGAGGACCCTAAGAAAAAGCTTTCGAAGTCCACAGATGTAGAATATACAGATGGTCCAAATAGTGACGTCAAAAAGAAAAATCTAAATTCCACATACCCAGGTGTATTCGAAAAAATCACGGAACATTTTTAAGTTTTTCAAGTAATTTTTGTATTCGTAATTATTTAGAGTTTTCTGCCGGTGGAGCTTCAAAAAAACATATCTTTTTTTGTAGTGTTTTTTTTTCAATTTTTTTGCGACATGAAAGTAACATTCAAAACGATAATGTAACAAAAAAAATTTGAAAAATACCCACTACAAAAAAACTTTTTCACAAAAAAATAACTATAATTCTAACTGAGAGTCGAGGCCTTTTTGGAGGTCGAAAGCATTTTAGTGGTCTTGTGATAAAAAAAACTTTTTTACAAAAAAATACAACCGACTTCCAAAAACAACACTACAAGGTGAAAAATAACTTTAATTTGGGAAGTCGGTGTCTGGTTAAATGTATTTTCGTTTTTTGAAAGAAAGAAAAATATTTTATTTGGGACACGCACAGGAAATACAGTTAAAAAGGAGCATATAAAAGTAACAAAATAAACATTAAAAAACAAAAAAAAAAAAGAAATCAGACTAAAAAAAAAAAGAGACCTGTGCGAGGCCAAAAAGGCTCCCATCTCAGCATAAAGCTGCGATATTTAAAAAATAAATACCGCAACGCTGGTATTCTGATAGGGCCTGTGTGATGCCACGGACATACCCACGGATATCAATTAAAAATAGCAAGGGGAATAAAATGAAATAAAATAAAATATAAACACTAGAATACTTGAAAAGAAAAAACAAAAACCGTCAATAAGGTGTAAAGTTCGACTCACGCTTGACGCCCGACGGTCCAACCTCACTTGTCTATGCTATAGACTATTGTCTATATTTCTATGACAAGCGATGAGACCATGCATGAGACGCGGGCGCAGGCGACTGGCTGTCAATGTGCATTAATGTAAAAAGGAAGTAAAGTCTTGACACAAATAAAACAATGAGTGAATAAGTTTTTGCCACCGACTTCCGAAATTAAAGTTATTTTTCACATTGTAGTGTTGTTTTTGGAAGTCGGTTGTAATTTTTTGTGAATAAGTTTTTATTTTTCACTTTTTATTTGTGTTACTACCCCACACAAATTCTAATACCACTACCTGCAAAACAAACTAGAACAACATCCATATAAGAGTGGGGAAAAAATACGTATTATTGAAGCTAACTCAAAAATTACCCAAGCAAAGTTAATCAATTTTATATGGGACCAACTTTGATGTATACCCGCTCGAATAAAACAAAAAAAAATCTAAATCGGTCCAGCCATCTTTGAGTAATCGGGAAACATACATAAAAAAAAAGAAAAAAAAAGGTTCCGATGAATTGAGAACCTCCTCCTTTTTGAAGTCGGTTAAAAATAGATAGGTAATTTTTCAAGCTCCACCGGCAGAAAACTGTAAATAATTACAAAAACAAAATTAACTAGAAAACTTAAAAAACCGGCCAAGTGCGTGTCGGATCACGCACAATGAAGGGTTCCGTAGTTGGGATGAATTTATCTTAAGAACAAACTTAACATTGTAGTTGTAAAACATGTTCTCCCATACATTCCAACTGTAAATGTAAGTTTGTACTCACAATATTGATAGATTTTCCATGTTATTTTAAGACCACAGACTTCTTATAGGTTTTCCTGTAATCTACAGGTAAAGATCTATTTTCTGTATTTTTTTTCAAAATTTTAGGCTCAATAGTTTCGGAGATAAGGGGGGGAATGGTCAATTTTCGTCCATTTTCTTACATAACTTTAAAAAAAATATTTTAAAATTATAAAAAAAAATATTTGAGACCCTCATAGACCCTTTCATTTGACATGCCACATGGTGTAGTTTTCAATTTTTTTTTTAATTTTCTTATTTGCCCCCCAAAAGTGACCTCTATATTCAAAATTCATTTATTTACTTTACCCGTCCGTGTTTGGGTCACAGAAATTCATATATGTACCAAATTACAACTTAATCGGTCCATTAGATTCGGAGCAAATTGGCTGTGACAGACGGACAGACAGATAGACAGACACACGAGTGATCCTATAAGGGTTCCGTTTTTTCCTTTTGAGGTACGGAACCCTAAAGAATCGCGAAACATACATGGGGATGGGGTATTTTCGAATATCCCTGATTATGAGGAATTCAGATATTTCTTTTTGACCCCACCATTTGGATCATCCTATATAATACCTATTTATAAATGTAAAATACCATCATCCAATGGCGACCGCGGGATTATAGTAGTTATGAACTTATGGGGTTCGGTTGACATTCGAGCATCCAATTTCGCAGAGTTAGCTCAGGTCTGCACGGGAGATTTTTTTCCCGCAGTGTTTTTTTTCGCGCACTGGATTTGCAACGCACTGCTTAGCGCCGAGAGCTGAAAATTCAACAGTGTGGTTTTTGGAAGCGCTGGGATGCAGTCTGTTGGATTTTTAATGCTCGGTGCAACACCAAGAGCTGAAAATCCAGTGCGCGATAAAAATCCCGCCGCGATTTTTTTACGTCTACGAACGTTTACGAACGTGGATGTCAACGGCCTTGAGTGGTTAGCTTGCGTGTTCTGTGCTGAGCTCATACAACGCGTAAAACGCCCACCCAGTAATAGGACTCGCCCATCAAGGAGTGCTGTTCCAAATGTCCTGACTGACTGATTGACTGACTCATAGAAACACTGACTCATCAACGCCCAGCCTAAATAAATCCTTGGACTTGAAATTTCGCATAGAGTATTCCCTTTACAATGTAGACAATGAATATGGTAGGAATTACCAGTAGTACGTTCCCGTGGGACATTTACCGACATCCACGCGGGTGAAGCCGCTGGCAAAAGCTAGTTATACATAAAACAAAAGGTATTATATTAGAACACGTCGTGTACTAAAAGATAAATAATTAAATTATCTTTAAAAGGTGAAGGTTTGATAAAAAATACGCTTGATAGTTGTGCGTGATTCTCAGTTTTTTATCCGCATTAGATATTTACAAATTAATTTTATTACGCTATGAATTATCCCCTCACACGAGTGCAGTGTGAATCGGGTCCGTGAGTCATTTTACCTAATATTGTACGTGGTATGAGTTCTATACCAAGAAAATATTTTTTTATTATTAACGTTGTTCCATCACTATTAAGTAATAATAAAAAAATATTTTCTTGGTATAGAACTCATACCACGTACAATTTTAGGTAAAATGAGATTCACACCGCGCTCGTGTGAGGGTTTATAAATATAATCTAAAATATTCACATAATAGGTTATTAAGAAAATGCTCTAATTTAACATATATTTTTTACAAATCATTAACACTACTCGTTTAGACGTGATCTTCAGTTTAAAATCATTAAAAGTCAGTTATCGTCGTAGTGGTACTCTAAGCTACGAACAAACAGAGCATATTCTAGTTAGACTTACATGAATACTTCTCTCATAATCTTATACTTTTTGATCACCTAACTGTACCTTTAATAGCGATTTATAATGGCACTATCAGCTAACACGTAAACTCATACATAAACACACACTAATACACACACACACACACACACACACACATACACAAACATAAAACACACACACACACACACACACCCCCACACACACAAACAAACCATGATCAGACACAACTACAGTCACACAAACACATACCCACAATTGCAAAATACATAGAGCTGCTAATTATTATTATTATTATTACTTTTTTTTTTTTATATCATTGTATTCTCTTTGTTTCTAAATTAGTTCAATTAGATTTATTAGTTTTATTTTAATTGTTACAGAGTCTCAATAGTGTATACTTAACAATTAAGGGAAAGAGCGAGTCAACCCCAACACAAGTATTATTAATTACTTACTGGGGCTGTCTCAATCACATCTGCAAATGTAACTGTTTGAGACCCAATAAACAATTTTATTTTTTTTTTTTTTTTTTTATCGTCGCCTTAAGAGAGTGAGTCATTTCTGAGAACTATATCAGAATTATATTATGTACACCGATCACCAAAACCACGTATAAAGTCACATATCAAAAGAAAATACAGCGAACGTGGCGTACGATCACAGAAATTGGATTGTCATCGAGTTAATTCGCTCAAACCACGAAACTTTCCAATAACATCCATACTTTCCTTTATAGGTCAAAGCTAAAGGTGCATACCCACTATGTTTGCGCACCTAGTTGGTGCGGAAACATAGCGTACTTCGCGCACCTCCTTTGTGTTTACATTAAAACGGCCATCACACAATAATTCCCATTTTGATTTCCTAAAAATACTAATCGATATGTTATTAGACTCACTAATTGTCCTTAGCCTAGTGAGTCTAGTGACTACGAATTTCAAACGACTTAAGAGGCCGTACGCGAAATATTTCCAATGTCCCTGATTTACGTGACTTTACAGTTATAGTACAGTACTTCTATAAGATTTAATGCATAACATGAAAAACCATTTCAATTATGATCTAATGTATGAGCTACTTTTTATGTTCATTATTAGGTTTTAATTACACATAACACATAATCAGCCTATAACGTTCCCACTGCTGGGACACAGGCCTCCTCTCTGTGAGAGGGAGTGGGCCGTAATCCACCACGCGGGCCCAGTGCGGGTTGGTAGATGTCACAAGTCTTCGAATTTTTGATTCTAGGACATGCCGGTTTCCTCACGGTGTTTTCCTTCACCGTTTTGAGAGCAGTGCTGATTAAATAATTTACACAAAGTAAAGCGCCTGCCTGGGTTCGAACCTACGACCTACAACTCGTAAGTCGCGATCGTTACCACTGGGCCACCACTGCTTGAGGTTTTGATTAATTGAGATAAACCGCCGACTGTTTCGTGAATTTTTGCTGTAAGAGGTTTAGAATATCCATAGAAATATAAAAAACAGATTTGTATTTATTTGTATAGTTAGTTAGTTAGTCATTTACGTTAAAAAATATTTCTATTGTTTGATAAGTTTGTTGAATAAAAGTACTATAAAAAAAAAAAAAAAAAAAAAAAAAAAAAAAAAAAAAAAAAAAAACAGATATCTATGAGAATATCACATATTTACGAATCGTTTCGACGTTTAAAGGATATGGAAAAATTACAATGTATTCTTGTGAAAGTTGTCTATACAATGTATGAATCACTTTTTATCTATTTTTCTTTTTACCACCAAAAAATATTTAACTTAGTCAAATTTTAGAGAAGATTGGCAAAGAATTGCTTTTGATTTCGGCTACTTAGAACTTTCGTTCATAAAATTAAAACAACAGAAATAAACTTTAATTCAAAATCAATCCACTTACTGAAAAAAAAAATTCAAAAAATAAAAACATTTGGCTTTAAAAATCTTTTAAAACATACCTAATTCTCGCATTATAAACTAGACGCAAAATAAAAAAGTAGCTCATTCATTAGATCATAATTAAAATGATCTTTCATGTTGAGCATTAAAACTTATAGAAATACAGTATTTTAAATTTAACTGTAAGATTATGTCTGTAAAATCACGCAAATCATCGAAATCGGAAAAATTTCGTATAAAGCCTCTTAAATCTATGATAGTGTCCGCAACCAATTTGGATGTAGCGTGGTTAGGCACAGTTCTAACCTAATCTACCCATTTGGTCGGGGTGCCCTAGCTTAGTTATTGCAACAACTTTAACGGTACAGATAATCTTTTAAAAAAATACCACAAACTTAAAAGAAGATCATTGAGTATAAAATGCGATCATCATTAAAAGATCACAAATTTTTTAGAAGATCAATTAAATATTCCCCCCTAAAAGCTGGCATCACGACAAAGCAGCCGTGTGATTCTGTAAGACCTCATAAACTTCGAATCTGAATCCGCTGTGAGTTTCTTGATTGGCATTCTAAAAACTCGGTTGATAATTCGAATTTACACTAGCGCTACCCTTGCGAGCGTGTCAGCGACTTGAACTAAATTGACCGTAAGATTTTGACAGATAAAGTATGAGATGACGTAAAAAGTGGCATTCAGTAAGGTATTCCCCCGTCACTTCGACGCTTACTTCGCACTCGAACCCGATTCAGTGTCAAATAAAAAGCATCAATTTTATGAGAGAGAGTGAATCCGCTGCAAGTAGATCTTCGAAAAGAAACGGTTACATGTTTTAGCTGTTTCTTTAAGAGCCCATACTACCTCAGCTTTTTATATTGCTCGCACGATACTGCTCGCGGAGTGAGTGCAGAGCCGATAGTTTAGGTAATTGCTTTTTACGGTGAAAATAATGGTAATTTGAAAAAAATAAAAAACATAAGACCTGCTTTGCAGTTAGCTCAGTTAGTGTGCAAAGTTTTATGATCTAATTAGATCATAAAACTTTCGATAGAAAAAAAAAAATCGATTTTTTTTTTTTTTTTTTTGAATTTTTTTTTTTTTTTTTTTTTTGAATCGAAGATTTTTTTTGGAATCGTGTTTTCGTCAAACATCAACACACACACAACATCAATCCATTAACAACATTGTCTTAACATTAATCCTCAACTTTACCAAAACTTACTTCAAAATTAATACTGCATATTTTTGACTTAACGGAGGATCATGCGAAGTCATTTGAGGCAGTATACCTCTTAACACGGGACTATGTCACCCGCGCCGATACCGACTTGTCTTTACCGGGAACCCGCTTCTTTATGCAAGCACCCATACAGTGGATACCCAGCTTTACAATACCATTGCGTGCACACATGCAATGCGTGCGACACGCTTTAGTTTCAGCACGCGTTTGTTTGAGCACGCGCGCATATTTTCACGCGTCGTAACTTCATATCTTTCAGTTAATTGAACAACCGGAATGCGATGTTTGTCGAGTAGGTACTTCGGCAATTGTAAAAGTTTCTTGCTGAAGTGTAAATAATATTTGGGTGAAATCAGATTAGCGTTACGCCGAAATTGATAAGCCATAGAGCATGCATGTAGCACTTGAGAATTTATTTCAAAGATGCTTCACTAATCTTTTATCTGTGGGGTAAAACTGACAACTGACAGGTTTTATATGGAGAAACTGTCAAAAGTTCTCTGTCAAAGACTCATGCTGGGAATAACATTTTGGTCGAAATCACTTTTAATAGAGCTAGTGAGCTAGTATTAACAACTTATACAGATTTACCATCGAATTAATAATCTTAGCAAAATTATCTCTCTCACCACAGTAGCATATAATAAAAAAAGAAGTCATGACTGACTAACTGATTCATCAACGCCCAGCCCAAACCCTTAGACCTAGAATGCTGAAATTTTGCACAGAGGTTCCCTTTATAATGTAGACTAGGAATAAGGAAGGATTTCGCGGTAGTACGTTCCCGTGGGATATTTTACGACATCCACGCGGGCGAAGCCGCTGGATCGGATCTGGATCAAATTTGGCACAAAGATAGATTATAGTCTGGGTACTTTTGTTCATCCCGGTAGGGGGCGGGATTTGATTTAATGTCAAATACTGGTGAAAATGACAGATATTCAAGACGGCCGGCTTCCCTAGGAAACCGTAGCTTACATAAAGCTTTGGTTTCCTAGGAAAGCAGCCGTCATGAAAATCTGTCATTTTCATCAGTATTTTACAATAAGACAGTCCCAACTCCGCAAAGATTTAAATCGCTATATTTGCCCTCACCGTACTTAGTCACAAGAACAAGTGCCCATACTGAGAAGAGTGAGCTCACACATTATTAAACAGCGTTTCCATGATAATCAAGTGAAGTCATTGCGTGTCAGAGGTGTCAAAACGAAACAGAAATGCGACTGTCTTATGATGCGGTAGGCGAATCTAACGATTTAAATCTTTGTCTGTCATAATTTTCCTGACAGCCGTCACTACTCTATATTATAAAAATAAAAAGTGTTTTTATAGTAAAACAATTTTAATAACACACACTTTAGTATATTTTCCAATATCAAAAAAATCAAAACAGTTTTGCGTTTGAGCGTACACTGATGACTTGCGTAGGGAACGATTTGCATGGTAAAAATAATGGCAGCTGCACGCGCGATGACTGGCTCAAACGTAAATCACGTGAGCCACGTAAACCCACGTTAACGATGTTTTGACGAAGCTTGTTTGTACCTATACCATGTGGTTATGTATCCTGGAGTTCGGTGAAAGTGGTATTGGTAGAATGATGCTTTGTTCACCGATTATAATGTTTGGATAGTGAGTTGGCAATAGCCAGCTTAAGTAAACTGCAAGAACAGCCGTTGAAAAGACCCAACAACAACCGTGCAATGACCCTGCACTTTTATGTTCTCTTCTTGAATAGAGAAGGTAAAGATTTAACTAATACTCTTGATGAACGGACTTAAAGAACACATGTAAGTATATTCAGATTTGATAATTAGGTAATAGATATAGTGCAGTTTCGGTGGAGCTCGTGGCTAAGTAATAACAGCCGCACGGGTCGATCCATCAGGTTAAGCTACGCTTGCCGGGGTTGATCTGTGGATGGGTGACCATCTTTACATACTGAGACTCCTCCGTGCCTCGGAAAGCACGTTAAGCCGTTAGTCCTGGCTGTCATTCGTGGATCTTTGGGCCATCAGAAGCCCGGTAGTCTGACAACCAATCTTACCAAGGGGTATCGTATTACCCAGTTACTGGGTTGTGGAGTCGCTCCATGTAAAGTACTGGTATTCAGCTGAATCCGGTTAGACTGGAACCCGACCCCAACATTATAAGGAAAAGGCTAAGCAGATGAGATACAGTGCAGTTTCGGTTATTATTTTGTTGCCGATTATCACAAAATAGTAAATAATAAAATGATTATGTAAATTTAGCTTAAACAGTACTCCGGGTTTATTTCTAAAACACACCTTTATAAAAAACGCACACAAAAACCTTATACCCAATAAAAAATACATATTCCTTTTTAAAATGTTGCCCACGCTCCCAATAGTCAGTTGAAACAACAATGAAATAAAACCCAACACATACGGCAAAACTTTTACACTTCACCATTCCAAACTTATAGTCATAACAACGGTTCCAATGGCCCGTTAAACGAACGTTTTAAACCACGATAATGGGGCCCAAAACGGTCCCATAATAGTCCCAAATAGTTTCAAAATATACCCAAAATCCAGCACATTTAATAAGTCCCATAAGATTATAGAAGTTGAAATTCAATTTGCCCGCACACCTTGCTAGCGGATAGCGATAAGATAAAGTTAGTTGTACACTTGAGTGTAGAAGTTCTTGAGGATTCGTTTGAGAGAAGATTTTCAGTTTTAGTTGTAGGTATTATGATGATATCAAGCTTATAGAATATGAAGCCCGCCAGACGTAGTCCTGTCAAAATTTCAATTTCTTTTTTTTTCCTATTTTTTTTTTTCTTTTAACTCTTAAAATGTCGATTGCACACCATGTGTACAGATAACAATAGAATTTCAATTGTGTCTGCTAATTAGCGCGCGACGGGTTAAACACACAGCATTGCATAATAAAGAGTATTCTGTTCTATTCTATTCAATTGATTTTTATATATATAGATAATGTTATTCGAAATAAATACGGTGAGGAAATAATTTCGCCGGCAGCTCCAAATATTAAAAGTAAAATTGAGCTACAATTTTCCGTAAAGACACGACTGAAATGATTATTATACGCTTATCAATTAAAATTTCTTCGTAGCAGAACGTACTACGAGGCGGGCGTAGCAGGCGCGCTCCCGTAGCACAGCTTACTACGGCGTAGCCGTGCTACATTAATGTTTTAAAAGAAAATATTAGTTTTGTATTTAAATTTGTAGAGGACCTTTTAAAATCTCAATAATTCAACTGTGTCACTACCCGCGATCTGAATCTCAAGCTCACGATTATGCGCTGAACCAGTTTAACAAGAACTAGTTAAATTAAACTGGAGATTAGAGCTGCGCCAAACTCCGGCGCTAACTGTGTATACGTTAACTTGGAAATATATTATAAACATGTGCACTAAGTTACAGACTGCAAGCTGAATATGTAGCTGCTGTTTTTGCTGTGTGGGTTACACTGATGTGTGTTTAGGACTAGCGAATCGCCCCTGCTTCGCTTGGTTTTAACGACTTTCCAAAACGTCGAGATTTCTTTATTATATGTACATTTTTAGGGTTTCGTACCTCTAAAGGAAAAAACGGAACCGTTATAGGATCACTTCGTTGTCTGTCTGTCTGTGTGACTGTAAGTCAGTCTGGCCAGACCCTTTTTCTCAGGAAAGCGTGGAGGTATCGAACTGAAATTAGTATCAAATACGTAGGTATATGGCTCCTTTTGCTACTCGCAAGTAACTTAAAACCTACAAGGTACTTCCCATTATCCTAGAATGGCAAGAAACAAGGTCTCATTGCACAGCACAAGTAAAGGAAAAAGTTCGAAAACCGTTAATTTGTAATTTTATCACATAAAAAAAATTTGTTTGGAATTACAAACTTAAATTTGCTGTTGGAGATTTGACCGTTGACGTATTTAAATGTATGTGAGAACATATTTTTCAACTACAATGATATGTTTGTTTTTGGGATAAATTCTTCTCAACTACGGAACCTTTCATTGTAAGTGGTCCGACATGCACTCGACCGGTTTTTTTTTAAATTAATAAAGTAAGATTAGATATTAAGTGAAAATGCGTTGTTGTTTGTTTTCTGTTCACCAGATCACCATTACTTCTAAGCGAAACACAGCAATGCTGGTCCATAAAATGAATAATAGGTAATAGATGAATAACATTATCAGTCACAATAATGTTAATAATAATATTATTATACCTATTATTTTTGTGAAACATAATAGTTCCACAAAAACAATGGACTAGCTATTGATATAGAGTAATTTGAACAGATATTTTAATAAATATCCGTTCAAATCTCATGCATTTCATAATTATCATATCTGACAAATTAAATTTCAGTATACATTTAAAGTGGTAAGCGATCTGAACTCAAATCTCATCGACTAATAAAATTTAACTTTATCTCAATTGGACAAAGTTCTTGTCAGAATAACAGTTGTTGTGTACTGTCTTCATTCAGAAACATTCCTTGTATAATTGAGATTAACTCAATGACACAAGGAATGTTTCGGAATGATTAAACTAATAAAAAAAAACATTTTTTTATTAGTTTAATCATTTTAAACAGTCTGTTCGTCCCGATATTATTGACGCTGACAGTACCAAATTTAAATAATTTCAACAGTTATGATTTCGGAGATAAAACTCATATTTGCTTTACGTTTAACTTTTGAGTTTGATATTTCATTTCTATTTAGGAATATAATTATAAATCGTGGCATATTTTACAAAAAATTGTTACGTTATATAAAACCTGTGCGCTTTTAAAATTTCTAACGTGACTATATTATCGTTCACGTCGAAATACGTGCACGTTATAAGGTTATCGTGAATGGGAGAAACTTCTTCATATTAGACTATGAGGGAGTAATAAAGGATGATGGGCGTTTTGGTACCCATGTCCAATCAAAATGAATTTACCATCGTTGGATAGCCCTTTTCAAGACCACAAAAAACTACTATGGCACCAATCCCGTTTAAATTGTCCGTTTTGAAATACAGTCTTCAGAACATACTGGATATTTAGTTCAAAATAGAATTTTAAAAAATCATATCGCCGGTTTAGCTTGACAGATTTTGATGATATTTGCACAGATTTTGAGCTAAATAAAATTCAGTTATCGGATGAAAATCACAACAAAATCGGTTTGGTATTTTTTCAGTTAGGGGTGATCTATTTATTAAACAATAAACATACAAATACATTAATTGACTTTGATGAACAATATTGGAGCAATATTTTTGTTACTAATAGGTCTTTACCTATGAAATTGCCGTTTTGTATGAAAAAATTTAAACGAATTTTTTTCATGCATTTTTTATTTGTATTAATCGAAGTAATCACCCATGCAATCAATGCATCTTTGCCAACGTAGTGGCAGTTTATTGATGCCCTTCTTAAAGAAATCAGCTGGACGGGAGGCAACAAATTCTTCAAAGGCATTTTGTACTGCCTCTCGGGTATTGAACTTTTTTCCCGCCAAGAAGTTATCCAAATTCTGGAAAAAGTAGTAGTCTGTAGGCGCAAGGTCTGGTGAGTAGGGCGGATGACGGAGAGCTTCCAACCCCAGTTCTTGCAACTTGGAGACCGTCTGCTGTGCAGTATGAGGTCGCGCGTTGTCGTGCAGGAGCAGCGGAGACGAGCGATTGACCAATGCTGGTTGGAGATGTGCCAGCTTCTCCATCATTGTGTTCAGTTCTTCACAGTACACATCTGAAGTAATGCTCCCCCGTTTGGTAAGAAGCTGTGATGAATCACACCGGCGCTAGACCACCAAACAGTGACCATCACTTTTCTAGGGGTAAGTTTTCGTATATGGCATTGTTTAGGTGCTGAACCATAATCCAACCAACTTGCTGAGCGCTTGCGGTTATCAAACAGAATCCATTTTTCATCGCAGGTAACAATGCGGTTCAAAATTCCTTCATTTGTGTGTTTGTTGAGCAGTGCAAGGCACATCTCGACGTGTACTTCGCGCTGGCGATCATTGAGTTCGTGAGGCACCTATTTGTCAAGCTTTTTTACCTTGCCAATTTGACGCAAATGGACCAATATTGTTTTGACGCTAACGTCGAAAGCTGCTGCTAATTCAGCCGTAGATTGTGTATCATCAGCTTCCACAATCGCCTTTAATTCGTCATTGTCGACCAAAGTCTTCGGACGACCGCGAGGTTCATTTTTCAGGTCGAAATTTCCAGAACGGAAGCGAGCAAACCAATAACAAGTGGTGCGTTGGTTTGTAGTGTTAGCTCCGTAAACGTCGTTGATGTTGCGTGCCGCTTGTGCCGCGTTGCTGCCACGACGGTACTCATATTCCATAATTACTCGAATTTTTAACGTATCCATGATGACGAAAAAGATTGAAATGCGATGAAAATGTAACACTAATCAATAAACAAATGACTACTTTTGGAAAAAAAAATCCATGTTTTTAAAATAAAATTAATTTGAAATTAGAATTCTTAGCCAAACAAAAATTATTTTGATTTGAAATGGCCAGTACTGCAGAACGGCAATTTCATAGGTAAAGACCTAATATTAACCCTGAGTATAGTAAGTAGATGAGTAGAAAGTTGGAACTGGTATTGTTATCTTTCTCGCTCTCATAATCCCCGTTCGCACGGGCGTAATAAAATCGCGGCGGGATTTTATAGCGCATTGGATTTTCAACTCTCGTTGTTGAGCCGAGCGTTGAGAATCCAACTTAACTATAACAGAGTACATTCTAGCGCGTCGAAAAAACACACTGTTGGATTTTGCACTCTCGGCGCTAAGCAGAGCGTTAAAAATCCCGTACGCTATAAAATCCCGCCGTGATTTTATTACGCCCGTGTTTACGGGGGTTTACGCAGTGCGGTGGTTAGCGCGGTCAGCAAGGGGGAGGGGGCGAGGGCGGGCATGCTGCGGCGCTTGCGCATGTTCCCTTGGTAGTCGTTCGCTGATAATTGTTGTGTAAGTTACTACATTGTCTCGTTCCTCATTGTTCACGTCGACTTTAGACCCTGGCATTAATTTGGACTCTGTTACCTGTTATTTGACTGCGGCTTTCTACTGGACTTGAGTGCTTATCGATTGGATTATTTTGATTGCAATGGAACGTTTTCGTACCTGTGTAATGTGCCGAAGAGGTCTATACCGAGGCAGATATCAAGTGCGCACACTATATTAATAATACAATTAAAAATTAATAAAGATATTTTAAAAATACAATGCAAATATGTTTGTGGATGTTAAAATTGCAGCAGCAATAACAAATCACTTCCACACGCCAATCGCAGATAGCCAATACACAGAAGCTTTTCTACAAAGAATATCTGAAAAAATGCGAACCCCAAACGTGTTGTATAATTATGTAGAAGAAAAACTATTAAATAACAGAAGAGCCGATTTCCAGAGATTGGAAGCCAATGATGTGTCTGATTTTCCACGATTAAGTGAACAGGACGTGATATTGCTGTCGTTGGGGACATACCAATTAAAACTCGCAAAATCTTACTGCAGCGAACACCTAAACAACGGCTTGTATCTCATCGAAACATATAGAGAATCTGCTTTGGAAGACATTACTGAATACGGAATTGACGTAGATGCATGGCTTTTGCGTGCACGTATACAGTCCCGACATGTGAGAGCAAAAAAATACTTTTGTTACATATTGCTAAATAGAAATGAAAACATAATATTACATCATTATTGTACATGTTTGACGGGACGCCGCACGGTAGGTTCCTGTGCGCATATAGTATCCATTGTCTGGTATTTAGGATATGCTAGACACGAAGGTTTTAATGAGCCAGCATTGCTTTTAATTAGCATCGTTATAGATAATTAATAATACTATATAGTATATACTCGTATTATACATCATACTATACATTATCTATTAAAATTATTGTCGATATATAGACACATTTATATAATTACTTATATACAATAAATGATAAATCATACTTCGAACTTGTTTTATTTACCTAGATAATGAATAATATTAATAATAATTATAAAAATACCATGCCAAATGGAAAAAACTGACGTAACAAAAATAAATAACTTTCAAGTAGGATTACTCCAATCGGACAGTGAATAGGGACAAGCGCCATGGTTATTCTTAATCTACACAAAAATACCTTTCCAACGGTGTATCATACACTCCGATTGGTGCCGGTACCAGATTCCATACATTGGTGCCCATCCTCCTTTGTTTATCTGTGGAGGCTTGTAAATAGCAATTTTGTTTTATATTATTGTTATTATAATGTTATTAGTCTGTAAGCCTTCCGAAAATAAAGAAAATAAAATAAAATATATTATATTTCCATACATTTTACTTCACTGAGTTATCGTGTATGTCCACGGCATCACGATAACTCAGTGAAGTAAAATGTATGGAAATATAATATATTTTATTTTATTCCAATGTGCGCTTTTGTAATTGTTTTGACGATATTATCGTGTATGTCCACGGCATCACGATAATATCGTCAAAACAATTACAAAAGCGCACATTGAAATTTATATTTTCCTTCTTGTATTATTAAATAAAAATCGAATTTCTAATTCTTCGTACCCGTTTATTTAAAAACCAGCCAAGTGCGAGTAGGACTCGCGCATGAAGGGTTCCGTACCGTTATCTATAAAACGGCAAAAAAAACACGTTTGTTGTATGGGAGCGCCCCTTAAATATTTGTTTTATTTTAATTTAATTATTTGTTTTATAACTAAATATTCTGTGAAGATTTCAAGCGTCTGCCTGTTGCCGTTATCAATATCGAGCAAAAACGAGCAAAAAAAATCACGTTTGTTGTATGGGAGCCCCCTTAAATATTTATTATATTCTGTTTTTTAGTATTTTTTGTTATAGCGGCAACAGAAATACATTATCTGTGAAAATGTCAACTGTCTAACTATAACGGTTCATGACAGACGCCTGGGTACAGACGGACGGACAGCGGAGTCTTAGTAATAGGGTCCCGTTTTACCCTTTGGGTACGGAACCCTAAAAAAACCTCTGTCATGCAAATGTCCATACAAATAAAATTCTACGAAAACATTGGAATCAGTTATTTTTTTTTATATTACAAATAAAAAACCTTCCCTTTTTTTAAGTCGGAAAAAAGCGGGGTTTAATATGAGCTCCATAGATTTATTTCGATAAAAACCTTCCCAGAGAGGGTTGTTTCTTTAATGTTTAATTAAAAAATAAGGTGTGTCCGCGTGAAAAGGTTTTAATTTTCCATGCTGAAGGGGCCTGTACGAATTTTCCGGGTATCGGAGTATAGATCTCATGAATCGGCCAAAATTTTGCACAGAATGGATTTACCTTTTGTTTTTGGAAAGAATATTAATGAATTAGTAGAACAGTGAAATAAAGAACTTGTTATTAACTTTTTATGCGAATGTAATTATTCAGTTTTCATGTATAGTTTTATTTTAATTTAGTTTCTACGATTTATATTTTTTAACTGTATGTAATAGCTATGTATCAAATAATAATCGTTGATGTGCCCTGACTGGTCTACAACGGCTGTACAACGGCCTACAACGGCTCTTAGCTCTAAGCCTTTTATTAACATCTTATTTTACCTTGTGCAACGCAAATATGATAATATGAAGAAGAAGAATAAAAAACAATTGAATAAAACAATAAAACTTAACATTTTAAAGCAGCTATTTTGGAGGGTGATTATTTACCCTTTCTGCATTTACCTACTAATCCGGTCAAAAATCTGACGGCGCAGGAAGCGCCGGCGCCGCCTCATTTTATTACAAAGTTACTGGAATCACCGAAAAGGTCGGATAAGAGTGACACTGACCGGCTGGCTGGTGGAGTCACTCTAGCAGTCGTCGTCGCATCGACGGTTGCGTGGCGCCCGCCTTAAGCCTGCACTACACTACTCGCGAAATTGCTTCGACGAAGTACTGGTCGAAGTCGACCGAAGTCCGAAGTACGTGACTATACTACTCGTGCAACCTCGCGAGGAGCTCAGTCTCCCGGGGCGCGCACCACCTGCACTCTGTGCATCACAGATAACGTTCAAGTGGCAACTGCCGTTGCAATTTGCACTCTCGCGTATTACAACTACGTGCGTATTTCACATCTCAACGCGAACCGAAGTAAGCCAAGCATTGTAGTGAGACGCTTCTCGGAAGCCACCCGAGGCGAGCCGAGGTTGCACGAAGGGAAGCGAAGTGCCCTTCTACACTGTCGTATTTGCTTAATTTCGACCAACTTCGCGAGTAGTGTAGAGGCTGCTTTATGATAACAGAAGATAAGGTCAGGGGAGCCGCTGTCATACCACGTCCACGACGAACTGCTATATTCCGGCACAATCCTGATGATATTGAAGCTGCTGAACCACTAATACGATGACCACTGGTATAGGCTTCGCCATCAATGTTTTGCATGGATCGACTTACATACATATTCTGACTGTCAAAACTGCTAGGCTGGGCTACGTTGACTTTCTAAAATTGGACCAGTTTTCTGGCTTTTTTTCTCTGGTTACCTACTTGTAACATTCATAGATTTGAAAACTGGTACAGTCAGCCTCAAAAAGATGTACATACATTGGTTAGTTAATTGCTGCTTCACATTGATACAGTAATATGGAACACAAATATTAGTGGACAATTAAATAGATTCTTGTCAATGTATACATCTTTGTACTCTACGGTCTAACGTACCCTCTAAAGCATAAAAGGCTCCGTGTTCAAATTATCTCCCATCCCGAGACACCCAGATGAATGTAGCTTAACCTCGCAGGTCGATCGTTCGACTGACATTTACCCAGCATTCCATCTATACTCCATCGATTTAGGTAATTAACTAAAGGTAAACCAAAATTGTAAAGAGCCTAAAAAGACAGATACAACGAATTATAAAGTTGCTAAATTGAAGAGTAGGTACAACTGTGTCGTAGCATGACGACTGAAGTGAAAGGGAGTTAGAAAGAAAAAAAAAAGAAAGAAAATACGTTTATTTGCGGTAAACATGACGCAAAGGACAACAAAATAAAATAAGAATGTAAAAAGCAAGTTTAGGGGAAAATATGCGTCACATCTACGCAAAACGGCTACCGCTCAGCATAATGCCGCGACCCCATGCGAAACGGAGCCCCAGCGCTGGTTTTCAGCGATAGCCGGCGTTGACGCGATGACGTCGACCGGTGCAGCATGTAACAAATAATAATGCAATTAAAAAATAAATAAAATATAAAGTTAATTCTAAAGGTATAGATAAAATATACAGAAAATGACAATATTCCCGCATTCCGCTCCGCGACAGCACCGACCGAGTTAAGTCGGTTAACCATGTCAAGTGGTTTTTAGGGTTCCGTAGTCAACAAGGAACCCTTATAGTTTCGCTATGGCCGTCCGTCTGTCCGTCCGCAGCTTAGCTCAGAGACTCTTAGAACTAGAAAGCTATAATTTGGCATGGATATACAGGCCGACAAATTGGTAAAATAAAATCATGAAAAAAAAATTGTTTTAGGGTACCTTCTGTGCACGTAAAGTGGGGATGTTTTTATTTTCTTGTCTACCCCATGGTGCATAGTGTGGGGTGTTATTGGATGGGTCTTTCAAAAATAATTTTTATTTTTGTTAGTTAAGTCCCCCGCCCGACGATAGATCTCAGCCGTCGTTGAGTGCGGTCGTGTCCTGCGCTCCGACAAAAATAAAAAATTCTACGGCGCGAGACATAAGTGATTTGCGATCCTAGCACCGGTCATAAAAATTATTTAGCGTTTCTGTTGAAGTGCTCGCGAAGTAAACACATTTCGTTGGAACTGTGCACCTGATCTCAAGCGAACGATCCGTTGCAAGGGTGAAACTGATCACCCGAATTAGGATCCTGAGTTCCAACCTCCCAGCAAGCAAAATTGGTGAGGCCGTTCCTTATATTCCTTAGTCAAAAGTATTGCATGTTCATAAGATTATAGCATGAATCCAAATTCCCAAGACATAAAGTTAAACAAAGAGTTTACCTACTTCTTAAATATTGCAAATCAACAAAAATATCCGCACAGACCCTTTTTTTTTGTTGAATGTCAACTTATGGCAAGCTAAATTCTATGTTCACATAAAAAAATTTTAATTTAAACACGGGTTGGTCGTTCTAACCAGTTTTGTTACCACTCAAACAAAAACATAACAAAATTATGCTTCGATTTGTGAAATTGTCTATTTAGAGCTATAGCATTACAAATACTTATACAATTTAATGGGGCTGACATTCGACCACGTGTCTGTTCGTAGACCTTGCAAATTATGTATCGGCTAATCATAACGACGACAGAATTGACTTAGCACTTTTGAATAATATTCAGGACTTTACTCCGTCTTCAATTCTCAGAATAAGATCTGCATTAAGCAGGAAAAGCACTACTAAAAAACGTTGTGAACAGGCCACTAGAAACGCTGAATCTCTATTACCATTCGAAATAAACTCAAAGATGGACTGAAAATTAGCCAGACTCATGTATCGAATGGTGGTCGTACCTTGTATGACACACGGTTTGAAAGTATCGGCACTCACCAAAGCTAACAGGACAAGACCGAGAAGATATGAGAGAGTTATCAAGAGTGACTTGATTAAACGCGCTAGGAATAAACCAACACGAAAGAAAATGCGTGAAATCTTAAACGGAAAAACCGTAACCAAACGCATTAAGAACCACAGGATGTGCTATCTCGGACATGTCCACAGGCGTAGGCGTCGGGAACCGCACCTGCTACATGCAGCAATGCAGTACAAGGTAATATCCAAAAATTCGGCCGCCCTATTTACACATGGAAAGCAGGACATAATTTACTTCGATAAGGAAATCAACTTTTGGGTAGACACGGCTGAAGATAGAGATAAAATTAAGAAAGCTGCTAACGAGATTTACAAGAAACCTGAAATGGATAGATAGCAGTGAGACCTCAGACGAAGATATTGGAAATAACAACGTGGCATAGCAGTGACACCAAAAGAGTCGAAAGCGCAGTTTAATTGCCAAAAGATTCACCGGGGAAGTTGAACTTGAAGCAACATGGCAGTGACGTCATAAAAAGAGCCAGTCCATAATCCTGTCGGGTGTGGCGACAGGGTGCCATCCGTAGGTAGGTACTTGAATTGACTTCTCGGGTCGATTAAGAACTGAATGCGATTTCACAAAAACAGCAAACCTCAACACTCGCAAAAAAGCACCATTGAACACTCCGATTTTGGGACACAGGAACATCAAATAATATTATTATAATTGACACACACGCGATCTTTATTTTTTCCCCTTCGTTTGGGTTAAGAGTACTATCAACGACTTTTGTGCGTCACACCCATACGGAAGGTATTCGTATGCACGGGCCAGTGGCTAGTGGCCTGCATTGTTTTCGTCCACCAATAGCGCTTCGGCGCACATTATAAAAGAAAAAGGTTAGAACGCCAAGAAAAAACAGCAATTAACGTTTAAGAAAAGGGACATTGTTTATTTTAGGGTCATCCTTCTTAGGCGACATTCTTAGTTCATTGGTCAAATAAAACAACTAACTGTAAAAAGGTCCATCCTTCATTCATTGGTCAAACACAAAAAGGGCGTACGATTACGACGTGCAACCGAAAAAGTTTTGAAAAGGATGAGGCACAAAGACTTTCGATAGTTGCACGCTGGCGCCCCCGCTTCGCAGACGCCTCGCTCGGGTGTGACCGAAGCTTAAGATTTCTACAAACACTGACAACCGCCCAAAAATAATAAAAAACCTAAGCACTACGAGTAGCTGGGTCAGTACATCAGTAGCCAACAAATTCTAACGCAGAAATTATCTAACACCAAGACACCACAACATACAGTAAACTTAATTAGCCAGTACAACATACGAGTTGAGCAGGAACAATCAGAACTCCGGTTCCAAATTACCAGCCCCCAATTACCACAAGACAAGATCGACTTCAATAAGGAAATTAACTGTTCGGTGGACACGGCTGAATCAAGAGATAATATCAAGAAGGCTGTTAACGGGACTTACAAGAAAACTGAAACGGATAGCAGTGAGACATCAGACGAAGATACTGGAAACAGCAACGTGTAATACAACGTAGCAGTGACATAAATGGTGTCGAGAATGCAGTCTAACCCCGCCGAAAGATTCACCGCTGAAGCTAGATTTTAAATAACATGTTATTACTTGCCGCGGGTATACCGCATCTTTGCCGCGTGTGTACCGCGGTAGCGCGTACTTGCAGGGAGTGTACCGCGTCTTTGCCGCGTGTGTACCGCGGTAGCGCGTACTTGCAGGGAGTGTACCGCGTCTTTGCCGCGTGTGTACCGCGGTAGCGCGTACTTGCAGGGAGTGTACCGCGTCTTTGCCGCGTGTGTACCGCGGTAGCGCGTACTTGCAGGGAGTGTACCGCGTCTTTGCCGCGTGTGTACCGCGGTAGCGCGTACTTGCAGGGAGTGTACCGCGTCCTTGCCGCGAGTGTACCGCGGTAGCGCGTACTTGGAGCGGGTGTACCGCGTCTTTGCCGCGTGTGTACCGCGTCAGTACCACGTCCTTGCGCGTGTGTACCGCAGTCATTGAGTCAGAGTGAAAGAAAACCTGTCTCATGTAATGTTGACATTTGTTTTTAAAAACGAACGTCACGATCGACGACAATCAGTACCAACAAATTCTAACACAGAAATTATCTAATGCCAAGACACCACAACATACAGGATACGTAATTAGCCAGTACAACATACAAAGTGAGCAGGAACAATCCACAGAACTCCGGTTTCAAATCACCAACCCCCAACTACGCAGGACAAGATTTACTTCAATAAGGAAATTAACTTTTCGATGGACACAGCTGAATAAAGAGTTACATCATGAAGGCTGCTAGAGATATACAAGAAACAGGAAACGGATAGCAGCGAGACCTCAGACGACGATTTTGGTAATAACAACGTATAATACAGCATAGCTGTGACATAAAGAGTCAAAAACGAAGTTTAACCGGCAAAAGATTCACCGGAGAAGCTGGACTTGAAGCAACACGGCGCAACGTCATAAAAAAGCCCATCCATATTATATCACCCGTCTCTCCACTATTCCAAGGCTTACTTTACGGTGCATACTGGGTATGGCTCTTTATCCCCTCCATATCCTAAGGGCATGTCTTCCCTACCATTACCGCGCCCCCCGGTCTACTCACTGATATACAATGGGCTCTGTTGCACCATGTAACATGAGGCAACAGGGTCTAGTGTGAATCTCTGGGTTCATTCGAGCAATCGAGTCTGATTAAACCACGCTGGGGTCGGTGCAATTCATTCATTCATTCATTCATTCATTGTTAGTTAAGTCCCCCGCCCGCCATTTACACGGTTAGTTTGAGATGTGTGACAAAATTGACGGTAGTAGTATATGTAACGAAGTTAAAAGGAAAACTATCACAGCTAAATAAGCTTTTCAAGTTTACGAGTAATAGTCAACCAACTTATAAAATGTACAATATAAGTTTATAAACCATGTAAAAATATACATGCCCGACACGCACTTGGCCGATTTTTATTTTGTTTACCTTTAGGGCTATGTTCACCATTCAAACCGGAGGTTAGGTATTTATTCAGTTGGTTTATGTCAAATTTAGAAGGAATTTAAAGCAACGGTTTAAATATCTAACCGGGGAGGTTTAAATGTTGGTGAACACAGGCCTTTGTTAATTACATAAACCGATGGAAAGCATTCACACACACATACATAATCTTAAAATGCCTATAAAAAACCGACTTCAAAAACGTAAAACGAATAAAATAACTTTCATAAAAAAACTTAACAGTTTCTGAAGTCGGTGCCAAGCTGAGGTGCATTGAAGAATTGCAGACACCGACTTCAGAAGCTGTTAGATTTTTTTTGAAAGTTATTTTATTCGTTTTACGTTTTTGAAGTCGGTTTTTACTTTTTTTAAAGTAAATTTATTTTTTAATTTTTAGTCAAATATACATGCAATTACATAAGACGAACGAAAAGAAGAACCATCAAAATCCGCATAGAAATACAGTTCTTTTATGCATATAACTTCGTACATAAGAATAAACACAATGTATTATATACTAAAACCTTCATAAAAGTATGTAGATCACTTTAGTAGAAGAATCATCAAAATTGGTTAATTCGTTTTTGAAAAAATCGTGGACATACAAACATACATACATACGGGTCGAATACAGAACCTCCTTTTTTGAAGTCGGTTAAAAAAGCATAATTTCCACCAAAACGAAGAGTTCTACTATCCCTACATAACTAACAATATAAGCAGCTACTGCACACAGTCTTTAGTCCAATGCTTATAGTGAAGGTTAAGATACAAATGTGTTCGCTCAGCATTGCGCGGCGCTTCTTAATCATGCTGACTGTACCGCTTTATCTTCATCTGTGTCTTACTGTACCACGCCTTGTAAGTACATGTTTATTATTAGTTGCACAATGGCAGAAAGAATGTACCATGTATATTGACTCGCAATAAATAAAAATTGTACTTTCTTTAATTTTTATTTCATCACCACTGCTCTCAAAACGGCGATATCGAGAAGAAACCAGCATGTCCCAGAACCAAAAATTTTAAGACATATTGTGATTTCCAGCAACCCGTACTGGTGGTGGGTTAAAAATGCCCACTCCCTCTCACAGAGAGGAGGCATGTATCCCAGCAGTGGGAATACTATGAATTGATTATCTATATAATTATGCTAATACGTTTGACACTCTGATGTCCGGGCGAGGCAGCTGTACGAGTAGTAGCCTTGGACGTCCAGGAATTTCTCCGCGCAAGCGCTTCATGCCATTTCCATCCATTGATATATTAGAGGAAGATATGTTAGGCGCTAAAATTACAATCACTAAACCTGGACTCGGCGCACGACTACATGCACCGAAACTCACACATCTGTGATCACAGTCACAGCCTACAGTTACCGATAGACAAGGACAGAGATAGGAGCCGGCGCTGTCGTGTAAGCGAAATCGCGTTAGCCACCGAATGTTGGCCGAATGTTTACGATTATGCATATAGCATTGCATGTCTATCTCGCTCTCACATACATGGCGAAGCAAACATTAAATTAATATAATTTTAATAAAGTAAGCCCGTGGAACTGGTTTTTGGTTTTTGAACTATTTGTACATATTTTTAAAATAAAGGAAGGCATTATTGCTGCACGATTACGGTAATTTTACTTAACGTGCTACACAAACGCCACTTCGATTATTACTAAAGGTCAATTGTGTCCGTGAGTATGCGGTCCTCATCGAGGAGCGCGAACCATATCTTCCTAATTTATACTCGTACATCAAACATAATATCTAGTAAACTACTGCAGCTATAGCAAAATAAAAAATAAGTTGTGTAGCTGACACTATACAGAGTCGTCATATGTGAAACCTAAATTACAATAACTAGTTCAAAGTGCTGTTTTCAAAAATGGCGCGCAATGGAACTTGTTTATTCATGCCGATTTTACCGAAAACTGTTGTAAACAAACTTTGGACCCTCTATGACATTTATATAGGTAGATATCATGGCATACATGGCTTAACTGGTTGTCAGTATAATTATCTCCTCTGCCATCTCCTTCGGGAAAAAGATGTGATGCTATAAGTGAGTAAGTATGTATCTTTCTCGACACACACAATAATTTTCCCTGAAGTGGGTCATTAGCCGAATTTCCAACCGATTACATAAAAAAAGGCAGCTGAAGGGTTCCATAATTGGGATGAATTTATCCCAAGTTGAAAAATGTGTTCTCCTATACATTCCAACTACAAATTTAAATTTGTACGCGCGATATTGAGACATTTATATTTTAAGATCATACACTTCTCATAGGTTTTCCTGTAATCCATAACGTATACAATTTTCTGTATTTTTTTTTTCAATATTTCAGGCTTAGTAGTTTCGGAGTTCAATCTGCCTAGCCTTTTCCCAACTATTTTGGGGTCGGCCTCCAGTCTAACCGGATGCAGCTGAATACCATTATTTTAAAAAGTTTCGGAGTTATGGGGGTATATTCAATTTTAATATAAATAATTTTAAAATTATGAAAAATATATATTTGAGACCCTCACAGTAAGCCTTTTCATTTGATATGTCACACGAGACAGTTTGCTTAACTTTTTTTTTATATTCTTATTTTGCGCCCAAAAGTGGCCCCATATACAAAATTAATTTATATACGTTTCATATAAGTGTTTGGGTCACAGAAATTCTTAAGTGTACCTTTCAACTTAATCAATTCATCATATTCGAAGCAAATTGGTTGTGACAGACAGACACACGAGTGATCCTATAAGGGTTTCGTTTCTTCCTTTTGAGGTACAGAAACCTAAAAAAATTACTATGGTATTCGAAACTCCTTCGTATTTCAAGTTTGTCGTGACTTGTCTTAAAATCCGATTGAACTTCTTTGGCAAAAGGAAAGGCATTGTCAAAATATTGACCTGAATCGAAAACTTGGCATGTTTTCAAACGTACAAGGTATGTGTTTAAAATAAGAAAATATTGTTCAATATGGTTTCATTTATAAGTCAGAATTTCAGTCAACAACAGTCTTGGAATTGCATTTTGTAATACCTATTGGCTTTCGTTTGCAATTTTTCTTAGAAAAATCTTAAGCTGTAGGTAATGGGAAAATGTTAAAAACATGCGCAATAGTTTACAGAAAGTAGTTTTTACGATTGGCTTTCGTTTTTTAACCGACTTCAAAAAGGAGGAGGTTCTCAATTCGCCGGAACCTTTTTTTTTTATTTTTTTTTTATGTATGTTCCCCGATTACTCGAAGATGGCTGGACCGATTTGGATTTTTTTTTGTTTTATTCGAGAGGGACATCACAGTTGGTCCCATATAAAATTGATTAACTTTGCTTTGGTAGTTTTTGAGTTAGCTTCAATAATACTTATTTTTTCCACGCTTTTATATGGATGTTGTTCTAGTTTGTTTTTCAGGTAGTGGTATTAGAATTTGTGTGGGGTAGGTACACAACTATAAAGTGAAAAATAAAAACTTTTTTACAAAAAAAATACAACCGACTTCCAAAAACAACACTACAAAGTGAAAAATAACTTTAATTTCGGCAGTCGGTGGCAAACAACGAAAATATATTTAACTAGACACCGACTTCCGAAATTAAAGTTATTTTTCACTTTGTAGTGTTGTTTCTGGAAGTCGGTTGTATTTTTTTGTAAAAAAGCTAAAACTTTTTTCCGTACCCAAACGGTGCCAACAGGAACGTCGGTCAGTCTGTCACAGGGCTGTTTCTTTTGAACCGTAATAGGTAGACACGTGAAATTTTAAAAGGGTATGTATGGCCGCTAGAACAATAAGTAATAATAAAAATTAAATACAGTTAAAAATTAAAAGCCTTTTTTAGAAAATATTGTGCGGTGGTATGGAACTCTTCGTTTGCGAGTCCGATACGCACTTGGCCGCTTTTTTTAATAAAGCTGTTTTCGAGATTAGTATACAACTGTAGAATTACTTTATGAGAAGATCTACATTCTGAGAAGCGACTCACTAAACGAGGATGATTCTACCAAAGACCATCAGAGTCCTCAGTACTTCAAGAGGATTATTTACGTAGGATTGTCATCATAACTGTCTGCGCATCATACACTACTATTTTTTAATTAGTACAAAAAAAAATGGGGCTCTATCCGTACCCGTTACTGATCATATTTGTGTAGTCTAAAATCAAAAAAATTAAATTCCAAAATTGTCCACGAAAATTTGTCATAATTGGTAAATTCATAATTGAATCAATCATTCATAACAAATGCAACTAGAAAATACTACGCGCAGTGCTCTTCCATGATTAATGAATAACTACTATGTAGCCTGTACAATATTTCCATAAACTGAGTGACATTTTGGGATATAAACAAACGCTAATAACTTTGCTGTTTATGAATATTATTTATTGGGACTTTACATATATAATAACAAGAACTTCTCTAATAAGCCCTTTAAGTATTTGTACTAATTTGAAATTAGTGGTGTATATGTGCGTGCTTGATGGCGCGGGGTGTCGGAGTACTGAACCCAGTAAGTACGCGACGGCCGCTGCGCGCCCTTCACGCCACTCAGCTCACGGACGCGCTTCACTACGGGCATTTCTTTGTACTGTTCCACTATAATTGTTCATGTTAATTTATTGTATTATACCTATTTTAAATACAGTCCTCTTCTTTTATTACAAAGTCCGATTGAGCCCAGTCATAACTTTTGGCACACTTTGGCTTTGCCAAAGTATCCATTAGGATCTATTTCACGGTGTCCGAATAGCCTTAGTTACCGAATAAATTCAAAAATGGAACAGTATTTGTATGAAATTATCTGCCAAGTAAAGTTAATAGCATCATAATCGTAGGTGGTGAAACAGGCCTTAAATGTAGTGTATGAATTTAATAGATAATGTAAACACTATCTCATGCACATCAGATTAGTAGAGAGGTAGCTGTCACTAATGTCAACTGTCAGTTCACCACGAATGGCGGGAAATAGTGGAAAAGTGAAGCGTGTCTGCACGAGATGCTTGGTGTGCAAATGAGCCCGTGTAGTGTAGGGATATTAATCAGCCTAAATACGGGATTAATAGGATTGTACAATTAGGATTTTCAAATGTGCTATAGAACACAAATTAGTATAATATTCATTTAATATAAGCACATAAGTACATGAGGAGCTCATGGCTAAATAATAACAGCCGTACAGATCGATCCATCAGGTTAAGCTGCGCTTGCCGGGGTTAGTCCGTGAATGGGTGACCATCTTTACATACCGCAACTCCTCCGTGCCTCGGAAAGCACGTTAAGCCGTTGATCCCGGCTGTCATTCGTGGATCTTTGACAGTCGTTACGGGGCGTCAGAAGCCCGAAAGTCTGACAACCAGTCATACCAAGGGGTTTCGTATTTCCCAGTAATTGGGTTGTGGAGGTCAGCAGGCAGTCGCTCCATATAAAATATCTACTGGTATTTAGCTGCATCCGGTTAGACTGGAAACTGACCCCAACATAGTTGGAAAAAGGCTAGGCACATTGGAGTACATGTTATCAAAATACAAAAAGAATCACATCTCAAAGCATATTCAGCACATTTAATATTTTTTAAATTAATTTACAAAATGGTTAGTACTTATGCAAACATTTATACTTAATATTTACGCTTTTTCACAGACCGTAGATAGTTGTTGACTCGTTGAGCATTGCACGCCGACTGGGGCAATCCATTATTTTTTTTTTTTTTTTGAAATGGCATCTCGTAGTGTGACCATGAGAGGTCCCGACTACTTAACCGGACTTTCCTGTGGGTGCCTTTAAGCGAGCTCAAAAGCCTCCAGCCAGGGGCATAAATACTAACTAAATTATAAACTAAACGACTGCGCACTAAGGGCACCCCCTGTGGGGTACGGACCTCGGCTTAGGGAGTCGTTGTCATTGACCAATGATATACAAGGCAAAGCAATAGGCTGGATCAAGTTTGGGGAATTATTATTATCAGGGGAGTTTAAAGCTACAGGCTCAGCTACGCCACCAGCTGGCTCGATTAAACCGATCAAGGGACATGAAGTTACATTTACGTTAGATGGTCTTAAACGCGGTGGGCCTCGGCGGCGAGGCCGGAATGTAGATCTGTGTTTGTGTTGGACTGTGCTAGTGTCCCTACTACTTTCCTGGAGGAGGGTGATAGGGTCATCGGGTTCAGTGAGGGCATGTCGCGGACGGCGGATACTACTGATTCTACTGGGGACATAGCTAGCGGCTTCGACAACCAAGGGGTTGCGATGTTTCACGGCGGAATCAAAGAAACGCTTGGAAAGGCGTTTCAAGTACTGACGGATGGTCGGGACTTTAAGGTCAAGGTGGAGGTCCGCGTTCCGAACGAACCAGGGGGCTCCCGTTACCTTTCGGAGGAGACGGTTCTGAAGGGTCTGCATCCTATGGATGAGGTGGGGCTTTGCATGCGCAAAGACTGGGCCCGCATAGGTCATGATAGGTCGAATGCACGCTGTGTAAATACGCAACTTGCACTTAAGGGACAACTTGCTGCGTGCATTCAGAACGGAGTGTAAGCGGCCGAGAGCAAAGTAGGCCCGCGAACGAACCTGCTTTATGTGCTCTGAAAATGATAAATGACTATCGAGCGTCACACCTAAATATTTGGCTCGCTTCTCCCAAGGGATCTGCTTGCCAAACATGGTGATCGGCCGAGGAGGGGCGGTGAGCCGACTACGCCGTCTCGTAAAGAGAATGGCTTGGCTTTTATCGGGATTGACTTCGATTCTCCACTTTCGAAACCACTTGCCGAGGGCATCGACTGCGGTTTGGAGGGTGCGAGCGATCGAGTCAGGGCGAATTCCCTTGGAGAAAATGGCCGTATCGTCTGCGAACAGCGCCAACTGTGCCTTTTTACTCTTCGGGATATCGCTGGCGAAGAGGATGAATATGAGGGGGGAAAGCACAGAGCCCTGAGGGACTCCTGCGCGAATAGGGTGGGGGGAGGAAAGTGCTCCTTCAATGCGATAGCGAAAGGTGCGGTTTGACAAAAAGTCTCGTAGGATGAGCACGAGACGATCCGGCACACCGAGTTGGTACAGCTTATATAATAAGCCGTTGTGCCAGACTTTGTCAAAGGCCTTCGCTATATCAAAGAAGACAGCACCAGTCATCGCACCGCGTTGGAACCCAACGCTGATGTGCTCGACAATACGGTGGACCTGCTGCACGCAATAGTGCTGGGTTCGAAAACCGAATTGCTCGTCGGGAATGAGACCCTTTGTCTCGGCATAATCTCTGAGACGCTTATAAATAAGCCTCTCATAGATTTTGCCGAAGACGTTGAGCAGACTGATAGGCCGGTAGCTAGAGGGCTCGCTCTTAGGCTTGCCGGGCTTAGGGATACCGATAACGGTAGCCTGTTTCCAGGCGTGAGGAAAGATATTGTTACCCATGGCACCATTGAAGATGATGGTCATGAGCATAATCAAACGGGCAGGGAAAAGTTGGAACACCCTATTGGTGATTCCATCTGAGCCGGGGGCTTTACGGTGTTTTAGACCCTTGATTATCTCGTGCACCTCGTCAGGAGTGACGGGAGGCAGGGGACAATCAGGGTCCTCAACGGGGGGAAGGGAGGCTCTACGTTCGACTTCAGCGTCAACCTCAGAGAGGTGGGCTTCGTCTACTGGTTGAGAGCTGGGTGAGCACTGGGCCTCAAGACTATCGGCAAGGCATTCGGCCTTGTCGATATCATCGAAAGCGATGGTATTGTCTGGGCGTACTAGAGGGGGCATAGAAGCTGTCTCTGAGGACCTGAGTTTCCTCTGTAGGTGCCAGAAGGCCTGATGAGTTGGCTCGAGCTCACTCAACATCTTGTCCCACCGCGTGGAACGCAGTTCCTCTATGCGTTTCTTTACAGATTTCTGCAAATAGCGCATATGGACTTTGTTCAAGCGGCAGGGAAAGCTGCTGTAGGCACGGACAGCCGCGTTCTTCTCATTCATCAGGGCACGTACATCGTCCGGCAGCTTCCAGCGATGGTCCTCCACCGCTGGAACCTCCCTTGAACAATCGTTCAGGACTGATTGTACGTGCTCCGTGAATGAGTCGATCGCAGCTGTCGTGTCAGCGAGAGAGTCGAACTGATCAGGAATAGAGTCTAAGTGGGGAGATGAGGAGGATTTCAGACATTCGCTTACTTTCCTCCAGTCCGTCACCAACCGGGTGGGGAGAGGTTGAGAGGGATCGCGGAGACCTATGCGGGGGGCCAGATTTAAGATCACGGGACGATGATCAGACGTTAGTTCATGTATCGCTTCTATAGAGTCCAACCGAAGGTTGACATTCTTTAGAAGCGCTACATCAAGTACGTCGGGGGAATGAGCGGGGTCATGGGGATAGTGAGTGGGAGTCATTGGGGCAATGACATCGAAACCCAAAATGGGACAGAGGTCGAACAAGTGTCTTCCTCTAGAAGTGGTGGTGGAACTATTCCAGGAGGTATGTTTGGCGTTGAGATCGCCCGCTATGATAACGGAGTCACTCAAGCCGAACAGAATGGTCAGATCGTCAGAGAGGGATTGGAAATCCTCTGAAGTGCGGGGGGGGGGGGCAATCCACTCGTGAAACTCCTTTTTCTAACCGCTCGTTTTCTGAGCGGCCCGCTGCCACTGGGCGGACGTGACGTCAGCATGAAGCCTTGTCCAAGTAAATAAACCGCTGTCTATAACACACACAAACACAAAGTTCTCTTCTACCAATTTTTGTCTCTATTCTCGTTCTCTACGTATATCTGTATTTCGTTCACCTGAATGCAATGTAAAGCAGTACAAATGTGTTTGTTTATCCGCAGCCCAGAACTTAATCAGGCAGACTGGCCGCTTAGTATTCAGACAACTGCGATGGAAATTTACTAGCACGACGCCGTACGCTTCGGTTTGTTAACCACTGGTGTTGGACAATCAAAGTTTGCTTTGCGAAGTTAATATTATGATGAAGAGCTATTCGGCATTCGTTTTGAGGAGTTTTGTTTAAGTTAACTACTGGGTAAATGGTTTCTTTTTAATATAACGGCACAGATTAATACAGATGGGACACTCCACAGTTTAGGTATGAAGCTACAAGTACGCGGCGGGCTCATCTCACTTGGTCAATTCAGTGTGGGCTGCCGCGCACTGGCCGGCTCGCACGTTAGTTCAATACTCACTCGCGCGCCGCATCGTAAAAGAAGACAAACCTAACGAGTCAGAAGGTATAAGAGTTACGCGATAGAAAGAGAGGCAACTTATAGGTGAATATAACTGTAAGTAATGAAGCGTTGTGCGACCAGAATTGCAGTTTATTGTGTCGTAGCAAGAGTCGCTTTTTATTTAAATGATTTTGCGGAGTGTCCCATCTTTTTTATTTATCTTTTTTATTTATTTAATCCTTAGTATAAATTATATATATATATATATATATAATATATATATATATATATATATCCTTATTAATCTGTATTAATCTATGGTAACGAGTGAGATTGCTCTAAAGGACTTTTGATTTGATTATTTTATTTTATTTTATTAAGGTTTTTTATTATATGAAGGTGTTTCATCGTTTACTAAAATAATAACGTAATGTGCTTCTGCTCAGGCAAAAATTACAATTTATTTGACGACACGGTTGGCGCAGTGGTTGAGCGATTGACTGCTGCGCAGCATGTCGCGGGTTCGATTCCCGCACGGAACAAATATTTGTACGACCTACAAGTATTTGTTCCGAGTCTGGGTGTTTTTCTATCTATAATATGTATGTATTTACAAAAAAAAAATATATATAAGTAGTTTATCAGCCATCTCGTTACCATAACACAAGCATTAGGTTGCTTAGCTTGGGGCTAGATGGCGTTGTGTGATATGTCCAAACATATTTATTTATTTTTATTTATTTATTTATTTAGTGTATGTGCTTAGAAAATTCCTAGTCACCATTTTAAAATCCATAAAATCTACAATGAAACCATAACCTACATTATAATCATCTGCCTAGCCATTCCCCAATTATTTTGGGGTCGACTTCCAGTCTTACCCGATGTTGCTAAATACCAGCATTTATACATGGAGAGTCTGCCTATCTGATCTCAATACGATATCCCTTGGTAAGACTGGTTTTCAGACTTTCGGGCTTCTGACAACCCGTAACGATTGTCAAAGATCCACGAATGATAGTTGGGACTAACAGCATAACGTATTTTCCGGGGCACGGAGAGGTGTTTTTATGTAAAGATTGTCACCCATCCACAAACCAACCGCGGTAAGCGTAGTAAGCTGGTCGATCGACCCGTGCGGTTGTTATTACTTAGCCACACCTCGAAACCTGCTTTATTAGGTACTTATAAACAGACAAAATCCCTTTTCTATAAGCGTTACCTCCAACGGAAACATCAAATTGTATGGAGTTGACATTAGCTTCAGAGCTGTCACGTGACAGCTGCTGTCAACTACATACAATTTAATCTTTCCATTGGCGTCAACGCTTACAATAAAATAAAAACTAAACTTTTAAACTTTTTTACAAAAAAATAAAACCGACTTCCAAAAACAACACTACAAAGTGAAAAATAACTTCAATTTCGGAAGCCGGTGTCAGGTTAAATGTATTTTTGTTTTTTGCCACCGACTTCCGAAATTGAAGTTATTTTTCACTTTGTAGTGTTGTTTTTGGAAGTTGGTTTTATTTTTTTGTAAAAAAGTTTTTATTTTTCACTTTTTAGTTGTGGTACCTACCCCACACAAATTCTAATACCAATACCTGCAAAACAAACTAGAACATCATCCATATAAAAGTGGGGAAAAAATACGTATTATTGAAGCTAACTCAAAAACTACCAAAGCAAAGTTAATCAATTTTATATGGGACCAACTGTGATGTATACCCTCTCGAATAAAACAAAAAAAATCCAAATCGGTCCAGCCATCTTCGAGTAATCGGGGAACATACATAAAAAAAAATAAAAAAAGGTTCCGACGAATTGAGAACCTCCTCCTTTTTGAAGTCGGTTAAAAAAGGGATTTTATCTAGGCCTCTAGAAGTCTTGGTTTTGGTCGATATGAATTAATTAAAGAATAGAGATATTACCATCGATACCTATATGAATGGTTAAGACAGTCTTAGAAGGGTGTAAAAAACAAATGTCAGTAGAATAACTAGAGGCAGGAACACCTGGCAAAGTCCAGGATTATGAAGCCAGGCGCATTCCTCCAATGATTTGAATTTTGGATAACTTTGCCATTACTTGTGTGACAAGTGGACAAACCCCATAACACACTCTAACATCAACCTCCCAGTTAAACACTATAATTCTACCACGTCTTGAAGATTTTACTGTCATGCATTATTGTTATTAATCGTTCCATTGAAAATCCAACATTCCCGGCATACACGTAAAGTTTACTTTCCCTTCTTCGACCCAAATGTCGACTTTGATGAAATGTGGTAATATCTTGTATCGAACTAATAAAACCGTATATCGCTTTGAGGGTCGGCAGAGATAGAACTGGGATTGCATCGTATTTTAGTTTATGGGATTTAAACAGTATGGGCGATATTAACTGGAACTATTTCCAGTTTAGATGTCGGTAGAAGATTTTACTGGGTCGAAAGGGTTTTATACCGTTTGGTTGTTTACAGTAAAATAAACTGCTTATCCTTCATGTGTTTCGGCATTTATTTAAATTAAATGAACTCTAAAACGTTAAGGGCTGATTTTATCAAAGTTAGATACCTTTTATCCGAGGAATAAAATTGACGTCTGGCAGATTATGTGTGAAAGAATTTTCAAAAATTAATTATTTGTTCGCAAGATGAGACTTATACGTAGGTATAAAAGTGTGTTCGAATCCCTATTTAAATAAAGAAACGAAAGTGCAATTTGATAAACTGCTATTTAAAAATGTTTTTAACCGAATTCAAGAATAATACGACGTTGAAAATGTGTTTGAAACCATATCAGAAACAGGTGCCAATTTTTATTTGATCAGACAAAATCAAAGACGTCGTTTACTGAAACTGTTTAACGGAATATAATTATGATCAGTTTTAAAAGTCGATTTTTTACTTATTTTAGTTATTCACAGACCATTAATGCAAAACCTATAAAACCTAAACAAAAAAAGTTTACCAATCAAACGCGACTAGCAAAAACTGTATATAAAATTTACTCTGTAAAACCGATGCAATCAATCGTCCGTGTATCGACAGCCTATACAATCTGAGGTTGTAAACATTGACTGCTTTCAATTCACTATGAAACTTTTGTAACACCCTCTAAAACAGGGTCTGTAGTTTTGGAGAAAAGCTTTTTAGGCAGACGAACTGATTTACTTTAATTAGAATAATACATACGTACATAAATTCACGCTGTCTTCTCATGAGAGTAGGTACTAGGCACAAACAACAGAACGCCATCTGCTACGATCCTTACATACTACATAAAGAAGGTTTCAATTAAGAGGGTACCGACCGCACAGTGGCGCCCTCATCGTTTGTTTGGTTATTTCTTTTATTTTAGAATGAAATTGCAGAAGCCGGAATAATTGTGCTCCACACGACTATACGTTATTATTATTACAAATAGTAGCTTTGTATTGTTTAATTTTATTATAATCGTTAAAACGGAAAAAAGTAACCACCATTTTCACATAAAAACACACACATAAAAATGATAATGATGATGATGATGTGTAATATTCACATTAAATAATATGTTATATATTATATTGCATAGCAACCGCTCAATAACACGATAAGTAAATCAGAAACTGTAAATCCATTTAACAAAATCGAGCTCCAAAACTCGCTAAACCCAACCACATAAAGACTCTAACCAAACTTTATCCGAATATTAAATCCCGTCTAAAATTCGCTACGCATAACCGACGTGATCAGTCGCCCGTGTGCCGGGAGCCTATACAATAAGCCTCCAGTTGTCTGTAAATGCCAGCGATGCGATTCGCACGCGATCGTGCGTTAAATCGTTATACGTGGCATGCATTTTGCGATTATCCGCGTCGTGTGTGTAAGGCCTATGTTGTGAAGTAGATTAGGGGACGTCGTGTGGAATTTGCCAATTGGAGTTGTTAACAAATGGACGTGTTAGCTACACGTCTGTGAATACGGTTGTAAATTAGTTGTCGTGGTGTCGTTGACCAACAAAATCCTCTGTACCTACTGATAGTTTCGGTGAGTGCTTGTGAAATTAGGCTCATCCTGTAGTGAGTGGGATTAGCCAGCCGGTAAGGTATAGTCCAGCCGTTGAGAGAATGCGCTCTTGTCACCGTCCTGTCAGTTTCATAATAACAAATATGTATTTTGCTAATTGGATTGCGAGAGGAGCTCGTGGCTAAGTAATAACAGCCGCACGGGTCGATCCATCGGGTTAAGCTACGCTTTCCGGGGTCAGTCCGTGGATGGGTGACCATCTTTACATACCGAAACTCCTTCGTGCCTCGGAAAGCACGTTAAGCCGTTGGTCCCAGCTGTCATTCGTGGTTCTTTGACAGCCGTTACGGGTCGTCAGAAGCCCGAAAGTCTGACAACCAGTCTTACCAAGGGGTATCGTATTCCTAATCCTGTAAACTAGTGTACCGGTTTATTCATAGTTCGAATACGGAACACAGTTCGATCCTCACCATACGTGGGCTAAGATCGTTCGTTTAATTATGAACGGGGCCCGAGGCGACGAACGTTTGTGGAAACTTCGTACATACGGAGTTAAACTGTTAAGCGTACACCTGTGTACTGGTTTAATTAATTCTACGGTTTTTGATGTGGTGCGGTGGTCTATTTTCTTATTGATGTTTTTCGGTTTTTAGGTTTTTCTTAGTTTATGTCGGAGCCAGCTATTCTGTAATTGCTCATGTTGTTGTAAGAAGACGAGGCAAGAGAAATGTAGTACACCATAACTTAATATCCGACCGTGACAATATTTAGAAACTCCATGAAAGCATGAAATAAGAGGATGCTCTGCATAATTATAGCCCAACAAGAAACATGGTCGAGTTTTTGTTTGCATGATTTTGATATCATCTTCCATTTTCCTCATAGTTAATTGGGCCAAGAAAAACCGGTCGAGTGTAAAAGAAAATGGGCTCTATAATAAATTGAATCTCTCCAATGCACGGTAATTCAATATTAGAAATAGGGATTGAACCTTTTTCTAGCTAACCTAACGAAACCTAGTACAAGGGTATATTTTGTAAGAAACCAATAAAAACCCGATAGCATTTTAACTAAATTATTTATATTTGGTAATCACAATAGTTACATTGTTTTAGTACACATTTATATAGGACAGAACTGAGATTATTCTATTATCACAAATAGATACACATTTTATACTTAGATACATTAGGTCAGTACCTAATAGGAAGGGTGATGCCCAATAGGTACATTTTACACAGAAATTACATATAATGGCTGAGAAACATAGTTTTTAGAAAAAGTTAATACTCATCTTTAAAGAGTTAGTGCAGAGCTCCTGCTTCACAAGTCACCGTACACAGTACTATTTCTTAGGCGTGATAATGTATGTAGGAAACTTCAGGCAACTTTAAAGGACGGACATGGGACCCTGGGTTAGAGTCTGTACCGTCGGACAGTTAGCACAGTAAGTCCTTGGATAATTTGGCCAGAGCTTTCGCGGCACGGAGTACCAGCTCACTTTTGGCCTGCCAGCCAGAGTTTCCACGTCAGTGTACGTCTCCTTGTGGCGAGGATCTTATTGGCAGCTTAATAATTACGGCAGACACCAGAGGGTCTTTCCGTTAGACAGCTAGCGCAACGAGTCCGCCCATGTGTCGGTTACATGCCTTTTTATAGTCTCAGAAATCCCAAAGGTCCCCACCTTTTTCAACCAATCACAGAGCGTCTACAGTTTTGGCTGAATATCTATTCTAATAGCTATTAATATACAAAACTTGTGTTATAGGATTATTTTAAAACTTAATGAGATGGTTTAATAATAAACAATGACTATATTGTTAATCATATAAGTAATATCTGATGAGAAATAGTATCTACCAATCACAGCTCATCATTACACTTTTTGGCTTACAATTGTTTAGGAACAATTTGGTGCATAGAAATTGCAATGTAAAATCTAAGAAATATTAAACTATCATATTATTAATCATTACGATAACAATTCGTAAAGTTACAATAATAAACATTAGTTTTGATTACGCACAACTGCTTCATAACATTGGTTTGGAATCTAGTCTTTTAAGACACAATATTTCTTATTCTGCCTTATAAGACTAATTCATTTAACTATTAAGATACTGAAATATAAATTCAGGAGGTGATAATTACATTTATTAGAACTCTTGTTTTACTAAATATTAATTTACGGTGAGAATAGAATGAATAAATAATGTTGAAGTGGAGCGTACCTAATGTCAACGTCACTAATCTGTGACAGTTGACATTGTCTTGGTTATGTATGCAAGTTGTGTTTACCAGCTTATATTTTTTATTGTTTTAACATTAATTAATAACAGTATAAATGTGAACAATCTAACAAGTGCGTGTCGGACCACGCACAATGAAGGGTTCCGTAGTTGAAAAGAATTTATCCCAAAAATAAAGTTTATATTGCAATCTCAATCAAAAAAATATATGTGATAAAATTACAAATTAACAATTTTCGGACTTGTTCCTTTACACTTTTTCGGAGTTGTTTTATAGAGAATTGATTAACTTTTGTACTGACCAATCCTGGATTTGTGCTGATATAGAGAAAAGAGGCGTTGGTAGTGATACATACACTTTTATTAGTGATGTCTACGGGAGTAGGAGGTGGTTGGATCACTGTTTAGTATCTGTAGCAGCTTGGCATACAATTGTTAATGTGGATGTGTCTGAGGATATTTATGTGTCGGATCATCTACCTATGTGTGTTGAATGTAATTTAGAAGTGGTGCGGCCTAAACTGTTGACTCGGAGTACCTGCCGCAATTCTGTGGTATGGGGTGAAAGAACAAAGACAGAAGCGCTTAATTACCATAATTTTTGTAATAAAGAGTTGCGCAACGTTGATTTCCCTCATGAGTTTGAGAGTTGCGGTGGTGGTTCTTGCAGTTTGGCTGAACATAAAGTTGTTCTGGACAGTTTGTACAAACAGATTGTAGAAATATTATGTGCGGCAGCCAGGCAGTCTAAAGTGACATACGAGGGGGGACCGAGACGGGGCAGGCGCGTGTGTGGGTGGAATGAACATGTCAGGGACGCTCATCGCGAGGCCAGATTTAGTTTTCAGGCCTGGATACATAACAAACGTCCCTCTTCAGGTCCTGTCTATGATAAAATGCGCGAGAAGCGAAACGTTTTTAAAAGCCGGTTGAAATTTTGCCAAAACAACGCTGAGCAAATTGTTATGGACAGGTTAGCTGAACAACGAGCCACTAAAAAATTCGGTGATTTCTGGAAATCAACTGGTAAGTTGGATGGGAAGCCCAGGCTCGCTGCGAGTGTGGGAGGGATAAGTGATCCCCAGGGAATTGCGAACATGTTTAAAGAGCATTTCCAAGTTCAGTCCCCTCTCGGTCCCTCAACCGTGAAGGAAGATACTGAGCCCAGCAGTCGTGGAGTGAGACCTCTGATGCGTTTCTCAGCTAAACAGGTGAGTGCAATTATAAACGGTATGAGCCGAGGCAAATCTCCAGGACATGATGGGCTCAGTATTGAGCACTTGAAGCACGCAGGTGTACATCTGCCGCGAGTCCTGTCTATGTTTTTCGCAATGTGTATTAGTCATGCGTATTTGCCTGCTAATCTGATGAAAACCATCGTGACTCCCATTGTGAAGAACAGGACGGGTGATATCTCGGACAAGAGTAACTACCGTCCCATTTCCCTTGCGACAATAATAGCTAAGGTGTTGGACGGTATGCTTGATACTTGCTTAAATGAATATATACATCTTCATGATGCGCAATTCGGGTTTCGCCCCGGACTTTCCACTGAAAGCGCTATTTTGAGTCTCAAGCATACAGTTCAATACTATTTAGATCGCAAAACGTCGGTGTACGCCTGTTTCCTTGATCTTTCCAGAGCCTTCGATCTTGTCTCGTATGATGTGCTCTGGGAAAAGATGGTAAACAGGGGTATACCCGCGGAAATATGTGGACTACTGCAACATTGGTACGGTAATCAGATCAATCATGTGAAGTGGGACGGTACGCTCTCTGAACCGTATGGGCTGGAGTGCGGGGTCAGACAAGGAGGTCTGACATCTCCCAGGCTCTTCAATCTTTATGTAAATGACCTCATAGAGGGACTCAGCAGCATGCGTGTCGGATGCAGTGTTGATGGGGTTAGCATTAACAACATTAACTATGCTGATGACATGGTGCTGCTGGGTCCGTCTGCGGGGGCAATCAGAGAGTTGCTTAAGACTTGTGAAGCCTACGTTGCCGCACATGGATTAATTTACAATGTGAAGAAATGTAAATACATGGTCTTTGAGGTCGGCGGCAAGTGCCGTGAAGTGGGACCCGAGCTAATTATAGGCGGGTCAGTAGTTGAAAGGGTATCCGTTTTTAAATACTTAGGTCACGTTCTTTCCGACGACCTTAGGGACCATGTAGATATAGAGAGGGAGCGCAGGGCACTCGCAGTCCGGTGTAACATGTTGACCCGTAGATTTGCTCGGTGTACGGACCTAGTAAAGATCACCATTTTTAAGGCTTACTGCCAGAGTTTGTACACGGGTAATCTATGGGTCAGTTACACCAAAAAATCTTTGGATGTCCTGCGCGTCCAGTACAACAATGGGTTCAGGATGCTGTTGGGACTTCCTCGCTACTGCAGCGCGTCAGATATGTTTGCCCAAGCTCGTGTCGACGGGTTTCACGCGATTGTGCGAAAAAAAACAGCTTCGCTGCTGAGGAGAGTTCGAGACAGTCGCAACAGCATCTTGAGAACTGTAGCGGAGAACTTCAGTTCTCCAATTATAAAACAGTTTGTGCGGAGGGTAATTGGTACTAACACTAGATAGTAAGTTGTTTTAATATTATGTTACTAACACTCTATGGAGTACTTATTCCGAAATAAAAATCATTTAATTTAATTTAATTTAATTTACATGTGCTGTAAGAACTTGCTTCTTGCCAATTTTCATAATTCTAGGACAACGGGAAGTACTCTATACGGTTCGATTACAGTTTTTGATTCACTTGCGAGTATCAAAATATGGCGCATAAATGGCCTTGTTTTTATTGCGTTGACTTAGAAGTTAGTTTTTTTTTTAAATCTCCAAGGGATCATAAACCTACGTTTTTGATATCAATTTCAACTTGATACCTCCAAGCGTTCCTGCAAAAAAGGGTCTTGACAGACTGACAGACAGACGGACAACGAAGTGATCCTATAAGGGTTCCGTTTTTTCCTTTTGAGGTATGGAACGCTAAAAAAAAACTTATCAAACGCCAACCATACATTCCACATAACTCCACCCCGAAAATAAACAAGTCTTTCAAAACTCTCCACTCCACTTCACCTCTTGGCCTACATTCACAAACGCGCCTAAAACCAGCCGGAATCAAAACATCATTACGCGGGCGGAACGGAACAAACATCGGTAAGTTAGCATGCAGTCACCGAACTTAGGGATTACTGCCTCCCAGCCAAGTGCCCCTAACTACTTACTCTACCGAAATGCCTATAACAGGGTTGGTGAACCTTTGGTTATAGTGTAAAGGCAAAATGGAATATACACACATCAAAAGTGTCTAGGGATCAAGCATTTTTATGCGGATTTCTTGAGATTGAGATGTGGCTTTGTAATAAATTTATGATTTTATAAATTTATATGGATCCTTTTTGGTGCATTTCATAATTTGAATCAGGAACTGTGAATCAAATTCGAGTAAAAGATGAAAATCAGCTGTCAATATTTTCCCTATAAAAACATACAACGCATTGAAGACATTATTAGTGCTACTGTTTCCCTACTACTGATTAAAACCAACGTTATTATGGAGCGGCGACGTCATTTAAGCAGGGAAGAAATGCTCAGAGCCGTGGGAATGATAGAAGCTGGTTCCCGGCAACGTACTGTGGCTTTAGCTCTGAATACAAGTCAGAGTGTTATCAGTCGACTTTGGACACGTTACCGAAGCACTGGTACCGTGGCTGAGCGCCATGGAGGACGGTATCGCTGCACCACACGGAGACAAGACCGATACATTCAAATCTTAACTCGAAGAGCTCCAACTATAACCGCCATGATGTTAGCCGTGAGGCTTCATCACTCTTCAGGGAACTTAATTAGCGACCAAACAGTCAGAAACCGCTTGCATGAAGTGAACCTTCATTCCCGAAGACCGCTACGGGTACCACCTATAGCAATGCACAATCGTAGGATTCGATATCAATGGGCTCTTGAACACAGAAATTGGGCAGAAGAACAATGGCGTTTCGTGTGCTTTTCTGATGAGTCTCGTTTTGGTATGAGACCGGATACAAGACGTATACGACACTGGAGAACCCCTGGACGCCAACAGCGATTAAAATCCTGCCAGGAAGTCCATCCTTATAGTGGTGGAACCATCATGGTATGGGCGGGTATTTGGATCGGCGGAAGAACTGAGTTGATTTGGATCAGAGGCAACCTCAACGCTCAAATTTATGCTGAGACGATTGTATCAGACGTCATCGTTCCTCTACAAGTGCAAATCGGTCCCTTATTTCAGTTAATGCATGATAATGCACGACCGCACACCGCAAGAGTTGTAAGACAGACTCTCGCCGCAGCTAACATCAATGTCCTGCCCTGGCCTGCTCAGTCGCCAGACTTGAACCCGATTGAGCATGCATGGGATATGCTACAGAGAAGAGCTCTGCCGAATATGGAGGGTATCCAGTCGCAAGAAGACCTTTTTTTGTTGTTGCAACGAACATGGGCGGCCATTCCACAGCGTGATTTGGATGAACTCATTTTGAGTATGCCAAACCGATGTTCTTGTGTTGTTAGTGTTCGCGGTAGAAACACGGATTATTAATTGTTTAAGTTACCCAATAAAATTTTAAAGAAAACTGTTATTTCAGTCTTTTTTTCGAACTTTAATGTTAGTGGTTCAAATGTCAAAAATCCCTTTATTAGGAAAATGGCAAATTTCTTTATTAATGCAAAGGTGACTTGGTTTATCGTTACTGTGACAAACGAAAACACTTTATTTGATGAATCCTTAAAGAAAATTTTAATTAATATCAATCAGGAGAAAAGTTATTGCAAAAATATATGTTGATCCCTAGACACTTTTGATGTGTGTATTTTAGCCCGGATCGATGTGGCAAACCTGACCTGAATAGAAATAAGGTTTTTAGTGCTAAAAGTAGATATTCGATGCCTGTTATTGATTTCAGCAAAAGTCTAAACGGTTTTTTGTTTTTATTCGGGTCATGAAATTATAATAATGATGACGAATTGCAATGACCACAACTCTTCAATGGATGACAGCAACACAGATTCTTGTTTAATCATCTATGTCTATATAAATAAAAAGATAAGTCCTTACTGACTGACTGACTGACTCATCAACACCTAGCCCAAACCCTTGAACCTAGAAAGCTGGAATTTTGCACAGAGGTTCCCTTTATAATGCAGATAAGGAGTAAGGAAGGATTTCCCGGTAGTACGCTGCCGTGGGATAATTTCCGACATTCACGCGGGCGAAGCCGTAGGCTAAAGCTAGTATATTAGTAAATCGGAAAAAAATACTTACATAAAATCACGCCTGTTTCCCCTGATGGGTACGGCAGAGTAGGATACACCCACATTCAGTTAAAAGTTTACTCACTTCTACTCACATCTAGCATATCTTTCTAGAAAGTTGCAAAGAGACTACACAGCCTAGTAGTATGGAGCCGAACAATATTGTCGACAAAATGTTCACCATCTCTGTCCGTGCGAAGTCTTCTCGCAGTTAAATTGCGCTTAAGTTTGGCGCCAGGATAAAGTTTAGTACTTAGCTTTTTTAACGATGACTTCCTCCTTGTGTGGATGGGAATAATGGATCACTAGGCTGAGTTATTGCATTAAAATTTGTTTTTTTCTCTATGATAAACAACGTTGCTGATTACTGCAATAAGAAATGTTATTATTAAAGTTTTATGTAATACAAAAGTATAGCGTGTCGATGCGAATGTACATTCAGGGAATACGTCAATTCGCCGTGTTAAAGTTATTTCATACAACATGATGAATGTTGACAGTTATGATTTAAATATAGGAACAATTAAAGTTTTTAGCATTACCTGTACCTTTTTTTTTTTGTTTTCGGGAGGAAACCTTCAAAAGGCACCCGGGTTTTAGGGAAAAGACCGGGGAGTGTGGGATTTTTACCTCACTAAAACCACCCCGGTGGCCATCATCTGCACATGGAAGGGGCACCGTTAGCTCTCAAAAGATCAATCCGGAATCCCCTCCGTGCAACGCCTGTTAGGGCACATCTCTGAAGAGACTGTAAAGGGATCTCCCCGAAACCTAACTATGCAAATGTGCAAGGCAGCATGTGACCACTGTGTGCCGTCTTCCTTGAGGTCTCTCAGTGGACTGACAGAGTCCTCACTCAGAGCGCCCGTGATCCCAAATTCTCGCCTGCCTCAAAGGATACAAGTGGGGTTTCGGCGTGTTAGGCATCGAGGCGGTGCCTCCCAAACAGGTAGCTGTACCTAGGTTCGTCGGGCAAATATTTGCCCAGCAGTAGGACAACATAGGTACAACGGAAACTAAAACAAAAAGAGCTTCTCTGCCTATTATTTCGTACCGAAAAAATAGAAGAAGGAAGAATATACTATTTTTCCTTTTGTCTTTTGGAAGACTTGACTTGACCCTAAGAGGGTGTAGAGATGCACTCACATCTACAACTAATAATAATCAACAATTAACTCGTAAATCTAATTTTTTCGACAAATGCTTTTTTCAAACGTCGAGATCCGAAGACGTACGAAGGTCTTCGATATCGGTACGCGTATTATGGAACTCAAATGGAGTTCGGAAGGTCACCTGGCAAGGCGCAGTGATGACAAGTGGAGTAAGGCTGTGACAGAGTGACGTCCAAAGACTGGAAGACGAGATGTCGGTCGTCCGGTGGTGAGATGGGTGGACGACATTGTTGCCATCGCGGGTAAAACCTGGATGAGGCTGGCACAGGAGCGTGGGGATTGGCATAGGAAAAGTGAGGCCTAGGCCCAGCAGTGGATGAAGTCAGGCTGTGAAAGATGATGATGATGAAGTCGTGAGCATAGCTGACTTAGAGTTTTGGATTTCATCATCATCATCTGCCTAGCCTTTTCCCAACCATGTTGGGGTTGTTCCAGTCTAACAGGATGCAGGTGGTTACCAGTATTTTACATGGAACGACTGCCACAACCCAGTTACTGGGTAGAGCTTGTCCACTCTGAAATGACGCGCCACACTGTACGTATATTTAAGAAGTGGGGCGCGTCATTTCAGAGGGGATACCCATACCCTTTGGAAGACTGATTGTTAGACTATCAGGCTTCTGACGACCCGTAACGACTGTCAAAGATCCACGAATGACAGCCGGGACCAACGGCTTAACGAGGCTTTTAATCAATAGTCCAAAAACAATAATTTCACCATAACATCTAGCAATTTACCCATCCATCAACAACACCGTGATTAATCAGAATCGCAGTATCGGAGTCGGAATTGTCGGACGTCCGGATTCCAGCGAGATTGGGTCATGAATAAATTTAGTAACACTTGTTTATGTGTCGGAAACGCAAACTGCATCGCGTTGATCGTTGGGGGCATTCGGGGCAGTTAGAGTGAACCCCTAGGGGCTAGGAATGTTCGGAAGACATGAAGGAAATTGAATTATTACCCCCCCAAGAGTTAGGCAGAAGTGCACCTACAGAACACCCACATTTCGCCAGTTATGTTTGAGTTCCTTTGATAGGGGGCGACCCTATTGCCACCAGACGGGCACAAATCCAGCCTCCGGGCGGCTGCTGATAGAAAAACCAAAAACATTTTTTGCCGACCCGGGAACCAAACCCGGGACCTAATATTGACATACTAAACTATGGTTACCTACATGGAGCTATAATAAATAAATGACATAATGTCAAGTATTTTAGGAGAAAAAGGGTAATTTAACTAAAATACCCTTTTTCTCCTAAAATACTTGACATTGGTGCCGATTCTGTTGTGCACAAACTAAACTTAATTTAGGCTATTGCTAACTTTTTCTCTCTATTATGACAAGAAAGGGACGGAAGTAAATTAGAGCTGTCAAATTAGTTAGAACAATTTTTTCCATAGACATTTAGACGACACGTAAAAACATGTCGACTAAAACCACGGTGAAGCGCAAGGCGTGAACTAGTTTGACATCTCCAACTTAGTTCATAGCTATAGCCGTCCTTTTCTCGCGCTGCCTGTTAGTAAAAGATAGCGATTCTCTAATTTTAGTTTAGTGCGTTCACAAGAGAATCGGCACCATTATGTCATTTTCTTGAAGAAGTCGATCTAATAATTCGTTTACCACTAGTAAATTAAAACTTCACTAAAGCTACAGCTTCTTAGAATATCGGTGGCCGCACTTAACGGCCGTAGTGACGGCTGTCCTGAAAATGATGACAGCGGCAATGATTTAAATCATTAGATTCACCCTACCTTGACAAAAGATACTCGCGTTTCTGTTTTGTTTTGACACCTCTGACACACAATGACGCAGTAACTTGACGTCGCCTCTTTGCAAGAAAAACGTGAAATTTCGGAAAAAGTATTTTTTATTATTATTCGATAATTTAACATTCGCTTCTAGAATCTTTTTGAGTATTTTTTAAAAGTTTATTAGTTAATCATTTAACGTAAAAACGCATTAATTTACTTGTCATAATTGTTTTAAAGTTTACATATCGCTTCCTGTGACAGCACGTTTTTCTCGCAAATATGCGACTTAATTGTCATGGAAAGGCTATTGAATTATGTGTGAGCTCATTCTTTATAGTATGGACACTTTTTCGCGTGACTAAGTACGGTGAGGGCAAATCTAGTGATTTAAATGTTTGGGCGGGGTTTGACTTAATGTCAAACACTTTCATGGCGGCCCGGCCGTTAAAATATGACGGAACCGCTTTCCTAAGAATCCAAAGCATTAGGTTGGAACTGTATAACTGTCACATAGATAAATACGCCTTGTTATTTTATGGCATGCAAGTGACATTCAACATGACACATTTTTGATAAGCAGGCTTGGTCCAAAAGTCTGACAAACAGTTTTACCAGTAGGTATCGTGTACCCAGTAACTGGGTTGCGGAGGTCAGATAGGCAGTCGGTTCATGTAAAATACTGGAAATCATCTGCATCCGGTTGGACTGGAAGCCGACTCTAGCATAGTTGGGAAAAGGCTAGGCAGATTGATTAAGGCTTTTCCAAATTATCTTAATTGACAATACAATGAACAGAAAATACAAACTAACGAACTCTTTTTAAAAACAACGTATTTAAATAAAATCGCTTAAATATAAACATCAGTAACGGCTCGGACACGGCACGGAATGTTCGTGCCCAAACTCAATTTCCCGTGACTCCGGCGTTCCCCACCGGATTTATAAGTTTGTTTTTTACGCGTTTACTCCTAAACTGATTTGGAAGTTTGTACCGGTTCCCCCACCTAGCCTATATTGGTTTTGTCTTAAAGTTTTTTGCCTCTGACCTCAAATTCGTTTCAGGAAATGGTACGGACAAAGGTGTGTTTAAATGATTGTATTAGGTGTTTCTGTAAATAGGTTTTATTTGTATGAAAATATAAATTAATTAATTAAGGAAGGAAAATCCAGGTGTTAGTTTTTTACCATCGAGATTTCGAAAAACTACTAAAAACTGACTACATTAAAAGTTACAAAAAAAAACCGGCCAAGTGCGTGTTGGACCACGCACAATGAAATGTTCCGTAGTTGGGATGAATTTATCCCAAGAACAAACTTAACATTGTAGTTGAAAAACATGGTCTCCCATACATTCCAACAGTAAATAACTTCTTATAGGTTTGCCTGTAATCGAACTACACTTCTGGACACATCTATTGGCCCACCTTAGAGTTTAGGTTTCGATGGCCCCTACCGAAATATAATTGCTAGATTGAACAAAAACTGTTGATGCAGTTTTAAACCTGATACATTTTACCATCTTTTTCGATCGTATTGTTTTAAATTTGAATTCAGAATACCATACGACATGGAGCTACGCCTAACAAGTCGGATATGCGCCTTGTTAAAGGCAATTGATTTTTGAATAAAAAACATGTTTTATCAAATAAAGGTTTAATTTAATAACGCGTGTTGCCTCCATGGGCATCTACCACAGCTCTCATACGATTAGGCATAGAGTTTATCAACCGCTCTATGAAATTTTGAGGGATCATCTCCCATTCCTCTTCTATGGCAGTTTTCAACTCCTGCATCGTCTGGGCAACTGGCTGACGAGCCCTAACACGTCTTTTTAGCTCGTCCCACATGTGCTCAATGGGGTTCATGTCTGGGCTTCTGGCTGGCCAGTCCATAACAGTGATGTTCACATCCCGAAGATATTCCCTGACGATGCCGGCCGCATGGGCTCTTGCATTATCATGCATAAAAAGGAAATTTGGGCCCACATAGTCCGCGTATGGTATCACGTGAGGTTCTAAGCACTCACGAATGTACCTTTCAGCATTTAATGTTGGCAGCCGTGGTCCTGTAACAACCTCAAGTTGAGTTTTGCCGCTCGCGGATATACCGCCCTAGACAGTCCATGAGCCACCAACCCTCTCTTCAAAGCAGCATTGTGCGAAACGCTCTCCCTTACGTCGGTAGACCTTCTTCCTTCCATCATTGCCATGTAACACAATTTTAGACTCATCAGAAAGAGTACACGGCTCCAATCTTGCTGTGTCCAATTTAAATGACTGCGTGCGAAATGAAGGCGCGCTGTTCGGTGGGCTCGCGTTAGTTTGGGGCCATTAGCTGGCTTGTGTGGTACCATATCGCGTTCTTTTAACCTTCTCCGAACAGTTCGAGCGCTCACAGATACTCCGTGGAAGTCGCGAAGTTGGTTTTGTATCTCAATGGAGGTAAGGTGACGATTTCTCAAGCTGGTCGTCACGATGAATCAATCCTGCCTTTCAGTTGTGACCCGAGATCGTGGCCTTCCTTGGCGACGAACAAAGCCGCCAGTCTCTAGGTACCTCCGATAAACATTTCGGACCGCAGATCGACTTAAATTAAGTTGAGCACTCACGTTTCTTTGGCTGCGTCCGGCCTGAATAAGTGCCACAGCTTGGGCGGCGACTTCAGGTGAAGTATCCATAGATTATTGATAGAACCTCACCTTAATGTTAAGAATAAGTAATGTTTGTTGCAAAACCAAAGATATCAATCACTTTTTCAAGAATTAAATCCAAGTAAACCAATAAAACCAAGTTTTCTTAGTATTCGATTGTTTGATATCAACAAACAGGCTCCAAATTGTCTTTTGTTTCTTTAAATTCTGTGTTCGAAATTCAAAAAAAGACTATTGAATAAAATTGTGAATGTGCCAGGTTCAAAACTGCATAAAAACTTTTTGCTCGACCTAATATAAAATTTTAGCTAGGACCAAACGAAACTGAAAATACAAGGTGGGCCAAAAGATGTGTCCAGAAGTGTATTTTCTTTATTTTTTTTAAACATTTTAGTTTCAGTAGTTTGAAGATAAGGGGCGGGAATGGTCAATTTTCGTCTATTCCTATAAGGGTTCCGTTTTTTCCTTTTGAGGTACGGAACCCTAAAATAAGATTTTAAAGTGTCTAAGCTTATTGGTGACTACTATTCAATTAATTAAATATCACTAGAGTCATTGACACAGCCTAACAAGAAAAAAAAATCTGTTTACTTTCCCAATTACAATTCAACCCATTGATAATTTACATAAGATAGATATAAAAAAATAAACAGGGTGTAAGGGACAGCCCTCCGCAGACTGATGGGGTGAATTCAGTTTAAAATACTAAGATGACCGGTACATGAATTTTTTGCAGGAACATTATCGGTATCCAATAAACCTGATTTGTTTTATTACCTCACACGCAATGTATCGTTACCGTGGCAAAACGCATGTAGCGAACGGCATGGCGGCAGCGCAGCGCGTCGTACTTATTTCAACATCCATTGCTGATTTTTTTTATTTAAGCTGTTTTATTGACATAAATGGAGTGCTGCGTGCAGGAAATGTAATTTTACATTGAAATAAATAAGTAACTGAAAAAAAAATTATAGAAAAATTAAAATTTTCCTGAGATTTTTTTCGGTGGAATATGATTCAAAATAGGGAGCTGAATGCACTCTGTTGGTTTGCGGAGCGCTGTCCTTTACACCCTGTATACAAGGTGTAAAACTTAAATAACGCATAAACTCTTTAGCAGTCATTGTACTCATCATTATGAACAACTTTTACTATGGGTCCAAACGTGAAATCACGAAAAAAAATCAGGTGTTCCCTACATTTTGACGAGTTATGCGAACATAAATGTAGTGTAGTAATAAGTACAATGACCCCTTAAGAAGTTGTGCGTTATTTAAGTTACACCTTGTATAATCATTAATTGAAAACATAAGTTCTAAAAGGTACTATATAAGTTAACTAATACTATAGTATATTATCTTCAAAACAGGTAGTGAAAAATAAGTCCAGGAAATGGGCAGTATATCTTCAAAACGTTGGCCCAGTGAGCTATGACTGTGGATAATGGATATACTGCCTTTATTTGTGGACTGCGGCCAATTTTAAAAGTCACCAGTAAGCACGTTGTAAGTTCGTGTCGTGTTTGTGAACTATAGCCGTTTGTGGGTGAATTTTATGGCTTATGGGTTTTTTAAGCATTTCTCCGTCAAATTAACGTCTTGATTTGTATTACCCAGTAACTGGGTTGTGGAGGTCAGTTAAGTAGCCGCCCTATTTTATAATACTTTTATTCAGCTCCATCCGGTTAGACTGGAAGCTGACCCCAACATCGTTGGGAATAGGCTAGGATGATGATGATGATGAACGTCTTGGTTTTACAAAGGGTATTGTGAGGATACCGACTGCTATTTCAATATCCTTACAGTACAAATATTCTCTTAATGTCTGATTGAGTATCGCGTTTAGCCAAGGACGCTTTTTGAAGTTTCCTACTCAGAAACAGGCTAGAGAATGAGAAATTGAAAGAGGTCAGGTACTCACGGGATACTGGGAGCCAGGGGATCACCACACTGTATCAGTAGCCGTCGTATTTCACCATATTTTAGTGTTTTTTTTTTTCACCACGCGCGTCGGTTAGACCGGCCCGTCTTTTTTCTTGAGTTCGAACTGAGTTGTTTTCTTCACGCCGTCAGATGGCGGGAGCGATGCGTTGTCCTTGAAGCACTCACAGCGGTGAGCGAGCGCAAGAGGCGCGGAATTTGAACCAGGTAGGAAAAGGAAAGACTAAGGAAAGCATCCTGAAGCCTGTTCATTGTCCCTCAGCAAACTTCGTGTTTCGTCAGTCGTCGGATTTCTATCAGTTGCCCTTTGCACTTGGTGCAGACCGGACGCTCTCAATCGACTTGGAAGTATAAAGAGTTGGTCCTGGTTTGCACCAAGTGCAAAGTTGCCGAGGGGCATTAAGAGAATAGTTGTACTGTAAGGATATTGAAATAGCAGTCGGTATCCTCACAATACCCTTTGTAAAACCAAGACGGTCATCATCATCATCATCCTAGCCTATTCCCAACGATGTTGAGGTCGACTTCCAGTCTAACCGGATGCAGCTGAATACCAGTATTTTACATGGAGCTAGTGCCTTTTTTTTTTTTTTTTTTTTTTTTTTTTTTTTTTTTTTTTTGACGCTGAGAAATGCTTTATGCATCCCCGCTCGTGGGGGACGAGACGGGGTATGTGGGACTCCTGTCAGAATGACAGTATACCCACTAAAACTCAGCAGTGTTCCCACATCGCCGTGATGGGAGGGCCATGGGAATCCGGCTCAGCCTTTACGTCCACAACCCTCCCGGCGCATGCCCGCCTAGCTGGCGGGCCCCGCGTGCCCCCCCGGATGGGGGGCTACGGGGAATGACCGGGAACACCTGGCCATTCCCGTCCGACACTGGTGGGGGCCTGTGCAATACAGGCAAGGATGCCCCCACACCCGTTGCCTGCTGGCCCCCACCTGGGAGGAGTCGTCTGCTATGGAGCTAGTGCCTATCTGACCTCCACAACCCAGTGACTGGGTAATACGATACCCCTTGGTAAAGACTGGTTGTCAGATTTTCGGGCTTCTGACGACTCGTAACGACTGTCAAAGATCCACGAATGACAGCCGGGACCAACGGTGTGTAACGTGCTTTCCGAGCAGCGTAATCAACCATTATATATTTAATTAATTCTTCGTAAACGTGAACTAGAAAATGGAACGCTGAACCTTACTTTCTTAACTTTCCTGACAACATAATCCCAAAATCGTCAGCATTTGTATAAGCAAGTAACATCAAGTGTCGGCTTAACCGTCACAATCTTCATAAAACGCGGCAGCATCCAGAAAGAAATCTTTTAGCGGCCATAAAAAAATGATGTCGTCAATTTAAACGGTTGGTGTTACCAGTATAACATCGAGTGAAGAAGACAAGTGGACTTGGTCTCCAGGGCAGCCTATAAATTACCTACCACTGCAAAATAACCTACTAAAAAGGTAGATACTGCTGAAATGAGTGGGTGCAGGATTGGAATTATCACTTGGTTGATGGATTGGTGTTTCAACTGAATTTATTTATTTACTGGGTATGAGTAATAAATTTTTTTTTAAAAAATATAATAATAATTTTATTTCAGAAAAAACACACTTACGGTTCACAAAAACAATTGTCCAAGTAAAAATAGAATATTCCAGAAAGAAGTGTATAGTTGGTGTTTGTACTAATGAAAAAAATCATTGTATCACAAACACCAGCGCTTTCCAAACTTGGTTACATTAAAAACAAAAAACTGTCAAACGTGCTACATGGTGAACTTGTTAAAAAAAAAAATATTCAGTTATGTTAATATAAAAAAAAAGAAATTTAAAAACAATAAAAACAAATTCTATAAACTCTCTCTCTCTCTCTCTCTTTATTGTTTAGTTAATTATTAATTTGGCTGTTACAATTTGGTTACATTTTCTTGTTTTATCTGAAAGGCAATTAGGTATGTACTATGGACAAAACTTAAGCATGTTCACTTAAGAAAATATTCCTGTGAGAGCGCAGCTAGTGACAAACAAACATTGTGCGATAGAGTCGTGAGCCGTGCTATGCGATTATCGCCTTTGAGGTGATCATGCGGAACTTTGGCCCATAGTACATAGATACTTGAGAACACGGTACACAAAAGTTAAATTCAAAAAAATTGTATGTCTCTTTAACTTCTATAGGCAGTCTCCATGGACTGCCGACGTGCCCGTGACTTCACCCACGTGGAGGTCAAGATAAAAAGTATCCTATGTCATAAGCCAAGTCATGGTCTACCCATGTACCAAATTTCATCCAAATCTGTTCAGCCGTTTTAGCGTGAAAGCATAACAAACAAACTCACTTTCGCATTTATGATATTAATGTTAACTATTTCTATATGGAGTGTGTTAAAACACGCACTAGCTATTTATATGAACATTTATTAATTCTGAAATCACAATTTGGAAGATAAGATGTTCGATTTGAGCATATCATGCAATCACAAACTTGTCTCTTTACAGATCTCCCTTATTTCTATAATCGTAACCCCGCCACCGTTAACGTGCAAGTCTCCACCGAAGCATAACTTTATTACAAGACCCAGACCGTAAAAATAATGAAAACAAGCGTAAAATACTATTTATTGCTACAAAATCATATCGTAGAAAATTGTGGAAACCCATAAAACGGAGTAGAATGGTTCGTACGGGTGTTATGTACTTGTTAGACGGGTACTTACTGAAGTTCTCTTGTCAAGACGTGGTGATTGCTCTTCGAATGTGTGGGGGACTAGTTTGGTAAATTGTTGTTTTGTTTTGAATGTAGATAGTTCCTAATGTTCTTATTGTAAAGCCAGGGACATTAATTGTTTATCAAATTAACATACTACTACTGTCAAAGAGATTTGAATTTATGGACAATTTAATTTGGTAGGTAGAAAATTTTCTAAACAATTAATTTCGCTGATTTTACATAGTATTTAGGTAAGTTTTGTTTTTTGTGGTGTGTTGTCTGTAGACTGTTGAAAGATTAATATTATATTAAAATAAGTAAGTAGATGTGTACAGTCCGCGAGGCCTAAGCTGATCTTTACATTTGTGTGGGCGCACATAGATAGTGTAGATGTGACTTCCGGCCTATAGCGCGACGCGTCCTTTACTTGGTTTAAAACCGGTTTATACTGCTTTTTGGCAATCGGCCTGAGGCGCGGTGCGTCCCTCGCACGACCGCTTCTTTGGTGATCACTCACACAAATGCAAAGCTCAGCTTAGGCCTCGCGGACTGTACGTCTATGCTAAGCTATGGTAGGTAAAAAATGTTTCGCAAACCTAGCTTGTTAAATGTCCCTCATTTCGCGAACATGCAGAATTCGTTTCTAATACGTGCGAGCAGAAGTTATAATACACTGTCTGGTGGTGAATATGATTTGGATATTTATAATACCAGTCACGGACTAGAAAAAAAAGAAGGACTCCGCGCCATGCATATCGAAAGTGAAGCACAGTAAGTATACCGGGACCGTTTGAACAAACACGCCTCATGCACACATTTACATCATAGGATGCCGACCGGCCGCCATTACGTGACACGACAGCGTCTTTGTCAAATCACGCACACATACATCGGTACGGTGCTTCACTTTCGATACGCGTAGCTCGGAGTCCTTCTTTTTTTTCTAGTCCATGACACCACTGTAGCATTTCTTAGTGAAAAGCTTTTTTACGGAAGAGTAATTGTTTGCGTCTAAATGATTTTTGGTTTGTGTTAAGACGGGTCTCCTGCGCGTGTCTTTTCAAAACTTAACACAAAAACATCGAAACAAAGAGACGTGGCTTACATATATTTGAATACGCAGGAGACAACTTGTCTAAGAAAACAAATGAATATGATTGTGTAAGATTTTTGTGTAAAGTTTTGAAAATTCACGCGCGGGATGGCTTTAGTCGATCGTGTACGTTTAGTGTATCGTGTGTAGTGTATTTCCTAATTTAGTTATAGGTATTTTGCACCGACGACCTTTTATTTTCTATTTTTATTTTCAGTGTTATTGTTTAATTGTTATTGTTTGTTATATATAAATGTTTATTAAATTATGTATGTTTAAAAAACACTGTCTACGTTAGCTGTAAGTATCCCGAATAAAATAAAATAAAATAAAATAAATCACTTTCTTGTTTGCCACTCTATCTAAATAATGTAATTGCAAAGAAAGAGAAAATATTTACTTTGATTTGCTTCATATAGAAATAATCATTGAATAGGTATTAATGGATGGGAAATATCGAACTTGATCATCAAGTGAAGGCCTCAACGTACGATAAACGACGCTTAGACACCGCCCATAATATCTACCACATAATAATCTACCTCTAATGAAAAAAAACCGTGAAACAATCACGTAATTTCGCACGGACTGCCCAACTCATAACACAATACCATTCTTTAAGTTACTGCGGATGACATGAAAGAGATGAGACCGACCTTCGTAATGTATTAATTAAGAAGAGCCAAAGCTTTTGCCTCAACATAATTACATTTGAATAATTATAACAATGAAAACACATTTTCTGGGATAATTGTTCTAAAGTAATATTTGAATGCACATTGAAATGCTTTTAGTTTTAAAAGGGGAGCCTTCCCCTAAGCTCTGAAGCTAGAAGCTTCAGAGGTAGGGATTGATGGAGCAGCTGGAACCACCTTCTCATCACACAAGTAGAGAATTCTGAAAATAATTATCAGAATTCTATAGAACGAGGCTTTAAAACCAATATTAATGTTAATTTTACTATAAGGTCATTAGATGGCGATACTGTGCCCAAAAAACATGGTAAATATCCCGTTTTATTTATCTGTAATGGTATATTAATTGTGTTGCTAAAAAGTTTGTGCTCGCGATATCTACCTACTGTGCGCAGAACTACTAGTTACTTACCCACGAGGCTTGACACATGAACAGGCTAGTATAAATTAGCCAGCAACGTTACCACCAGCAAATACTAATTAGCCTGTATTTATACAAGCCTCGCCTAGTATGCATAAACAATATAACGTGTTAGGAGCTAAATTATGTCGTTATTCAATACCATGAACGGTGCTAAGATCCTGTGATTACCTGCATCGCATGATGCATGGCTAGATTCGCTGCCACCTGATATATGGTGTTCTAGCTTTTACATATTCAATTTTCGGTGTCGTAAATTTATAGTAGGACTCATGTGCTTTGCTATTTTATCGGCAATGCTGCTTGAAGGCAGAGATAGAAGTGGTGATAGAGAATTGCTGCATAAATGTTTTTATGAGATGCTCAACACAACGACGAATATTATTCTCTACAGAATTTTATTCGTTAAACGCTTAAAGAATTTTATTCTTATAGAACTAGTGTTAAAAAAACACACGTGTTCGTGTTTCGTGTTCACGTGTTCGTGTGGGTGTGTGTGTGTGTGTGAAATTTCCCGTCGCATCGCATCACCTGCCCTTGCTATTACCACAGCTATTTACTTCGTTTCCGCTTAGCGTTCTTTCTGATTTATTTTTCTTTTTGCTCGGCTCCTAAGGGTCCTAGCGTGGTGTTAAATAGCCTTCTTGAAGAATTAGTGTCCCGCAAAATTAATTATTTTTTTCCATCTATAGTTTTTTCAGCGCACGCCAAATAATGAATTTTATAGGCAACATTTTGCTATTTTTGGTTACATTATAGCAATTTTCTTAAAGATTTCAATTTTTTTTAAATAAATTATAACCTATGTTACTTCGTGATAATTTAGCTTTCTATTGGTGAAAATATTGTTCAAATCAGTCCAGTAGTTTCGGAGCTTATGCAGTACAAACAAACAAAAAAAATCTTTCCCCTTTATAATATTAGTATAGATATACATTTCACAATCATAACTTCACGATTTGTTTTCATAATATCCGATATACAAATATAATATTATAGAAAATCACTAATAGTACTCGCAACCGGCGCGCGTGTATGATCTGATGTATGAACGTAAACGAAGCAAAAGGAGTAATGTATGTAAAGATCGTAGCAGGTGGCGTTCTGTAGTTTCTGCCTACCCCCATGGTAAGAAGGCCTGAGTTTATGTATTTATCACTCAATAAATCGATCTGCCTAGCCTTTTCCCAACTATGTTGGGGTCGGCTTCTAGTCTAACCGGATGCAGCTGAATACCAGTATTTACATGGAGCGATTGTCTATCTGACCTCCACAACCCATTAACTGGGTAATACGATACCCCTTGGTAAGACTGGTTGTCAGACTTTTGGGCTTCTGAAGACCCATAACGACTGTCAAAGATCCACGAGTGACAGCCGGGACCAACTGCTTAACGCTTTCCGAGGCACGGAAGGGTCTCGGTATGTAAAGATGGTCACCCATCCACGGACCGACCCCGGCAAGCATAGCTTAACCTAATGGATCGATCCGTGCAGTTTTTATTACTTACCCACGAGCTCCTCTATGTATACATCACTAACATAAATAAACACGTCCTTGACACACAAACCTACCTATTTTAAAAATGATCCACCTCTTATAACTCACATCTCACGCCTCAAAGATGTGAGCCTATCAAAATAAAACTTTCAGAGCCCCAAAACACAATTTCTGTTGAGGATATTATTCCCATGGGATTTCTATGGGCACAGTGAGATCCCCCGGCGGCCATTAAGTCTATCGTTTTGTAGATCTCTCGCGACATTAAGAGAATATATTTCCAATTGGTTAGAAGGGGCGGGGCTGACAGGGATGTAGAGTGACCATGATTTTATTTTTGCAGGCTGTTATTTTTCTGATAAGTTCAGTATAACTTACAAAAAAACCGGCCAAGTGCGTCTCGGACCACGCACAATGAAGGGTACCGTAGTGAACATAATTTATACCAAAAACCAGCTTAACATCCACTTGCGCGATCATTGCATGAAAGTGAGCCCGAACGAAAACCCAGGATTGTCCGAGTGCACGAAAGTGAGCCTGAACGAACAATGACAGCGCGCACGATACTATTTTTTATTTTTTGTAATTTTGTGTGCGGACCCACCCTTTGCGTTCTAGGTTTTTTGGAAAGGTGGTTAGGTACAGTATATTTTTGTTAAAAGCCGTGAGGTGGTATCGGCATTACGAACAAAGTTGTCTGCGATTGAAAATAAGTTTGCGGAACGAGAGGCGCGCGGGGGGCGTTTGTTTACCGAGATTACTGTTCGTATTTCAAAACTTTGGAAGAACAAAGGTAAATATTATGATGTCATTTGATTATTTAACACATAGGAAATATTTTAGTGAAAAAAAAATAGGGTTATCGCTTTAGATTTTGAAATAATATTTTAATGGCGGTAATATAAACAGTTTTTTTTTTATTGAAAAAAAAAAAAACTAAGTCATCTATTGTTCTAAATCAAAATTCGTAATCTAGTCTATCCACTTTAGGAAACAGTCATTCGTTGAATGTCCATTGATACAAATTTCTTGTGTACAAGCCGTGTATAACTGGCTAGGCGCCCCGTCGCGTGCCGACAAAAAGTCTCATACTTCTCAAGGACAATCCTAATGACGTCGCGCGGGGAGCGGGACGCGTACTGACGCGAATTTTTTTTTTGGGATTTCTAGTTTACCAACTTTATCCACTGGGATAAAGTTGGTAAACTAGAAATCCCAAAAAAAAAATTATGCTAATAAATTACAAATTAACGATTTTCGGACCTTTTCCTTTACTTGTGTTGTAACTCATTGTGAGACATTGATTCCTGCCAAATTTCATGATTCTAGGTCAACGGGAAGTACCCTATTTACTTGCGGGCATCAAAATATGTCGCATAAATGGCCGTATTTTTTTTTAGATAGATAGAGATATAATTTATCAACTTGATACCTCCACGCATTCCTGAGAAAAAGGGTCTTACAAACAGAAGGGGCATACAGACAGACGGACAAACAAGTAATGCTATAAGGATTCCGTTTTTTCCTTTTGAGGTACGGAACCCTAAAAACGATTTTCTCCTAAAGTATTAACAGAAATTATATTATTATGATGTTACGATCATAGTATTTTTGAAACCAAACTACACACATCAAAAGTGTCTAGGGATCAACATATATTTTTGCAATAACTTTTCTCCTGATTGATATTAATTAAAATTTTCTTTAAGGATTCATCAAATAAAGTGTTTTCGTTTGTCACAGTAACGATAAACCAAGTCACCTTTGCATTAATAAAGAAATTTGCCATTTTCCTAATAAAGGGATTTTTGACATTTGAACCACTAACATTAAAGTTCGAAAAAAAGACTGAAATAACAGTTTTCTTTAAAATTTTATTGGGTAACTTAAACAATTAATAATCCGTGTTTCTACCGCGAACACTAACAACACAAGAACATCGGTTTGGCATACTCAAAATGAGTTCATCCAAATCACGCTGTGGAATGGCCGCCCATGTTCGTTGCAACAACAAAAAAAGGTCTTCTTGCGACTGGATACCCTCCATATTCGGCAGAGCTCTTCTCTGTAGCATATCCCATGCATGCTCAATCGGGTTCAAGTCTGGCGACTGAGCAGGCCAGGGCAGGACATTGATGTTAGCTGCGGCGAGAGTCTGTCTTACAACTCTTGCGGTGTGCGGTCGTGCATTATCATGCATTAACTGAAATAAGGGACCGATTTGCACTTGTAGAGGAACGATGACGTCTGATACAATCGTCTCAGCATAAATTTGAGCGTTGAGGTTGCCTCTGATCCAAATCAACTCAGTTCTTCCGCCGATCCAAATACCCGCCCATACCATGATGGTTCCACCACTATGAGGATGGACTTCCTGGCAGGATTTTAATCGCTGTTGGCGTCCAGGGGTTCTCCAGTGTCGTATAAGTCTTGTATCCGGTCTCATACCAAAACGAGACTCATCAGAAAAGCACACGAAACGCCATTGTTCTTCTGCCCAATTTCTGTGTTCAAGAGCCCATTGATATCGAATCCTACGATTGTGCATTGCTATAGGTGGTACCCGTAGCGGTCTTCGGGAATGAAGGTTCACTTCATGCAAGCGGTTTCTGACTGTTTGGTCGCTAATTAAGTTCCCTGAAGAGTGATGAAGCCTCACGGCTAACATCATGGCGGTTATAGTTGGAGCTCTTCGAGTTAAGATTTGAATGTATCGGTCTTGTCTCCGTGTGGTGCAGCGATACCGTCCTCCATGGCGCTCAGCCACGGTACCAGTGCTTCGGTAACGTGTCCAAAGTCGACTGATAACACTCTGACTTGTATTCAGAGCTAAAGCCACAGTACGTTGCCGGGAACCAGCTTCTATCATTCCCACGGCTCTGAGCATTTCTTCCCTGCTTAAATGACGTCGCCGCTCCATAATAACGTTGGTTTTAATCAGTAGTAGGGAAACAGTAGCACTAATAATGTCTTCAATGCGTTGTATGTTTTTATAGGGAAAATATTGACAGTTGATTTTCATCTTTTACTCGAATTTGATTCACAGTTCCTGATTCAAATTATGAAATGCACCAAAAAGGATCCATATAAATTTATAAAATCATAAATTTATTACAAAGCCACATCTCAATCTCAAGAAATCCGCATAAAAATGCTTGATCCCTAGACACTTTTGATGTGTGTATTATATGAAACAAGTCTTTCCCCAATGTTGCAATCGTCATTTCACAAGAATAATAATAAGTCAGTGGAAGGTATTTATGCTCGTGACTTTATCTATAACAATTGCAAACCTGATAAGGAAGGTATACTTTGAACATGCACTTGAATATTAAGCATTGTAAATCTTAAACCTCTTAGGTCAAATTCCGTAATTCAAGAAAAACTTTATTCATTGAGGTTTTTTAACAACAGACTAAAAGGTTTCTAACTCCGACAACAAGTATAAAGGTGCTCCCTCACCATTTCCTCATTCGCGTGTAATGTAACGTTACAGATTCGAGCATTACATCAGTGAGGGAGGAAAATCGAGCATTACAGCGCGCACCTTGTAATGATAGAATTTGTAATACCTTGATACAACTTGTAACATCAATGCGCTCCACTTGTAATTAAATGTTACATTACACGCGAATGCTCCTGGTGAGGGAGCACCTTATGGGTGTGCCTCTGTTAAATACAGGCTAGACCTAAACATAGATTAAACATAAAAGAGTAGGACAGAAGGCATACTCTACTCAGTACAGCTGCTACGATATAGAAGCCGAATAAAAAAAAACAATCGATTTTAAAAAAAAAACACGACAAAGTGAAAAATAACTTTGATTGTGGAAGTCGGTGTCTTTGGATGTATTTTAGTTTTTTGCCACTGACTTCCGAAATTAAATTTATTTTTCAGTTGGTAGTGTTTTTACCTATTATACATATAATTAAGGTTGGTTTTTTTTTTTTTTTTGAAAAAGATTTTCATTTTTCACTTTTTAGTTATGGTAGGTACCTATCCCACACCAATTCGTAATTTTCGAAAGTCAAAAACTACACTAGCAAATATAATAAAATTTATATGGGACTATCGCGCAAGCTTCCTCTACCAAATGAAAAAAGAATTTTCAAAATCGGTCTACAATTGACGAAAATGAACATACATTAAAATAAAAATTATAACCTTTTTGAAGTTGGTTAAAAAAGTGGATATCCTAGGCCACCCACAACCATCGCTAGGCCCCGGAATTCTAAATGCCATCTGCGAATACTCACTGTAGCCATGTTTATAAGTTTTGCCAGGCACAAAATGAGTGGAAGATTTGTTATCATTAGCATAATCCCGTTTTCAACGACTAGAATCATTTAATTTTTTTTTAATTTTTACTTTCAAAAGTGCCTTTTATGTGCCTATTTGAAATTAGACTTTGACTTAGACTTCAAGGCAATCGTAAGCACTTAATATTTTAAATATATTTCTAAATAATAAGATATATATTATTTATAAGTTGTAATAGGTATATGTGTACCTTTTTAATTAAATAAATATTTATTCCTTAATTTTTCGTAATTGCACCTGCACTGTTTGTCTCTGCATTACCCAAAGGTCGACTGGTAGAAAATGCCTCAAGCATTAAGTCCGCCTCTGTATAATCACACTAATAATATTATAAAGGCGAAAGTTTGTGTGTGTTTGTATGTTTGTTACTTCTTTACTCTCAAACGGCTGGACCGATTTGGATGAAATTTGGTATGTAGATAGCTTATACCCTAGTTTAACACATAGGCTACTTTTTATCCCGGTTTATGCAGGTGAAACCGCGGGGCGCAGCTAGTAAATAAATAAATTGCAGAGTTCTCAGTTAATTGCTGGGGAAAATCTGTGGCACCACATTCCAATCCCACTAGAAAACCGATGCCCAGTATTGGATGACAAATTAATGGGTTACTGTAGAAGAGTAGTAGTCTTTCTACATTGTTCTCACATGTATATTTTCAACATGAACGATGTAACCAATATTTTGTAAAAATATTATGATTTAACCCGTCGCGCGCTAATTAGCAGACACAATTGAAATTCTATTGTTATCTGTACACATGGTGTGCAATCGACATTTTAAGAGTTAAAAGAGTGTCCGTGGAGTTTCTTGCCCGTTCTTCTCCATAGGGATCTACTACGCTTTGGAATGGGCAACTAGCTTCATCTTTCTGACTGACCGACCCATTGACAATTCAAAAGTGCCTGTAATTGGTTTATTTGAAATAAATGCTTTGAGTTTGAGTTTGAAGACTATAGCAATCAGCTATGGGAACTGGGCCTTCTGATATTATTAACTATGGTGAACCTACTATGCTCCAAGTCCCTAAAAGTAGATCGTGTTTAACTACACTGTTAGGTGACCTATATTTTTTCTGCGTTGTATAAAGTAACCCAGATTTAAGGGAGCATACTTTTTTGTACAAATACTCTATTTGCGTTATAAAGATTTTCGCCAGCCGACCCATTTTCCGAGGGTATACAAATATTTTTGTAGGCGCTAAAATTGCAAATAATGGGTCGACGCTGTTTATTTTATTAAAATGGACTCATTATGAGTTTTTATACTTAATTTTTGTTTTTTGTAATTTGGATAGAAAGCCTGAATAATAAATAGATTTATGATTTAACAGATATTGCTCTGTGGTCATGAAATCTGATGTAAACAAACACTTTATATATGCTGATCAGTTGGCAGTTGACATTGACACTTTTTAATTTATACAGCCGTATGACGTAATAACATGGCAGCTACTTTCATGGTGTTAGAAAACAGATTAAAAAAACTGAAAACTGAATTTTATTTTAAAATTTATATTGTTATTTTATTAACTAAAACTAACATTTTCCGACTGCTTTTTGCCTAAGCTAACTAAATAATATATTATATGTTTCGATTTGTCATCATATAGAGTAAAATACCGTATTGTATTGAGTCACCAAGTAATGATTTTTTCATTCAGTATCAATTTCTGGATCTTGAACCCTGAGTGAACCGGTAAACAAGTGCTAACAGCCCCGACTTTCAATTGTTTCAATCTCAGGCAGGCAAGCACTTTATTTTCTTACAAACTTCCTTCACTTCTGCGTCATGTTCGTGAACGGGCCCCGTCAGTTGGGACTGGTCATCTCCTAGCTGCCACGGCTTATTTTTAATTTAGTTGTTTTTAGTTTTTATCTTTTTATTTCGGACGCTTTTAACGTGCACGTCTTTCTACATTGTTCTCACATGTATATTTTCGACATGAATGATGTAACCAATAATACTTTGATTTAAAATAGTGTCCGTGGTGTTTCTTACCTGTTCTTCTCCATAGGAACCTACTACGCTTTGGAATGGGCGCCTAGCTACATCTTTCTGACTGACCGACCCCTTGACAGTTAAAAAGTGCCTGTAATTGATTTATTTGAAATAAAAGCTTTGAGGTGAGTTTTTGGGTTTCAGTTTGAGTTAGAACCATAAATTCGAAACCAACTCGCATTTGGCCCCAGCCTGATGCCCATTTTCACTAACACTAAGGGATACCTAAATTAATGCCTAAATAAAAGTGCGCTGTTGGAAAACAAACACTGCGCTATTATTTAAGCATTCATTTAGGTGTCGCCTAGTGTTAGTGAAAACGGGCATTAGTCCCAGCAATGAGAAAATTTAAATTAGAATAGCTAATTCCTTCTTTATTTGCAACTTAATTGCCCAGGCAATAATGCGCGACTCTCATGCAATTAGTGTAGATTGCTTGATCAACCTCTAGTGTCTTGAAGTGGTTATCTGTAGGTATAAGTAGTTGCTGTGCCAATTATCTTTATTGCTCATACAGGACTTAAGAGCGTCGGCTCCGCACGGCATCTCATACAAACATTCAAGTCCTTTTTATCGAAATGAATGAACTGATTTTAATGAAACTTCATACGCATAAGCAGGATACATCGGTCTAAAATGTTAGTTAAGAACATTATCGAAATGTCTTATTTAAATAAAGATAATTGGAAATCTCTGTTTCTATGAAATATTTAAAATACGTCGAATTTATCTGCAACACTATTTTTGGAAAATGTCCTTAACTAACATTTTAGACCGATGTATCCTGCTTATGCGTATGAAGTTCATTAAAATCGGTTCATTCATTTCGATAAAAAAGGATTTGAAATTTTGTACGAAATGCCGTGCGGAGCCACACACGCGTTGAAGAAGAGATAACATCCTACAAGGAGGTACATTATTTGATTAAGTGAATGATATAGACTAGTATTTACACGACACGACACGACACGACACGTCGTGTCGTCATACTCGACAATCCATGAAACCAATTTTTGTGAATATTGAGCTAATACCGTGCCTTAAAAAACCAGGACTTATCCTAAATCTTTCTATCTCATATCCACCACACGATCGGATACAACATTCGCAGGAACAATCTCATTAGCCGTGAATTTCGTGGGCCCTCCCATCGCAAGATTTATATTGTTATGCCCGAGTCTTAAGCCGGTGTAATGTAGGATATTTGCATTTTATCTTCGTTCCATCGATGAGTGATTAGCTTTGCGGGTTGTGTGGGATTGGAAGTAGCTTTGAGATATTTCATTAATTATGAATAAGAATAATATTTATTACACACAAGAGCAGATGTACAAAATAGCATAACACGGATATCTACATAAATCTACACAGCTCATGTAACCCTGTCTCCTAAACTAGGTAGTCCTGTATCTTAGGAGACAGTGTAAGGCCATACAGGGCAGTTTGTCATGTAGGTATAGCTGCAGCCAGAGTGTGTGAGCAGTACTGTGTGATGTGGTGCCTGTGACAATTTAAGTTATAATAATTCACAGATCTCAAATCAGAGGAGCTCGTGGCTAACTGATAACAGCCGCACAGGTCGATCCATCAGGTTAAGCTACGCTTGCCGGGGTCGGTCCGTGGATGGGTCACCATCTTTACATACCGAGACTCCTCCGTGCCTCGGAAAGTACGTTAAGCCGTTGGTCCCGGCTGACATTCGTGGATCTTTGACTGTCGTTACAGGTTGACAGAAGACCGAAAGTCTGACAACCAGTCTTACCAAGGGGTATCGTATTACCCTGTTACTGGGTTTTGAAGGTCAGATAGGCAGTTGCTCCATGTAAAATATTGTTATTTAGCTGCATCCTGTTAGACTGGAAGCCGACCCCAACATAGTTGGGAAAAGGCTAGGCAGATAAATAATTCACAGATCTCATGCACTACCTGACCTTCAAATAGCATTGGAAATAAACTTCGGTAATAAAAAAAAATAAAAAAAAACCGGGCCAGTGCGTGTCAGATCACGCACAATGAAGGGTTCCATAGTTGGGATTAATTTATCCCATGTTCTCCCTTACATTCCAACAACAAATGTAAGTTTATACGCACAAAATTGAGAGATTTGCCATGTTAATTTAAGACTATAGGCTTTATATAGGTTTTCCTGTAATCTATATGTATATCTGTATGGATTTCCTGTTTTTTTTTCAAAATTTTAGGCTCAGTAGTTTCGGAGGTAAGGGGGGAATGGTCAATTTTCGTCTATTTTCTTAAATAACTTTAAAACAATTTACTTTAGAATTATAAAAAGTTGATTTGAGACCCTCACAGTAAGCCCTTTCATTTGATATGTCACACAGTACAGTTTCCAAAACTTTTATTTTATTTTAATGGATGGTCACCCATCCACGGGCCACCGCGGCAAGCGTAGCTTAACCTGATCGATCGACTCGTGCAGCTTATTACTTAGCTACGAAAAACAAACATGGAAGAATCCTACTAATATTATAAATCTGAAAGTTTGTATGTTTGGATGTTTGTTATTCAATCACGCAAAAAAGGCTGAACGGATTTGGATGAAATTAGGCACGCAGATAGTTTATAACCAGAATTAACACGTAGGGTAGTTTTTATCCTGGTAGTAAGATCCCGCGGCATGACTACCGACCTCCACGCGGGCGAAGCCGCGGGCAAAAGCTAGTATTTATTTATATTTTTCAAAACATTTTATATTAATTGTTATAGAAAATACAGGTTTCTATGCTATAACACTACAGCTTTGTTGTACGCACGGCTACAGATCAAGCTATACATTTCCAGTATAAGCTGGTCTCGCATTGTATAGTATTTCCTCACAATGAGAGGTCAGTGTAACTGTATAGCTGGAACTGTAGACTGGAAATGTATAGCTTGATGTGTAGCCGTGTGTACGGTGGACCGCACATCAGTGGTAATACCCATACACCTTACACCTCACGCATAGAACTCAAATTAGCACAAAAGTGTTGTAACTCGCGCGTGCCTGCAGAGACACTCGAGCCTAGATCTTAAAATTGTCCTAACTCGAAAACTATTATTAAATTTTTAAATTTCTAAATAGATCCAGTTGTAAAAAACCTTTCTGAACTAAAAAAAATGTGCATGCAGATTTTTTTATAAATATTCATAAATAAGACTAGATGTAGGGTACACAAGGTACCTACCCCAAAAAAAAAAACCGGCCAAGTGCGTGTCGGACCACGCACAATGAAGGGTTCCGTAGTTGGGATGAATTTATCTTAAGAACAAACTTAACATTGTAGTTGAAAAACATGTTCTCCCATACATTCCAACTGTAAATGTAAGTATGTACTCACAATATTGACAGATTTACCATGTTATTTTAAGACCACAGACTTCTTATAGGTTTTCCTGTATTTTTTTTTTTTTTTTTTTTTTTATATATAAATAAATAAATAATATCACACAACGCCATCTAGCCCCAAGCTAAGCAACCTAATGCTTGTGTTATGGTAACGAGATGGCTGATAAACTACTTATATACATTTTTTTTTTTGTAAATACATACATATTATAGATAGAAAAACACCCAGACTCGGAACAAATACTTGTAGGTCGTACAAATATTTGTTCCGTGCGGGAATCGAACCCGCGACATGCTGCGCAGCAGTCAATCGCTCAACCACTGCGCCAACCGTGTCGTCTAAATCTACTAATCTACGAATAAAGATCTATTTTCTGTATTTTTTTTCAAAATTTTAGGCTCAGTAGTTTCGGAGATAAGGGGGGGGGGAATGGTCAATTTTCGTCTATTTTCTTACATAACTTTAAAACAATTTATTTTAAAATTATAAAAAAAAATATATTTGAGACCCTCATAGTAACCCCTTTCATTTGACATGCCACTTGGTGTAGTTTGCAAATCTTTTTTTTTTTTTTTTTCTTATTTGCCCCCCAAAAGTGACGTCTATATTCAAAATGTATTTATTTACTTTACCCGTCCGTTTTTGGGTCACAGAAATTCATACCTATGTGTACCAAATTTCAACTTAATCGGTCCATTAGATTGGGAGCAAATTGGCTCTGACAGACGGACAGACAGTCAGACAGACAGACAGACATACAGACAGACAGAGGCACAAGACAGACAGACACACGAGTGATCCTATAAGGGTTAAAGGGAAAAATTCCTTTTTAGGTACGGAACCCTAAAAATTACCATTTAGAGCCATTTTTTAATAGTTTTTAAAGAATTTTAGTTGAGTTAATTGAGTTTTTTAAATAAAGAAGAAGAAAAATATAATTAATATAATATAATTTAGTATAACTTGTATACTCTAGCATTAAATACCTACATTGTAATGTTTTGCATGTCAAATATCTGACTTTGTATTAGGAACTCAACCACTGACTTTAAGACCAACACTGTACCAATACTTATTGCAAATAAATGATTATGATTATGAAAGACTAATTTAATTTTACTTTATTGTGCGTTGTATACCTCGTCAATACAAACACTTTGACACCTCAATTAACTATATTGACTAAGAAATAAACTCATACACACACACACACACACACACACACACACACTTGAAAATAGGGCCCATACCAGAGCGATCAAAAAAACATATTCAATATTAAAAATATAGCTTATCCATTCAAATGTAGGCCAAAAGGCTAGAGAAATTTAATAAAACATTTTACTATATCAAAATCATTTCAATAAGTAGTGTCCTAAAAATTTCCCAGAAATCAAATTTAATTACACCACTAGGAGCAAAATCCCGAAACGTTTAACGTCGCACTCAAATAACCTTTAAATTATAACATCTTAAAGCTTGTAATTTAAACCGTTGTAACATTTCACTCGACGATAATCACGGGCTTGGTCGAAATTAAATCGTAGGTCGCAATCAATTACGACCGTCCGAGGGGTAGAGCCGGGCTTTTTCATAGACATTATCTCTTTTACTTCGGGCTAAAGGACCATTCCCACTGGTCTTCGCGACCAAGGTCGCTAAAATATAAACACCAAGTTGAAACCAAAATTTTTTGATGCCGATGTTTTCTTTTACCTGTGTGCAGCCTTGCGGAACGATGTCCGTTTTACGTGGATTTAACGCATATAATATGTCCCCAACTCGTTTTACATGTAGGTATGAGTTTGTTTTTTGCGTCACTTCTAGTGCAAATACTCGTAAATGTATTTTCTTTCTTTCTTTTCTATGAAAGGTTCAATTAGGATCATAGTAGTTTTATTAATTTCCTGATCCTTTATTGAATTTTAGTACATAAAATAACCTAGGTATTTCAAGATATTAATTTTGAACGTCAGTTATTTAAGTGGCAATCCCTATTGAGTGACTTTGAATGATTTGTCTCCATGACTTTAAGTTTTAAACAATTATCTAAATTCTTTTAACAGATTTGTCAAATCGAATGCGTTTTGCATCCCATTACTACATTACTTTTATTTACGACCAGCAAGACAACGACCATGGTCGCTTCTTCCTGTGTAAAACCATCTTAACGAGCGTCCTTCAGCCCGTGAACTTAAAATGTTTCGTTTTAAAGCACTGATCTCAGTTTATGGCAATTTAAATGGCACAGAAATTGATAGCTAGGCTATCTAAATGGAGTTTAGATGGATTTGTCTTAGTTTTTTTTTACGATTTCAAAGAGGATCAATCTTTTTGAGAATACTTGGGATAATACTATCTTTATCTATGGAGATGAGAATATTTTACTTGTCAATGTAGAGTTCATTCACTCTTTTTAGGGCTCCGTACCCAAAGGGTGCCGACGGAACCCTATTACTAAGGCTCCGCTGTCCATCCGTCCGTTTGTCACAGGGCTACATCTTTTGAACCGTAATGCCTCGGCCACACTAACGTCAACGCCTCAACGTCAATGCCCAAAATCATTCGGTCAAATTATCGCGGTAAACGGTAGCTACACTGACGGCCAACGTCCTTCATCGCGATAAGCAACGGCATATCCCGTTTTTGGAGGTACTGAAGTAGGTAGGCAGAATGATACTCCAGTCAAGATGTGGAACGAATGAATTTATTTCGAAATGTGTCTGCTTAAATACTATTTACAACTATTTACAAACTAGGATAACTACTGCCTATGTACAAGTATTGACCAACCAGATCACAGCACCCTGTTGTCCGTTTGTTCCGCAATGTGTCGCTGCAGGCGCGCGCTCGCGCATCTCGCCGTTCGGAACACCGCAGTTTATAAATATAGGTGGCACACGTTTGTGCACCATCCCATCATGACGTATGCGGGTTCGGTATTTGCATACGCCAAACCCCGCTATCTGCATCGGATGCAGACGTTACAAAACCGTTTCCTCCGAAGGATAACGGGCGCCCCTTGGTTCGTTCGGAACGCGGACCTCCACCTTGTCCTTAGGATCCCCACGATCCATCAATTTTTGAAGCGCGGCTCGAACCGTTTCTTTGATGCCGCCGCGAAGCATCGCAACCCTTTGGTTGTCGAGGCCGCGCGCTATGCCCCCTCTAAAATTAGTAAGACTCGCCGTCCGCGACATAGTCTCACCGACCCTGATGACCCCATAACCCTCCTTCAGGAGAGTAGCAAGGCCACAAGTACGGTTTACAAACGTAGACCACCCAGGAATACATTCCGACCTCGCCGCCGAGGTCGCAATCGTAAACCCCCCCCCCCCCCCTATCCCCTACTCGGTGAAGCTGTGCCAGCTGGGGGCACAGCTGAGCCTGTAGCACTTATCCCCCCATTATGATCCAGCCTGCCCCGTCTGGCTGTCCTATTATTAGCGACGCACAGTGGACTAATATTTCACCCTAGTTTTAAGCCTGGCCGGGGGCTTTAAGTTTACTTAAAGAACCCACAGGAAACGCCCGGTTGAGCAGTCTCGACCCTCAGTGGTCAACTGCGAGATGCCATTCTTAACTAACTAACTAACTAACTTTGTGCACCAGTATACATCGAGTCAGTGGTGGCTACACGTTAATGTGGCTGCGACATCGCAGGTAGACACTTCACAAGAAACGTGTCTTTTTCAATAAAGTATTTTATGAAACAGTGTTCAATACTGTACGGTAGAACGGAACCCTTCGTGTGCGAGCCCGACTCGCAATTGACCGCTTTTTTACATGTTTACTGAAATGAAAAGGGTTTTTTTTTGTTTTTATTTTCACTTAGGCATTGAGCTTTGGATTTTCATCCCAGTGGCTCTAAACAACACTATCTACTATCTCAGACGAACTCTCATAAAAGTCAACAACATGTATTAGATTGACTAAGGCAGGGTAAGAATAGAGTGCCTGTTCTTTAGAGACACATGTCTCACACGATCAGACATTCATGAGTGTCTCATACTGTTGATACTAAAATATTTTTATATTTGCAGCCATTGAACTCGCAACACAAAGCGAAGTAAGTCAGGTGCTTAGCTCAGGTGTGTGAAGGTTGAGGGTCAGAGGGAACCTTAAATCACGCAGGCTGGAGATAATTAGGAAAACCGGTCAAGACCGAGTGGGACTCCCGCAACAAGGGTTCCGTGCCATTATATATGTATTATAAACAAAACCAAAAACGGGTCTTCTCGCGATATTCCTTTTTACGAGGTAAACAGGTACCTATTTGTTTCCCGACGATTGTTTTTTGGTTTTGTTTATAATGTGTGTAATTAGCATTGCCATACAATGTGGCAATGCTGCCAGCCTTTTGGGCACTTTTCCTGTCGACAGCGATGCGGACGAATTTTTTGATGCCCTATGATTATTTCCCCTCCTTTTTTGTATACTTGTACATATTTTTTTGTTTTTATGATTGATAGATTTTAAATTATGTAAATGCTCATACATTAGATCATAATTGAAATGCTCATTTATATAGTGCATTAAAACTTATAGAAATATAGTATTACACCTGTAAAATCACGTAAATCAGCGAAATCAACAAAATTTCGTGAACGGCCTCTTATGTTTGTTTTTTGGGATAAATTATTTTCAACTACGGAACCCTTCATTGTGCGTGGTCCGACACGCACTTGGCCAGTTTTTTTTTACATACCGATAGGCTAGGATTCGTGGATCTTTGACAGTCGTTACAGGTCGTCAGAAGCCCGAAAGTCTCAACCAGTCTTACCAAGGGGTTTCTTTTACCCAGTTACTGGGTTATGGAGGTCAGATAGGCAGTCGCTCCATGTAAAATACTGGTATTCAGCTGCATCCAGTTAGACTGGAAGCCGACCCCAACATAGTTGGGAAAAGGCTAGGCAGATTGATTCGGAAGGCTGCCTGTTTGTCAGTATGTTACGTAAAAATACAGCGAAGAAAAAAAAAGAAATCACTCTCAATATTGTTTCCTAGACCCAAATAAATGTAACTAGATTCAGCTAAATTCAAAAAGGGAAAACAATTTACCGAAAAATGGGGACGAAACGAACCTTTTCAGTATTTGTTCTAGGGTCTAAACAGATTATCCCTATCATTACTGCAGAATATTTAGTTTACAACTTTGTTATTTAATTGCGAAGTTCATCTCGGGGACCGGGATTTTCACTTACCTTATGGTAGGTGCTGACTAAACAGTGTTGTGTTGCTTCTCATTTCAATCTGCCTGCCTAGCCTTTTCCCAACTATGTTGGGGTCGGCTTCCAGTCTAACCGCATGCAGCTGAATACCATTATTTTACATGGAGCGACTGCCTATCTGACCTTCACAACCCATTAACTGGGTAATACGATACCCCTTGGTAAGACTGATTGTCAGACTTTCGGACTTCTGACTACCCGTAACGACTGTCAAAGATCCACGAATGACAGCCGGGACCAACGGCTTAACGTGCTTTCCGAGGCACGGAGGAGTCTCGGTATGTAAAGATGGTCACCCATCCACGGACCAACCCCGGCAAGCGTAGCTTAACCTGATGGATCGACCCAAGCGGCTGTTATTACTTAGCCACGAGCTCCTCTGCTTCTCATTTACTGAACAAAAAGTTTTTTATAACTGAAGTCTCTGAATTTAAAAAAATACTTAAAATAAGTAATTTTTCTTTAAAATGAAATGACAACGGAAATGAAATCGGTCAATTCCAGAACACCATCCAAATTAAAATACATACATATAAATAACACATAGATAACTTAGGGCTAATTTTTCAATAGTCAGATAACGTTTATCTGAAGAATAACTAAGACAGTTTGACATAATATTTTCTATACAAAAGCTATCAAACCACCATATTTATTCCATAAATAAAAGTTATCTGACGATTGAAAAATTTCATCCAAATCCATACAGCCGTTTTAGCGTGAAAGTGTTACAAACAAACAAACTCACTTTTGCATTTACTCATAATATTCGTTAGAGTTTATTATTTTAATTTTTTAATCATATACCTTGTTATTATTTTTAGAGAACACATAATAATTCACGCAATGCGTTCGTCAGTAAACACCTTTAGAAGGCTTGTTTCTTTTTGAGACGAAAACAGTGATAAGGTTAGACTGGATGAATAGGTACAAGATTTGTGACCTAACTAGGCTCCTCCTCAGTAATTGGGTCTTCTTTTGTTTTGAATGACTGCGTAAGAAGGTTAGTTAGCACCTACAATAATTTAACAGCTGGGCAAAATCTACCTCATGAAGACAAAGTATAGAACCACGACTTTCAATGTTTTATCTTTTAAGACAACGCTTCTTTGTAGTAGAATCTGTTTTAAAAACTTTTTTACAAAAAAATACAACCGACTTTCAAAAACAACACTACAAAGGGAAAAATAACTTTAATTTCGGAAGTCGGTGTCTGATTAAATGTATTTTCGTTTTTGCCACCGACTTCCGAAATTAAAGTTATTTTCCCCTTTGTAGTGTTGTTTTTGGAAGTCGGTTGTATTTTTTTGTAAAAAAGTTTTTATTTTTCACTTTTTAGTGGTTCACATGTGCTTACCCCTTCACAGCGTACTGGCGTGATGTTATGTTGTGAACTGGTGTGAACAACAAACAGACATGAGATTTCAGCAATCCCAGTCCATTTGCTATCATTTATTGAGGAGTTCCGTTGCCTATCTCAGAAGTTCTTCATCAGATCATTACCAAATTGAAATGGGACCACTCCAAGAAAGTACTCTTCCAAAAACTATCCAAATCGCTTCAAGAGTGCCTATAAAATTGGAAGAGTTCTCTCTATTTCTCCAGGATCCCATCATCAGATCCTGACTTGATGATCATGGGACCACCTGGGAAGTATATCCTTTCAAACAAAAAAAAAATAATCCAAATCGGTCCAGTCATCTTCGAGTAATCGGGGAACACACATAAAAAAAAAAAAAAAAAAAAGGTTCCGACGAATTGAGAACCTCCTCCTTTTTGAAGTCGGTTAAAAAAGAATCAAATTTAATTTACGCCTGGAACTGTTTACTGGAAGACCAAGTTTTATTATTGTATATTTAGTGACAATTTCCTTGGTCTAGAGGCCGCAAGCACAACTGATACTCGCGGCGTAGCTTATGTTTTTCATTAGAAAAATCCCTGTTAAAAAATGGCAGCCCTAAATCTAGATTCGAGAATTGCAAAATTAGCCTAACCCCATTAGGCGTGAAACTTATAACACCTTAAAATACAGGCCTGATGTTCTGATACTGGCTTAGACATTATCCGTCTTATTACAAAACAAGGTTCATCTTGAAACCCAGGTTTAAACCATGGACCCTTTTTTGAATTTCGAGCTTTATTCTGACACGTTAAGATGTCAGTTTTACAAAAGTGACAACTTAGTACCAGACTAAGTTGTCAGTTTTGTATAAAGAACTGTATTTCTATCAAAGCTAGGTTCATATTACAAAAACTGGCTCGATGGTTTAAACCATGACGAAGAAAAACCTCGTTTTGTAATAAGACCGAATATAATTATAACGGTACATTGATCTTTTGAAACGCGGTCAAAATCGGAATTAAGGCCGCCATCTTGTGTTTATGGTTCTGTACCCGAACGGTGCCAAACGGAACCCTACTTCTGAGCCTCCGCTGTCCGTCTGTCCGCTGTCTATCAGAAAGCAGTATCTCATGAACCGCCAGTTGAAATTGTCAGATAAAGTTAAAAATTAAAGGGGGTCCTCATACAACAAACATGTTTTATTAAATCAAGCATTTTTTTTTTAATATTATGTACCTAGTGTTAAATATTGTACGGTGGTACGGAACGGCCGGTTTTCAATACAATTTCTCTGACAATTTCACAAATGATTACCAACAACGCCATCCGTCACTTGGCCGTCCGCTGGTTATAGGCTATATGACGTCACATAAAATGGCGAATATGGCGCCCTCTAGAGGACATAAAGTCATGAACTAATGAAAATAATTTAATTATGCCGTATGGGGTATCAAATGAAAGAGCTAAATTAGCACATTTCAAAAATATATATATTGTAAGCTATTGCTCGCGGCTTTGCTTGGATGCACCCGATAATTGGGAATAATTTATAAAATCACGCCTCAGATGTGAGCCAAACTTATTTTCTCTCCAAACCTACTCAAAATACATATAATTATAATAACTATTCTTCTTTAAAAATGGGAAATGGCTCTGCAAATACTTTACCACGAAATTATAACCCCAAAATAATTTAAATAAAACGTAAGTTTAAAAACTAAAACCCGACTACTGAAAAATCACGCTTTAAAAAGTATGAAACAAGAAAATATTCTCATCTGAAATTAGACAAAGACAGACAGTCAAAAGAAAGAGAGGCAGTCTTTGTCTAATTTCAGATGAGAATATTTTCTTGTTTCATACTTTTTAAAGCGTGATTTTTCAGTAGTCGGGTTTTAGTTTTTAAACTTACTTTTTTTTCTATACAAGACTGCTGAACAAAACAGGATAAAAATAGTAAGTTTAACGTGTGTGTAATAGTTATTATCAGCTTATAAATAGTTTTTATCAGCAAAATGCCTCGTCCACTTGATGCTAATATACACCCAGGTTTTATGCCCATGTATCGGTGGGCGCGGCGGGTGTTATTTTTAACTCTAGCCTGCTCTGTAGTGGCACTACACTCTCGATGGCTCTGACACACGCAACCTGCATACGAAGTGACTGTGATTTTTGGGGATCGAAGGACCAGAATATTTTTATTATGTTTTGTAAAAAAATCACTTTAGTAGTGAAAGTAGAAACCTATAATATGTATGTGTAGAGGAATGCTGACGCACACATTCTGTATTCGATTGGAGTTGCATGCGCGGTGAATCTCAGGTTGTCTCGTACCCGCAATACAGACGCACGCCTTTCAACTTCCATTGTAATAGGTATCGTGAATTAATAAATACTGAAAAGAACTTCAACGTTTTTATTCTCTCTGTACACATTATTAAGAACATTACACACACAAAATATGTAGTTATAATGGATGGAGTTTCTTGCCCAGAATCAATTCTATTTTCTTGTAAATTTTGACGTTCAAAAGTGCCTTTTCATATGGCCTACTTGAAAAAAATGATTTGACTTTAACTTAACCAATCGTAATTATTTCATCACCCTAAGGTTGAATGTCACTCGCACGTCAGAAAACAACGAATTCTATTTGTCTATGTGACAGTTAGTTTCAAACTTAGTGAAGTTTCAATTGAGTGGGAATTGTAGTCAAAGGAGGTACAGACCTACCAACTTATCTGTGAACTGAAAAAGGACGCCACCGTCGATGCGTCGACACAATCGAATGACATGCGTCGGCACAATCGAATGACATTTCAACATGACGGCCGTAGTTCCAATTTTCGCCATTTCACAGATAAGTTGGTAGAAGTGTAACGTAGTTAAGAGATCAACTACTTATCGATTTCTGAAGAATTCTTAAACGGAGTTTAAAGTCTCAATAGCTATTGATTCGACAAAATTATCTATTTAAACGAATTCCTTCCTTATGCTCGGTAATTCACTATATCTAGCTTCAGAAACACGATATCGAACCAATAATCACTATCGAATGGATAATTTCCGTTTAAATACCTCGGAAACCTGGCAATAAACCTACAAAATAAAAAACACAAACAAACGAAGAAAATAAATTAATAAAAAACTTGTAAAAAGTGCTGAATACCATTCGTCTGCAGTAATGATGGAAATATATGGCCCTTTGGGCTTTTGATAGCCGATGTTCAAAACCTGATGAAGGAGGAACAGAACAGTTGATCTGAAGCTTGCTGACAATAGAATTTCCCTTTCCACTCACGCGACTTTCCCTCCGCCCGACCCCCGGGTGAAATGTCTTTGAACATTTTTTTCGCCGCGCGGCCTACTTGTACACGGCTTATAGACAAAAAAATCTATGAACTGATAGTAAGCTTATGACTGTTTCTTCCAGTAGACAGACCAGCAACCTAATTGCGTAACATATTATCAATCGGACTTTGAATCATTTTGAAGCAATTGCTATCCATTGCATCATATGTTCGAAAAATTTGTCTGCTCGACAACGTAAATAACGCAATAAATGTTGTTGAACTGTCAAAATGAAACCAACTTCGATTGATGTGTTGCGCAATTAGGGTGCAGGCTTTATTACTCAACTAGTTTTGTAACTTTAAATAACGTCGTTTTTGTTTTATTTTTTATGTATACGCCAATAAAAAACAATTAAAATAATTATTTCAAAATGTAAAGCGATAACCCATTTTTTTTTTTACCTACAATATAGCCCTAGTCAGTTTGCATCAAATGACATCATAATAGTTACCATTGTTCTTCCAAAGTTTTGAAACACAAACAATAGGTAATCTCGGTAGAAACCGACACCAGCGCGGGGCCTTCGCGGCCGCGCCGCGCTGCGGTTGCATACAAGTTGCTCAATATTTTGTTATACCTTTTGCAACCGAAGCCACCTAATGAAAATATCAGGAATTTCATTGACGTTTTGTCAATATAAGAACGATAGCTGCAGCTGCATTCGAAAAATTCCAACAAAATATCAAAGAGGGCGCTGTCCACAAAAAATATTTTGCACCAATGTAGTGGCATTGGACAGTGTATCGTTTTCTAAAAAAGTTATCGTTAAGTAAAAATAATCCTCAAAATACTTATCATCTCAGACTTCAAAAACACTCTGCTGGATCTCAGAAAGATCCAAGGGGATATTATGTCCAACGATCTAAACTGGGAAGCACACATATCCAGTATTGTCAAAAGGACAAATACATCACCCGCAAGACATTCAAGTGTCTGACGAGAAAACGGCTTAACATACTTCCGAGGCACGGAGGAGTCTCGGTATGTAAAGATGGTCACCCATCCACGGACCGACCCCGGCAAGCGCAGCTTAACCTGATGGATCGCCCCTTGCGGCTGTTATTACTTAGCCACGAGCGCCTCAATTAAATAACTTTATGTATTACCATGGATTAATTATCATGTTGTCCTCACAGCAGCATGGTGACCGTACCCGCCACAACAGCACATACCGGTACCTAGGTGGTGCTATCTGCCTCCCACATCTCTGTTACATAGATAAGGCCGGTGATAGTGGGAATATATGGGAGGGTATTATGAGCTGCCCCATTTGGATATAAGGAGGACCAACCAACCGACTAACAATTATTATCAGTACCGCACTGTCTACAATAAAGTGATAATCTGAGATTAGTCATAGCATAGTTATGGATGTGTTTGTTCGAAATAAAGTTATTATACAGGGTGTTTGGTAGATGGGTGCAAAGCCTGAAGGGGGTGATATCTTAGACCATTTAGAACTTATTAAGCTAAACTTGTCTTAGACGAAGTCTGTTCCTTGTATTTTTTTTTGAAACTCTAAGGTTTTTAACAATAATACCCATTTTTTTTCAATAAATGGTTAATAGTGTCCAGATAAAGCTGTTATGTTATTATTTTTTATTTATGTAATGTGTGATTACTCAAACAAAATTATTCCCAAGCATCTGTGTCATCAGAGAAACATTCTACGTAATATTCAAGATTAAGAAACTTTTAAAAATCAAGAAAATGTTTTGTTTACGGCATAATAAAAAAATAAAAAAAATATCCTGAGTTGTTCAAATCTTTTTAAAAACATGCTTGGTTATTGCCCTTTCTTTTGAGGTACTATTTACGCAGATGTCTCATCAACTCTTGGAATTAGGATGTACAAAGCAAATTGAGGTCGAATATTTAATTTTTAAACAGACCAAAATAATGTACCAAGAGAGATATCCGAATCGCAGATTACCTAATGTCAGAGTGTTTTACAACACATTTCGTCGGCTTTCTGATGTTGGAATCCATCACGCGGAATCTGGACTCAACCCGGGAAGACATCACGCAAGTATCGAGGAAGACATTATTGCAGCTTTTGATGCAGATCCTACTACGAGCGTCGGAGTAGTAGCTCGAAACCTCAACATTTCGGTATGGATGGTGTGGAATACGATGCATCGAGAAAACAAATATCCTTTCCACGGCACGGGTGTACAAGGTTTGGAAAATGAAGATCCCCCACGAAGGATTCAGTTCTGTCGCTTTTTGTTAAATAGTGACATTGAAGATGCATGGTTTTTAAAATCCATATTGTGGACCGATGAGTCAAAATTTTCGAAAGAAGGAATTACCAATTTTCATAATCTTCATCGATGGACCGACAAGGAGAGCAATCCACACTGGAAGAAGCAAGTGTCGTTCCAAAGGAAATTTTCAGTTAACGTGTGGGCAGGAGTAATCGGCCGAACGTTGATTGGTCCCCACTTTCTACCAGATAATTTAAATGGAGAAAATTACCTGGAATTCCTCCAAAACTATCTCCCAGAGCTTCTGGACGAGACCGAAATACCAATATTGGCAATGAGAAGACCACTGATTTTTCAACAAGATGGTTGTCCAGCACATTGGACCCTAAACGTGAGAGAACATTTAAATAAATGTTTTCCAGAGAGCTGGATTGGCAGAGACGGGTCCATCCCTTGGCCACCTCGATCACCCGATTTAACTCCTGTGGATTTTTTCGTTTGGGGACGGGCCAAGGAGCTCGTCTACACGCACGCTGAAATTTCAACTAGAGAAGAATTAATAGAAAGAATCCAAACGGCTTTTCAAGTCATGAAGCAGGAGATGAAATAAAAAAACTCGACTACAGAAGTGAGAAGACGGGCACGTGCTTGTATAAGAAACCGCGGTCAACATTTTGAACATGAACAATAAATTATTTTAACAAAAATGTTGTTTTATTGATCTGTTCGAAAATAACAATTTTCGTACTCAATTTGCTTTGTACATCCTAATTCCAAGAGTTGATGAGACATCTACGTAAATAGTACCTCAAAAGAAAGGGCACTAACCAAGCATGTTTTTAAAAAGGTTTGAACAACTGAGGCTATTTTTTTAATTTTTTTATTATGCCGTAAACAAAACATTTTCTTGATTTTTAAAAGTTTCTTAAACTTGAATATTACGTAGAATGTTTCTCTGATGACACAGATGCTTGGGAATAATTTTGTTTGAGTAATCACACATTACATAAATAAAAAATAAATAAAAAATAATAACATAACAGCTTTAACTGGACACTATTAACCATTTATTGAAAAAAAAATGGGTATTATTGTTAAAAACCTTAGAGTTTCAAAAAAAAATACAAGGAACAGACTTCGTCTAAGACAAGTTTAGCTTAATAAGTTCTAAATGGTCTAAGATATCACCCCCTTCAGGCTTTGCACCGATCTACCAAACACCCTGTATATCTCACGGACTAGAAAAAAAAGAAGGACTCCGAGCCACGCGTATCGAAAGTGAAGCACCGTACCGACATATAATATTATATGTTTGCGTGATTTGAAAAAGACGCCGTCGTGTCACGTAATGGCGGCTGATATACTATGATGTAAATGTGTGCGTGAGGCGTGTTTGTACAAACGGTCTAATACTTACTGTGCTTCACTTTCGATATGCGTGGCGCAGAGTCCTTCTTTTTTTTCTAGTCTGTGATTTATCTATACTTATTATAAAACTAGCTGCGCCCCGCGGTTACACCTTCGTAGACTGGAATAAAAAGTAGCCTATGTTTTAATCCAGGGTATAAGCTATGTACATACCAAATTTCATCCAAATCGGACTAGCCGTTTGATCGTGAAGAAGTAACAAAGATACAAACACACACACACACATTCACAAACTTTCGCCTTTATAATATTAGTGTGATGTAATAGATGCTTTTCGTGTCTGTCTGTGTGGCCGCGTTGTTCTTCTAAACTAGGCAACGGATTTTGATGTTGATGCAGTTTTCTCTATCATTTAGAAAATTTATTCCGGAAGGTTTGTATGTTTAATACATTAATATATAACTTATATATAATATAGAAACCTTCATGTTTTATCAAGTCGTAAAAACCGTTCAAAGCAGGGCCCAGTCGCTAGTTATATATAGATAATTTAGAACAGTCTGTTTGTCCCGATATTAATGACGCTGACTGTACCGTATTTCAGTAGAAATAATTATCTCCATTTAGTGTACTTCGTCTACTATACAGGGTGTTTGGTGCATCGTTTGCCAAATTGAATTGGCCGAAAGAAGAGATCATTTGCTATCGCTTCAGGCTCAAGTACTCATTTTTGGCCACACCGGTTTTTTTATTACAACTTTCTAATTTTTATTTTGAAAAAATCCAAAACTCAGCATTAAAGCTTAAATTAAAAAAAAGTTTTAAGTGTAGTCGTCAAATTTCATTTTTATTTACATATGTACTGTTGTATGGCTCTATCAAATTTAAAATTACTTGCCAGTTACATCTAGTTTTTTTTTAATAAATCACAAAGTTTTTGGAAAAATAAAAAATGAACTTAAAACTCAACTTTAAATAGCTATAAAAAAAAAAACTAAAAGCGATCGGGATCTTCGAATTATTTTAAAAAGTTCTCTAGTCTATCCCCTTTCCAACGGTATGTAATGTGTTAAAAAACTCTTTTAATATCTTTAATAATTAGCTAAATGTGTAGTCGAGACACATCAGGCTGATATTGGATATTACGTTTAAAACACTAGTTTTCGCATAAATTACATGCTATTAGTAGATAGATACTGTTATCTCACGTCTTACGTAGTCTCTTATCTCGTTCTTACATAGGGAACTTTCCTCGAAACTGAAAAAAAAATACATTATTACAAAAATAATCATTTATTAATAAGTAATTTAATTACATACTAATCTTACAAGAATTAGAATTTCTGCAAACAGAGTTGCCCTTATTATTAGCTGATTTGCCAATTTTCAGTGAAGACAGGTCTTTTGTTTTCCAACATGACGGTTGTCCCGCTCATTGGAGAATAACCGTCAGGGAGTACTTGAATGATGCATTCCCGGACTCATGGATTGGGAGGGATGGCCCTATTCCTTGGCCTCCACGTTCTCCAGACTTAACTCCGTTGGATTTTTACGTCTGGGGACGGGCCAAAGAACTCGTCTACGCCACGGAAGTTGAGACAAGAGATGATTTAGTCCAACGCATTGAGGTGGCTTTCATGACGATCAAAGCAGAAATGCGTTTACGCACCACTACAGTTGAGATAAGACGAAGATGTCGCGCGTGCATACGCAATAGTGGTAGACAGTTTGAACAAGACTTGTAAGATTAGTATGTAATTAAATTACTTATTAATAAATGATTATTTTTGTAATAATGTATTTTTTTTTCAATTTCGAGGAAAGTTCCCTATGTAAGAACGAGATAAGAGACTACGTAAGACGTGAGATAACAGTATCTATCTACTAATAGCATGTAATTTATGCGAAAACTAGTGTTTTAAACGTAATATCCAATATCAGCCTGATGTGTCTCGACTACACATTTAGCTAATTATTAAAGATATTAAAAGAGTTTTTTAACACATTGCATACCGTTGGAAAGGGGATAGACTAGAGAACTTTTTAAAATAATTCGAAGATCCCGATCGCTTTTAGTTTTTCTTTTATAGCTATTTAAAGTTGAGTTTTAAGTTCATTTTTTATTTTTCCAAAAACTTTGTGATTTATTAAAAAAAAACTAGATGTAACTGGCAAGTAATTTTAAATTTGATAGAGCCATACAACAGTACATAATGTAAATAAAAATGAAATTTGACGACTACACTTAAAACTTTTTTTTAATTTAAGCTTTAATGCTGAGTTTTGGATTTTTTCAAAATAAAAATTAGAAAGTTGTAATAAAAAAACCGGTGTGGCCAAAAATGAGTACTTGAGCCTGAAGCGATAGCAAATGACCTCTTCTTTCGGCCAATTCAATTTGGCAAACGATGCACCAAACACCCTGTATATTCAAATTATTAACGACGGTTAAATACGTACGTACAATGTCTTCAGCATTTTCCGCCTTAAGGCATATGACAGAAAATGTTGAAGACAAGGCCTCCAGTTATACGGAAATATTACTAGGAAAGACAGAACGTTACATTTGACATACATAATATATGCAAAGTAAGTGATATGTATGAGGACTATGTTTTTGACATAAAATTCATATGGCTGGGCCGTCCAATATGCCAGCTACATTTCCTAGAGATAAGACTAGTTATAGTGACAACATACAGAAATGTATTCTGGGCGACAAAGCACTGGATAGACCTCCTTCATTAGCGGCCATTTTTATAATAATCTGTTACAATTTTCACTTTTAATTTGACACTAGCATAACACAAGCTATTTGAATCTGATTTTGTTCACAATTTCATGAGTTTTATTTTTTTGCGCAGAACCCTAATTGTTTTTCTAAAATAAAAGTAGCCTAAGTTACTCCTTATAACATAAGCTGTCTGCCAGAAAAAGTCCCTAAAAATCGGTTCAGCTATTTCTGAGATTAGCTGGAACAAAATTCAGACAGAATATTAAAAATTGTTTTTTGTTGTAAATAGATAGGTACCGTATTTATTTTCATATGCATTTAGTAAAAAGCCGTTACATGTACTTGTAACAAAAATTTTAAAAAATTAAACAAGATTCGGCAAAAAACGCCAATATTTCACAAATAATAAGACTACTACGGTTCTACTTCAATTCAGTAGAAATCATCACTATGGAAAAGCTTACTACGTAAATTTGCGTCTCTATAATGAACTCTGTACGTTGTCGTACTAAGGGCTGTGTTCACCAACATTCAAACCGCCGGTTATATATTTAAGGTTAATGTCAAATTTAAAAGGAAATGTGACATTAACCAACAGCTTAAATACCTAACCGGCGGTTTGAATGTTGGTGAATACATGTCTATGTGGCATAGCGTCTTCAAACAGAATATCTACCCGCGTGTTTCCAACGTAACTCGTTTGACCTACTGCTAAGACAGTCCTGAAGTAGGTATTAACTGAGGGTGCTCCTGTTAATGTCATTGTAATAAACTCTTTGATATACATTTCTAGGCTAACAGGTTTTTTTGAAAAGCCTGAAAACTGAGCCATTAAATAAAAGCAATAAATTAAAATGAATCAACGTAGCGATAGGCCTCCCACAAGGTGGACTGATGACCTTGAGAAGACCGCAAGAATCCTCTAGATGCGGGAAGCACAGAACCGGTCGAAGTGGCGATGCTTGGATGAGGCCTATGTCCAGCAGTGGACGTCTTTTAGCTGAAACGATGCTGATGAAGTCAAAACTTTACTTATAAAACATAAGTGTCGAAGATGTCGTACAGACGCCAGCACATCAAGCTACAACAATCTGTCTTTCTTTAATCGATTTTCATCAATTGAATCATCATCATTCAATCATCATTTCATCAATCATTAATTGAATAGTAACATTTTGCAACCAGGAATTTGTGTAAAAATAATTTTAATTGGCCCATTTTGTGTAGGTCTGTGATACTTTTTGGCAACTTATTGTATATTTTGGGTGCCATGCCCAAAATGTTTTTATTAAATACTGCTTTTTTATGACGTCTTACGCATATTGTTGTAACTTGTTTTTGAAGAATTGATTATGTTATCAATGAAGTGGTAACTAAATCCAATTAGTCTAAAGTATAAAAATCATAGATTCCATTTATAGAGTCGAAAAAGTCTTATAGACGCACTGAATATCATTTAGCCCGTTGATTGAATGGCGGCATTTAGTGAAATGGCTAGGCGGTTGACCAAACGGCCAATTAAACCAGTTGGCTGCGATACCCATACCAAGTCAAACGATTTCCTTTCAACTTTTCTGTCACTGGCGCCACTTTCAAACTTTCTCTTATATGCTCATTTCTTACTTTATCCATTTTCGTCACTCCACACATCCATCTCAACATTCTCATCTCTGCTGCATGCAATCTTGCAGTGTACCAGTACTAAGGCTTGTAATTATAGTTGGACTCACATTTTTGTTTCGCTACAACAGTTTCTGGAGTAATTCATTTGGCTTTCGGCTTTCATATGTGGGTATATAGCATCATGACATGCTAGCAATACCCTTTTCTATCGGCACATAATTATGTAAAATAATTTGAAAACAATCGAATATGACGTAACTCATGCACTGCACTAGACCGAATAATGAAAAAATTAAATGAATATCAACACAACAGAAGTAAAAAAATCTCTTGTCCTGTATTGTCCCACTACTGGGCAAAGGTCTTCCCCACAGCTTTCCATTCTTCCTTGCGTGTTTCCTTTTCCGGCCAAAGCCCCATAAACGCCTGTAAGTCAACACGCCAGTGTTTCGTCGGCCTCCCTCGGCGACGACGCCCGTCTTTTGGGTCCCATTGCGCAACATCTCAGGCCCATCTATCCGGATGCATCCTATATACATGGTCCGCCCAATCCCACTTTAGCCTAGCAAAATTGTTGCCCGCATCGGTGATTCCATTTTTGGAGCCTAAAGAGTACCTGAAGGCCAATAAGTCTCGTACCTAAAAACGTTCAAATTCAAGTTGCAATCTCATGCCAGCGACAATCAAATGTCAAATTAATCTGCCTAGCCTTTCCCCAACTATGTTGGGGTTGGCTTCCAGTCTAACCGGATGCAGCTGAATACCAGTATTTTATATGGAGCGACTGCCTATCTGACCTCCACAACCCAATTATTGGGTAATACGATACCCCTTGGTAAGACTGGTTGTCAAACTTTCGTGCTTCTGACGACCCGTAACGACTGTCAAAGATCCACGAATGACAGCCGGGACCAACGACTTAACGTGCTTTCTGAGGCACGGAGGAGTCTCGGTATGTAAAGATGGTCACCCATTCACGGACCAACCCCGGCAAGCGCAGCTTAACCTGATGGATCGACTTGTACGGCAGTTATTATTTAGCCACGAGCTCCTCCAACAATCAAATATCAGAAATGTAGATAAATCTATACTAAATCTATGAGGTAATCGCTAAACAATTTTTGACAGAATGAGACTGAGATGAGATTGCGAACGTTGTTATAAATACGGGAATTGCCCCTCTTATATGATATTTTTATTAACAATACACTCGTCCCCTATTATATGGGACGACAGAACTGACTAAATTTGAACGTATTTTACTCCTCTGAAAACCTTGCGTGGTATTAAATAGCCACACGCTCAAGATGTCAGTAATTTAATTGGTCAATATCACGACATATACGGTATGGAACTCACATCTATGCAATAAATCCAACCACATACTTGATATCGCCTTTGCTGACGATATACAAAAAAAATTAACAAAATCGTTTCAGAATTATGTCAAAAAGTAGAATTTTAATTTTGAGTGAACACTCTTTAGAATTGGATCACTAGGTCAATGAGTCAATGAACCTGAAGCCTTGAATATGTGTGCAAACAAAAAAAAACCCTGTTTGGCGAACAATGGATTGGGCACTGTGGTGCACTGCAGGTGGCCAGCTCGGTTGTCTAAACAGAGTGATTATTTTTACTGAATTTATTTTGATATTTATTTTGTTTGAAAAAATAACTTTTTCAATTTACGGTTTTTAATTTAACATTTAATTTTGCGATATCTCTGTGGACCAGTATTACTAGTAGTTTAATTTCTTTCATATGGTGTCGGTACCATACTGTATAATTAATGCAAGCTCATATTTTCCGTTCGAAGCAGCAACAATGCTGTTCACATTCCCCTCAGGTACGCTATACATCATCAGTCCATTATAAAATCGTTGAGTATTTAATAACGGGGACGCTTGTTGATTAATGCGCGATTCGTATAATAGCCCGCTGGGAACCGTTATAGTTAATAGGGCTTCACGAAGCGGCTTGTGACAACACCTTGCTATTGCTTCATAAAATTACACGATCAGTTATACTTACCTAGTCAAATATTGTTGGCCAAGTTATTACTCCTATTGTCTTCCTCTTAGTTGTTGTTAAGCCTTTACTCCTTGTTTAATCTATAATTTGATATAATTTAATTGTTTTTTTAAACCTGTTTTTTACCATGTATCCGATATACGAGGGGAGATCAAAAAATAGTGAGAACGACATACTCCTTGGTAAGAAAAAAAAAAATACTGGCAGGCATAGCTCAGATACATATTTGTAATATTAATAAAGAAAAAAATCTTCGATTCTCTTTTGTTTTTTTCTGAATGTAGTCATTTGTTTGCTTCGTGTCGGAACGTGTTCTCGAAAATGGAGAAAAACGAAGTGCGAGCCGTTATTAAATACCTCTGTTTAAAAAAGTTAACGACGCAAGAGATTCATTGCGATTTGGAGGCAACATTAGGAGAGTCTGCTCCGCCTTATTCCACTGTCGCAAGGTGGGCTTCTCAATTTTGAGTAGGGAGAACGAGCACGGAAGACGAACATCGTTGCGGCCGTCCATCGACGTCAGTCACCCAAGAAAATGTTGCGAATGTCGAGAAAATTGTATTGAGCGATCGAAGAGTTACCATCCGATACTTAATTCAAGAAACGGGCATTTCATAATATGGAAGTATTCAATTTGAAACAATCTTTGAATATGAGAAAAGTCTCCGCAAGATGGGTGCCGAGAATGTTAACCGACAGTCAGAAACAAAATCGACTTGACATTTCGAACATATTGTTGGATAAGTTTCAAGAAGATTCTGAAAACTTTTTGTCTCGTTTCGTAACAATGGACGAAACATGGGTCCATCATTTTGATCGCGAGACAAAACAGCAATCTTCGCAATGGAAACGGCCATCATCACCGACCCCGAAAAAGTTTCGTGCCGTGGCATCGGCTGGCAAGGTTATGGCCTCAATATTTTGGGACTCACAAGTGATATTGTTGATTGATTACCTGAAGCGTGGAACCACTATTACAGGCCAGTATTATGCAGCTTTAATTCCTAAGTTGAGGAATGCCGTCAAAGAGAAAAGGAGAGGGAAACTTCGAAGGGGCGTGCTGTTTCATCACAACAACAATAATTATATTTAAATAGTGTAATTGGTTTCGGCCGTTCTATTTAAAATAAATAAATAAATAAACGCACCCTTGCACAAGTCGGCAGTTGCGATGGCTGCCATTCAGCAAGCTGGCTTCGAATTGGTTGACCACCCCCCTTATTCACCAGATCTGGCGCCTAGCCATTTTTATCTGTTCCCCAAATTGAAAGAATACTTACGGGGAAACAGGTACGAAAACGATAACGAGGTGATGGATGCCGTGGAGAGCTTTTTGCAGGACCAAGACAAAACTGTTTTTTTGAAAGGGATTGAAGTCTTGGAAAAGCGCTGGACTCGGTGTGTAGAGAGACTCGGAGACTGTAGAAAATAAAAAATAAATAAATAATAAGTAATTTTATTAACTTCAGTTGTACACTAACACTTATCTTAAAACTATGCAACGTTTCAACAATGGAAAAGAAAAAAAAAATAATAAAAAAAAAAAAAAAATATTTAATTATTAAGTTATCAATAGTTATTATAATCTATCTCATTCTCACTACTTTTTGATCCCCCCTCGTAACACACTTTTTTTACTACAGGTTTTTGGTACCATAGTGACTCCTAAGTCACAGGGTCTCCTGGTTTGGGAGTCAAGATTCACTCTATTTGTATGACCTTTATTCATTGAAATTCATGCGACCTAGGTTTTAAGCATTTTTGAAGGTTTTTGTATAAAATAAAGATTTTTTTTTATTTTTTATTACTAGTTTTGTGTCAGCATCAGTTACACCGGCGCAGCTCAAAACTTCAGCGTCGAAATACTCCGTTTATATTCAGCCATTGCCATTACCATTCGCGCTGCCGGAAATATTTCCCTAAATATTGCTGTGACAATGTCAAGGGAAGTGAGTGTTTACATTGCCACGTCACATGTCTTTCCAACAATGTAGAACGTAGAAATTCGATACCAAGTGAGCGAGAGAGCAGTACCTACATATACAGTCATCCGCGCTCACGTTGCCGGCCGTTTGGCCGTTTTTATTTTTATTTTATTAGGGAAAAATCGTTAGCATTTATCAGTTCATAATTATAAAGATTATGAATTATCAATTAATTATTTTCAATTTGATTTGTATTAGTTTTATTTTACTTTGACATTTAATTTTTTATGGACTTTTTTATTTGATTTTGACATTTAATTTTTTATTGATTATTTTATTTTAATTTGACATTCAATTTTTTATTGTTTTTTTTTTTTTGACATTTAATTTTGTATTGATTTCTTTATTTAATTTTGATACTTTAATATTACTATAATAATTTCATAACTGTGACTGTCAATTTTTATCCTGTACCTATTTTCATTATTTGCATACCCATGTGATGGTTAAACATGGAGAACTTTATTATTCATTTAAAAACAAAACATCAATGTATATTTTTACCCATGTTTGCAAATTAATAAAATTATTTATTATTATTATTATTTATTATTTGGTGTTTGCCAAAAAACCGCCAGGGGGATCGCCAGGCAAGGGAAGCGGCAACGTCAACGGCAAGGGAAGCGACCTGTTTACACATTCGCGTTGCTCATTTTATTTCCCATTTCCTTGCAAGTTGCCGTGGAAATGGGCTGAATGTGAACGGGGTGTTAGGAGTCTTGTAAATCATATGCCTACGTAAATGCATTAAGTTACTTATATACTTACAGATAACGAACATCAGCGAGGTTGACATTATGGTTCGCAGTATTTAAGTTAGTACCTATTGACTTTAGAATAGTCTAGAGAACAATGACATTTAAATGGTCGTTTTAAACCAGGGATCTACTTTCGCTACGAAAATTCATAACTACTGCTTCCGTTTTCTCTATTTGACGGTAGAGCGGTGTGAAATACATTTTGACAATAAGCCGACTTTCGCACGAACGTAAAAATATCGCGGCGGGATTTTATCGCGCACTGGATTTTCAACTCTTGGTGTTGAGCCGAGCATTGAGAATCCAACTTAACAACAACAGAGTGCATTATAGCGCGTCGCAAAAACACACTGTTGGATTTTCAACCCTCGGCTCTAGGCAGAGCGTTGAAAATCCAGTGTGTAAAATAATATTGCCGCGATATTTTTACGTCCGTGCGAACGTCGACTAATATCATGTCAAAATAAAAATCAAGAGTGATTTAATTTATTGAAATTCGGCTGAGAATCAGCACTTTTAGAACGTCCCCCTTCACCACTTCCTAGTGCTTTAGCTGGGAAGAAGAAATGAAGCAACAAACTCCCCAGCAAAAAAAAATTACGTGGTCGTGTGTTTGCGCTAGCTACTTGTTTTGTGTCAAAGCTAGTAAGACCTCGGGTCAGCCTACGTCGACGTAATAACATCAAAACTCCCATCCTTACCGCGAGCCCTCGTCACCGACAACAATATTACCAGAGCGGCATCAAGACCCATGATTTATGTATTTCCTAAGTAATTGAATCCGTAAGTTTCAGTGACACTAAATCACGTCGGCTTACATCGCTCATATATTGTACTCATTTACATAAGGGTTTGACCTTCCGGTTCACCACAATGCTGGACAGAAATGCATGTTGATAATGAAGTTTGTAATATGGCCAATAAATGTACAATTATTATGAATGAATGAATGAACGAAATACACCAATCCCGGTGTGGTTTCACTAGACTCGATTACTCGAATGAACCCAAAGATTCACACTAGCCCCTGTTGCCTCATATTACATGGTGCAACAGAGACCATTGCATATCAAGGAGTAGACCGGGGGGCGCGGTAATGGTAGGGATGATTAGGGTGTGGAAGGGATAAAGAGCCTACCCAGTATGCACCATAGAGCAAGCAATGGAATTGTGGAGAGATGATACGAAAATCAATGGTTGGTGATTTATTTATCAATTGCTTGCTGCACTGCAATTTACACCAAAGCGTGCAGCGAGCCAACAACATAGCATTTAACTAAAAAACTTCATGCAAACATTATACATAGCTTTACTGCTATACATAAATATGTCAACATCCAGCTCCTGAGCAATCAGGGCGTTCAGCAGATTGATCGCCTGTGTTGTGGGAGCATAAATCGAGCAGTATGGGTACGCACAGGTGGAGCCGCGAACAGGGACCGCGAGGCACAGGCGTGCGACCGCCGCGGCCGGTCCGGAGCAAACAGTTAACAGCGAGCTAGAGTAGTCGCGTCATTGATCTTATTATTAACCGACTTCAAAAAGGAGGAGGTTCTCAATTCGTCGGAACCTTTTTTTTTTTTTTTTTTTTTTTTTTTATGTTTGTTCTCCGATTACTCGAAGATGGCTGGACCGATTTGGATTATTTTTTTTTTTTGTTTGAAAGGGTATACTTCCCAGGTGGTCCCATGATCATCAAGTCAGGATCTGATGATGGGATCCTGGAGAAATAGAGAGAACTCTTCCAATTTTATAGGCACACTTGAAGCGATTTGGATAGTTTTTGGAAGAGTACTTTCTTGGAGTGGTCCCATTTCAATTTGGTGAAGATCTGATGAAGAACTTCTGAGATAGGCAACGGAACTCCTCAATAAATGATAGCAAATGGATTGGGATTGCTGAAATCTTATGTCTGTTTGTTGTTTACACCAGTTCATAACATAACATCACGCCAGTACTTTGTGAAGGGGTAAGCACATGTGAACCACTAAAAAGTGAAAAATAAAAACTTTTTTACAAAAAAATACAACCGACTTCCAAAAACAACACTACAAAGTGAAAAATAACTTTAATTTCGGAAGTCGGTGGCAAAAAATGAAACTAAAAAGAAACCAAAGACACCGACTTCCGAAATTAAAGTTATTTTTCACTTTGTAGTGTTGTTTTTGGAAGTCGGTTGTATTTTTTTGTAAAAAAGTTTTTTTAGCAATAAGTAGTAGTGCATCAAAAGCGCACACTTGCGTCTCAGTTCCAACGTATTGATGCCTACCATTCCCGCAACAAACAGAGACGGATACAAAAAGGGATAATACCCATAATAATTTTTTTATACAGGTAGCGAGCAAATTTTCGTTGGATCCTTTCTATCATGAGCTTATACTTTTGCTCATGTGATCATTCAGTAACCACCCTGGCTGCGCGGATTGGTGATAGCAAAACTGCTGGTAATATGTACTAACTTAATATTAAGTTAGTTAGGTACATAGTACAGTCAATGGCCTGACTCGTTAGTCTACTGGCCGCAAGCGCTACTGCTGTGTGCTGCTGTGCTGTGCTGTGTGTGTGTGTGCTGTAGTCCTAGGTTCGTTTCCCGGGTCGGGCAAAGTGTTACTTACTGGGTTTTTCCATCTGGAATGTTTCAGTAACAGCCCGGAATCTGGATTTGTGCCCGGTTGATGCCAATAGGCTCGTCCTTTGGTCATGCGACATAAGGGAGATGCGGTGTGGTAGCCCCCGAAATTATAATTTTTTTTGGGTTTTTTGCAATTCTCAGGTCCGTGTCAGGCTGTATCTTGATCAAAATATGATTCGCGGTAACAAAACATATGTATTTACATAATTTTAACCATAAAAATCATCAGATCAGATTTGTCGAACGAACGAAATCTAACTAACGACATCCTGCATGCATAATTTGCATATATACGCATGTTTTTGACAAATAAAATGATCTTTATCTTTATCTTTTATCTTTATCTTTAACGACTCTGCACGACATCTAACTTAGAGAGATGTATTGATTGTTTGATTGTATTATAAAATTAGTTAAATACATATGTTTTATTACCGCGTATCATATTTTGATCAAGATACAACCAGACACGGGTGAGAGAGACTTGGGTGAAGTGAGCGTGGAGTGAGCTATAATATAGTGTCAATCCCTAGCATCAGGCAGAATGACAACTCACTTCACCTAGGTTTTCACGGTGAGATTTGTACAGAATAGCACTGCTGCAAATTCCATAAAACGCAAGAAAATTTGAATTTCGCGGGCTACCACAGCGGACCAAAATGTGGTGTTAATACCATTTCGGGGAACTACAAGCGTTATGTTATGGGCTGTACACATACAGTTTAAGACGCAGATATATGCCAACGGCCTTGAGTGCTTAGGGCGACATAGCTTGCGTGTTCTGTGCTGAGCTCACGCAACGTGTCGTACGTCGAGCCAGTAATAGGACTCGTCCATCAAGGAGTGCTGCCCCAGAGACGCATTATCACACTAATATTATAAAGGCGAAAGTTTGTGAGTGTGTGTGTTTGTATGTTTGTTACTCCTTCACGCTCAAATTAATTGAAATTTGGTATGTAGACAGCTTTAGGTTACTTTTTATTCCGGTCTACGCGGGTGAAACCGCGGGGCGCAGCTATTTCATTATAAAACAAAGGCTATTGCATCTATACACGTATATTATAAGATAAATAATTAAATTATCTTATAAAAAATATAATGGTGAAGGTTTTGTAAAAATACGTTTGATAGTTTTTGCGGGATTCTCAGTTTTTTATCCGCGTTAGACATAACTTTACAAATTGATTACACTGTGAAATATACACATAAACATAATCTAAAATATTCACATATTAAGTTACTAGAAAAATGCTCTAATTGCTCCAATTTTACCACGACTTGTTCAGACGTGATTATTTTCAGTTTAAAATCATTAAGTCGTTTATCGTCACCTTAAACATGATAGTGCGTATTTAAATTAAGAATCAGATTACTGTATAACTAATTTAAAGCAACTGATATTTTTTGTTGTAACTTAAGCCCAAATTATTTGATACCATAACGGATATCTATGGTCTACTGTCTCTTGCTCACACGGGACCAAATTTTTAAGATTTTCAAATGAAAAGATGCTTTTTTTGAAAAATGTAATCAATTAGCGAACTAGTAAATAGTTATTAATTTAATAGGTAGTCATTAAAAACACATTTTTATTATGGCATTAAAATACTTTAATTTTTTCCATGAATATTTACAATTTAAAATCTAACAATCTTAAAAACAAAAAATATGCACAAGTATATAAAAAAGGAGGGGAAATAATCATAGGGCATCAAAAAATTCGTCCGCATCGCTGTCGACAGGAAAAGTGCCCAAAAGGCTGGCAGCATTGCCACGTTGCATACAACGAAAAAACGAATATAAAGAATTAGCATTGCCATAGCAATGCTAATTCTTTGGCCAAAAAATAGGCCAGCCCTTTGGTCACGTGTAGAGTCGACCAACCGCTTGGCGATGTCCCGAAAAACTAAAATGGCACTCGGACCCCATGGCCCTAGTGTTTCAACCCCAAACGGCTCAAACATATAAGTCCCAATAAGATTAGAGTATTTGCGCCGTTTGAGGTTTTCCGCACCCGTAGCAGCCGCCCCAGCACAGCCCACCGTGCTAGGAAGATGGGATGGCGCAAGGATGTCAATACACGTTGCATCCCACACCAAAGGCCTACCTACCTTCCAAGGCATTATGGTCATTCCGTCTGGTCTCTTCCCATCGTCGCGTGCCAAGCCAATGGGTTCTAAAACAGCTGGCACCCCGGCGGTGACAAGAGCACGATGAATGATGTCATTAATGCTGGCGTGCCGTGCTATCCGGCCTGCGCTCTTACTGCAGGATAGGCCATGATGTCCGAGGCAGTCGACATCTACGCCGCACCGGCAGCGATGCGGAGCCACGCAAGGCATTATGGCATTTATTTAACTCGTCTCTAAAACAGATAATACTTTTTGAGCTGAGTTTATTAGATAACACAATAGAAATGTGTTTTTTAAATTAAATAAATATTATTTATTAGTTCAATAACTGATTACATTTTCAAAAAAGCATCTTTTCATTTAACAAACTTAAAAATTTGGTCCCGTGTGACCTCTCGTGAGAGAGGTGATAAAATCCAACAGCCCTCTTAACATTTTACATCCTTATGTACTAGCAACTTTAACATGAAAATATCCGGCCCTTTTCCTACAAGATGGCTTGTAAAAATTATACCGTCATTGCTTCTCGTTCGATTTTCCACCTGCTGTGTCTTTAAAAGGTTATTAGAATGACACAGCTCGTTTGCTCATGGGAGTCGTTTGTGTATAAGAGTCTGTTGTGTGTACACAAATTTATTTAAAAAAAAAATGTTTTCATTTTTTAGGGTTCCGTACCTAAAAAGGAAAAAACGGAACCCTTATAGGATCACTACGTTGTCCGTCTGTCTGTCAGACTGTCAAGACCCTTTTTCTCAGAACGCGTGGAGGTATCAATTTGAAATTAATATCAAACACGAAGGTAGGAGTTCCTAATATACAGGGTGTCCGGTAAATATTATTAGTAATTCGAATTATACGCAGAACAATTTTACTGTGCGTGCAACCAGAAATTTCATGAGATATAAGGTGGTCCAAATAGTGACGTCAAAAAGAAAAACCTTATGTCCCGCGATTTTTTGTAGTTTTCGAGGTATTTTTGTTTTTGTAATTATTTCATATCTTTTTTTAAAAGACAAATCCCAAGGAGGTAATGAAATTTTTAGCTAGTTATTTAAAAAAAATGTTTTTCTATACATTTGGACCGCGTAGGTATTGCACTTTTGTAGGAAACAGCAGATTTTTTTTACACATAAAAAGTTTCAACAAAGAAATGTAATCATTTATTATCATTTATACTTTCACCGTAGACGGGTAAAAAAATAAATACTGTAAGTTTTAGTTTCTTTTTTACCGCGCCATTTAAAAAAAAATCCGACAAAAAATCATCAAAGGTCACGTTTAGTAGTGAACATTTACAGGCGAAAACACTTGCCAAAATAGTTACACACAGCAAAACTACAAAATGTAAAGTAAACCCTAAACGTTTATATTAAATAAATAAATAGCAAACATAAACGCTGCGCTGTGTGCAAGCAATTCTAGTTAACATTTAAATTAATATAATACGCCTATTTGGCTCACTGCAATCGGCACGGCCGCCATTTGCCGAGGACCGAAAGGAAAATTAACTGGGCAGGCGCGAACATGTGTCTTTTGAATAGTTCTGTAGGTACAAACAATAGAGATGATACCTGGGTAAAAAAAAAAAAGAAATTCTATTTAGTCCGTCAGTCAGATAATAAAAAAATAATAGACACGTATTTTTTGTTTTATAATATTAATAAAAAAATAATTAGATAACACGCATTCATGGGCATTCGCGGAGTGGGCGCTCGCTACGTTACTTCTCCGTATAAAATCTAGCAGGCGTGACATCATCCCATATTTAAACTCAATGTATCACCGTAATATTTTGATTACGTAAAAAAAAACAAAATACGTCTCCAATATTTTTTAATAACCTACAAGACGAGACACAAAAAAAAATTTTAGTCATCATCCCTATTGTGATAATGTGCAATTTATTGACTCTCATTATATTGTTGTGGATCGCTGTATAGTCTTCTACGACGTACTTACTTCAAAAAGGACAGAGTTAGAAGATCTTGGAAAGAACTACTTTTTTCAAATTCTATTAGTTTAACGTTAGACAACACTGACTATTTGTGAAGTAGAATGCTAAGAATAAGCTCAGATCAACAAAAAAATGTTGATCTGAGGAATTAAGGAAACATAATATTCATGGTTTTTCAATTAAGAAATAAAGAAATAAAATACGTTTATTTAAGCGATTTGTCAACTAGTAGCCAAAGCTCAATTATTCCTTTCCTAGATTAGACCTTTCTTCCTAGACACCTAGGTAGGTACATAGTCGTTACCTATGTTTAAAAGGCTCGTAAAGGAACATTATTTGTCGTTGTGATCGTGTTCACGTAACTGTAAATATCTTTAGTCTTCATTTGTTTTCGTTGCTTATATTTAGTATGTATGTATTTATGTATCTATTATTTAGGTTATGTATGTATTTATTTTAGTATAATATTGTACTTATTATTTGCACCAAAGACAGCCCCATTTCATATCATAATCACTGTCCATTCTATGGTTGCCTGGAAGAGATTGCAGAAAGCGATAAGGCCGCCCATTGTATATTTTGTAGTGTTTGTGTCTTTTTTTTGTTATGTATTTTTGTGGTGTACAATAAAGTATATATAAATAAATAATACTCCATTTAATTTCAAGGCTATTTTCTCATGTTTTAATTTAAAAAAAAAAAAACGACACACTACAATTGAACCTTGATACAATTTTATACTTATGTTTTTTAGCGATTTCATTCGTACCTGCGGAACCCAAAAAAGTGCATTGTCAACGATTGCCATGCAAATTGGCAGCAGTCGTGGGGCTCATACTACTACTGTAGTTTAGTTTTTAATTAACTGCCGCTCTACGGAAACTGTGTTTTTATTATGTTTACGTTGCTTTCCTGTAAGTGGATTTAAATTTTAATAACAAAATACGTGGCTCTTTTAAAGTATTTTCGTTTTGGGTATTTTTCTTCAGGCAAACAAACAAATTCTGGAACAACGAAATACGAGTATAGGTAAATGGTTAGTGTCACTGGATTATGTAGTAATATCTACAATCATAAATGCTATAATCATTTGTAATCATCTAATCATAAAAAACTATTTATGTCCTTATTTTATTGTACATTAATATAATAAAATAAGGACATAACTAGTTTTTAAGATTAAATAAAAAAAAGAAAAGACAAAGATAAATGCCTAGATTTTTATATCAGTACTTAATAGTTTATTTTTCTTTTGTAATTTTAATTTTATTATGTTGCTGTAACCTTAGGACAGGGTCCAAATTTTTGAACTTAGCTTTTTGTTACATCTTTTTGGGATTTCGTACCAAAATGGTAATAAGGAACCCTTATGGTGCGACTCAGTCTGTCTCTCTGTCTGTCCGTCTGTCATAGCTGGATATCTCAAGAACTACTAATGTTATCAACTTGAAATTTGAAACAGTTTTAGATGACGTTTGTTCAACTATTTTGCAAATAAGAAAAACATTTTTTTTTTTTTTTTGCAACAGGGACTGAAAGGGGTTCTAAAAAAATTGAAGTGGGGCTACTAGGGCATGTGGGGTATCATATCAAAGAGCGCTGTTTGTACATTCTGAAAAATTTTTTTCTGTTTTTTAGGCCACATAGTTTTCGACCTTTGATGAAAAATGTAAAAAAAAAATAACATTCCCCTTATATCTGAAGTTTGCATAGAGAAAAATCTGAAATTATTCCATGTGATAGAAGTTTATGTAAAGATTACAGGAAAAATAAAACGATGTCTCTAAACAGCACACTTTTTGAGAAATCGGAACGGAACCCTCGGTGCGTGAGTTCGACTCGCTCTTGACAGGTTTTTACAATAAGGAATGCAATAAATGAATATGAAATATGTGGTTTGCACATTGAGTAGGTATCAAGGTCCCGCTACCGTTTTGCAGACGCTAATATTTTACGAAGCTTTGTGTGACGATTCGGGGAAGCCTATGTCTTGACTTTTGGCTGAAATGAAATAATATAAATAAAAAAAAAAAAAAAAAATATAAATACCTAATAAAAAAAATTCAAAAAAAATTAAAAATAATAAATGATGTGCTATTCTCATATATTTTGTTAAATACGAAAGCAAAGAAAACCCCCCTGCCATCAACTGTGATAGGAAGGGGTCAATACTGGCACGAGATAGGTTTAAATTGTGTTGGGAAAAACAGAATCCTTGTACGATCACTTCGTTGTCCGTCTGTATGTCTGTCTGTATGTCAGTCTATCAAGACCCTTTTTCTCAGGAACGCGTGGAGGTATCAAGTTCAAATTAATATCAAATACATACGTAAGTTTATGGTTCCTTGGAGCTCTAAAAAAAATCGTGGTTCTAGGTTCAAGGTCAACGCAATAAAAAATACGGCCATTTATGCGACATATTTTGAAACTCGCAAATAAATCAAAAGATATCCGTTGACCTAGAATAATTAAACTTTTCAAGAAGCAATGTCTCGCAACACAAGTAAAGGAAAAAGTCCGAAAGTCGTTCATTTTTTGTTTTGACACATTTTTTTTTTTGCAATTACAGACTTACATTTGCAGTTGGAGATTTAACCGTGTTGTATATCGATATATGGGAGAACATATTTTTCAACTACAATGTTAAGTTTCTTCTTGGGATAAGTTTATCCCAACTACGGAACCCTTCATTGTGCGTTGTCCAACACGCACTTGGCTGTTTTTTTTTCCACATAAACTTACTACCTAGTCGTTTCCTATAGAGAAGTTCCAGCAAGAAACTCGGTGGTTACGCTTTTAACAAAAACACGAATTATGTTTAAAAAAACTAACTTTATTATTTTAATTTATATCCAGTGACACTCGCGCAATAAAGACGAATCTATCGAAATATCATTCATCAAAATGGGTTGAGCCGTTACGTAGTTACGCGGGGACATAGGAACGGACATACAAACATACAGGTCAAACACATAATCCTCCGCCGCAGTCGGGTAAAAATAATTGGCTTTTACAATGTTTTCATAAATTACACTAATATACATGTCGGATCTGGTCAATAATACGGACGCGTAACGAATCGCAGGCGCGCCATAGGCGACATCACGTGAGGTGCCCACGCCTACAGCGCGCTTCTACAGAGTCGTGATGTTTTAACCTGATGGCGAGAAGAACAGTCTAGTGTCGGATCGCATCGGGATGGCATCGGGGTTACTGCGCCACGGAACTGTATTCGATTCGTTGTGCTTAGTGATTGTGTTAGATTGTGATTTTAAAACACCGTGTATCACACCCAGTGTGTTTTCATTGCACGAAACCCATCTTCTGCCCACATGTCTGTCTAAATCTAACTGAGTAAATCCTGACGTCCCGACATATATACAGACATAGACAGTATCGCCTGTCAAAACGTTGAGTTCGAACTCACGACCTCTTGTTTGACGTTTAACTTGTCATTTCCAACTTTCAAGTAAACCTGCCCATAATTCTGTACTGTCAACTTAACCACACGAAGGTCTGGCCATATCGAATGATGGTCATAATCACCAAACAATAGCTCCTGATTCATTCACAGCTCCGATTGCCCTGATAATGATGCCTGATCAAAATGAATTTACGTTGAATGAATCATTGGATTGGACCCTTCAAGTTGCCGTAATTGCAAGTGTCACAATGTTGTTAAAAGTGAAAATACGTAGTTGATTTTACTCAAAGCAGACTTTATTTTCGTTTTAAAAGTAAAACACACTGGACAAATAGGTTTTTTTTTTTTTTTTAATAAAATCTGCACCTGCAACTTCCATAATCTACACTATTTTTGTGTCACTGTGTAGGTTATTTAATTTTTAGGCTTACGTACCTCAAAAGGAAAACACGGAACCTTTATAGGATCACTTCGTTGTCCGTCTGTTTGTCTGTGTGTCAGTCTGTCAAGACCCTTTTTCTCAAGAACGCTCAAACAATTACAGGCACTTTTGAATTGTCAAGGGGTCGGTCAGTCAAAAAGATGAAGCTAGGCGCCCATTCCAAAGCATAGTAGGTACCTATGGAGAAGAACGGGCAAGAAACTCCACGGACACTCTTTTAAATCAAGATATGGTTACAAAATAATGGTTACATCATTCATATTGAAATTTTACATGTGAGAACGATGCAGAACGTTAAAAGCGTCCTTAAAAAAACAACAATTCAAATATTTAAATTAAATTAAAATAAGCCGTGGCCGCTAAGGTATGACCAGCCTTCACTGACAGCGCTTGTTCACGAACCTGACGCATGGATTAGCTAAATGATCCAACACGCGTGGAGGTATCAAGTTGAAATTAATATCAAATACGTAGGTCTATAGTCCCTTGAAGTCCTAAAAAATCACGCTTCTCAGTCAACGCAATAAAAAAATACGGCCATTTTTGCGACATATTTTGATACTCGCAAGTAAATCAAAACCTATAGGGTACTTCCCGTTGACATAGAATCATGAAATTTGGCAAGAAGCAAGGTCTCACAGCACAAGGAAAAAGTCCGAAAATTGTTAAGTAATTTGTAATTTTATCACATAACAAAACATATTTTTTGGGATTACAATGTTAAGTTTGTTAGGGATAAATTATTTTCGACTACGGAACCCTTCATTGTGCGTGGTCCGACACGCACTTGGCCGGTTTTTTATTGTGTTTATGTACTAACTACTGTTGATTTGATTGATGATTAAAGATGTACGAGTACCTACTGTCTAATGTGTATTTTTATTTTACTTGCCTGTGCTGTCTCACTCTTGGGCAATGGCCTCCCTCCACTCCTTCCATTTTCCGCGAGCTCGCGCGTCCTCTGTCCAGTTTTGATGGAACCGATCCAGCCCATCCCGCCGTCTCCTACATAGTCTGCCGCAACCCCGCCTCACTGTCTCAGGGCACCAGTTCTGTGCTATTTGGGCTCATAGTTTATCATGCGGCATGAGGGGTCGTGGCTAAGTAGTAACAACCGCACGGGTCGATCGATCAGGTAAACCTACGCTTATCGCGGTTGGTCCGTGGACGGGTCCATCTTTACATATCGAAACCCCTCCGTGCCTCGGAAAGCACGTTGAGCCGTTGGTCCCGGCTGTCATTCGTGGATCTTTGACAGTCGTTACGGGTCGTCAGAAGCCCGAAATTCTGACAACCAGCCTTACCAAGGGGTATCTTATTACCCATTAACTGGGTTATGGAGGTCAGATAGGCAGTCGCTCCACGTAAAATACTGATATTCAGCTGCATCCGGTTGACTGGAAGCTGACGCGAGCATAGTTTTGAATGCAGCAGACCTGTCCTGACCAGCGACATTTAAATTGTGCAGCCTTTTGAGCGACGTCAGCTATCTTTGTTTGAGAGCGCAGTATTGTGTTTCGAACACGATCCGTTAATTGCACACAAATGATAAAGAGGTTATCTGTTCTGTGGTTAATTGAACACCTAGTATACTGCGCTCTATTGCTCGTTGGTAAACTTTTTTTTTCTTTTTTTTTTTTTGTGAATAGAAAATCATCAAATGACTTCTCCCGCGGAGCGGGAGGGCTCATGTAAGACTTTTACTGACTAAAACCCACCCGTGTTCCTTCAGTTGCCTGTGCCAGGGCCACGGTATCTCTTTCGAACAACCCGCGACACCGGTGGCATCATTGGCAGACCCTGACTTTCGACTTCTGGATGTTCTTCAAAGACCCTGTGTATAAGTAATTATATTGTATGAATTTATTTTTATAAACATGAATTCTTATTAATAAGTATAAAGTCTTTTCAAGGAACTTTGTTTCATAAATCAGAGAAAGACCCTGAAATTCAACTTTCTCCTAATTTTTGTACAGGAAGACAGAGCAACTTTTGTATAGGAAGACAGAGCAACTTTTGTATAGGAAGACAGAGCAACTTTTGTATAGGAAGACAGAGCAACTTTTGTATAGGAAGACAGAGCAACTTTTGTATAGGAAGACAGAGCAACTTTTGTATAGGAAGACAGAGCAACTTTTGTATAGGAAGACAGAGCAACTTTTGTATAGGAAGACAGAGCAACTTTTGTATAGGAAGACAGAGCAACTTTTGTATAGGAAGACAGAGCAACTTTTGTATAGGAAGACAGAGCAACTTTTGTATAGGAAGACAGAGCAACTTTTGTATAGGAAGACAGAGCAACTTTTGTATAGGAAGACAGAGCAACTTTTGTATAGGAAGACAGAGCAACTTTTGTATAGGAAGACAGAGCAACTTTTGTATAGGAAGACAGAGCAACTTTTGTATAGGAAGACAGAGCAACTTTTGTATAGGAAGACAGAGCAACTTTTGTATAGGAAGACAGAGCAACTTTTGTATAGGAAGACAGAGCAACTTTTGTATAGGAAGACAGAGCAACTTTTGTATAGGAAGACAGAGCAACTTTTTAATGTTTTTTAAAAACAATAAATTCTAATTCCTTCCTCTACGCGATTCTAAATAGAATTAAAGAAACTTCTTTCAAAGTTAATCTTCTTTATAGCCTACAGTTATTAGAAAACTTTTAGACATTTCCGCAAAATAATTGACTTTAAAAAAATACAGGGTGATTGTGAAAATTGCTCAATTTTGTGGTAATAACCTGTAATTGTGATGGGGCGAAGGCGGGAATTACAAGGAAAAGAAAGCTAATCGACATTTTCTAAATTGACTATAGATAAAATTTTCTAAATGATGCTCGAGGTAGAAAATTGCAATTTAATATTACCTTAGTTTGTTTACGTTGGCTTAGAGCATTTTTGGTTGAGGAGGCGAGTGGATCACGGGCTCGATTCCCAATCAATCTGCCTAGCCTTTTGCCAACTATGTTGGGGTCGGCTTCCATTCTAATCAGATGCCGCTGAATACAAGTATTTTACTCATTAACTGAGTAATACGATACCCCTTGGTAAGACTGGTTGTTAGGCTTTCAGGCTTCTGACGACCCGTAACGACTGTCAAATATCCACAAATGACAGCCGGGACCAACGGCTTAACGTGCTTTCCGAGACACGGAGGAGTCTCGGTATGTAAAGATGGTCACTCACCCACGGACCAACCCCGGCAAGCTTAGCTTAACCTGATGGATCGACCCGTGTGGCTGTTATTACTTAGTCACGGGCTCGATTCCCACTTGAGTCATAAATAATTTGACTTATTTGGCCAACTAAAAGTTTTTGTTAGCCTGAATAGTGTTGTATCAATCAAGAAGAAGGACCCTGTATTTTGTTTACATTTTATTAGTGTTCCGTACCTCAAAAGGAAAAACGGGACTCCTAAGGAATCACTTCGTTGCTCGTCTGTCTGTCTGTCAAGACCCTTTTTCTCAAGAACGCGTGGAGCTATCAAGTTTAAATTAATTTCAAATACGTAGGTTTACGTTCCCTTCAATTACATGAGACCACAGTTTGCACATATACAAAAATGATTATATTATATTTATTTGGATAAAAATAAACGATAAAGTTAAAAATAAATAAATTATGAATGATGTAAACAGATTATGACATTTAGCAAAAAGGAAAAAAATGACATGTCAAGAATGAGCATTCATAATTATAAAAATAGTGTAAAAAGGATAAAAAAAAATTGAGAAAATAAATGATTCAATTACACGATTGCAAAGATTGAACATTCATATTACAATTGGTTAGTATAATAATTATTTCTCATTAAATTGTTGACTATTTGAGAAAAGTGTATTTTTAGGTGGTTAATTTTTTTGAATATTTTGAAATCGGGAGGGTTATGTTCAGGTGTATGTATGATTAATTGATATTTGATTACAAAACAATAATACAAACAAAGCAGAAAAACAATTTTATTTCCTCTTCGGTCAATATACCCGAATCCTATATACTTTACTTACTGCTTTTACGCTGCACTGTGGCATGTTCAAACGCTAGCATCGGCTAGCTCGGCGCCGCCGGCGCGCACTCGCTCGCTGCGTCCATACGCTCGATACATACCTATTTTGCGGGGAGTGAGGAAGCGTTTTCATACCTACACACCTTACTACAGATTTTTTTACGTTTGTTTGTACCATATGACTTGTGACATCAAACCTTGTATTACTTTTAACTTTTACTAGATGCGCCCCGCGGTTTATGATATACAATAAAATGTGTATTATTAAATCGGTGAGAAAAATATTCACATTTTTAGAGGCAAAAAATTTTGCTAATCCCACGGGAACTCTACTTTTTTGGGTAAAGTAGCCTATGTAAGTATGTATGTAAGTAGCCTATCCGGGGTGTCAGCTACTTTCATCAAAATCGGTCGAGCCATTTGAGTTTGAAAGAATAGCAAATATATTTGAATTCCTTGCTCATCCCACGAGAACACTACATTTTTTACGCATAAAAAGTAGCCTATGTGTTAATCCAGGGTATAAGCTATCTACATACCAAATTTCATCCAAATCTGTCCAGCCGTTTGAGCGTGAAGAAGTCACAAACATACAAACACACACACTCACAAACTTTCGCCTTTATAATATTTGTATGATTTACTTTTACTCTCCAACATTTCAAGTCTTAATATAACGTTTGCCTTTCAGACTCAAAGTACCACGATGTTTGGTCTCTTCTCAAGCTTGCAACGAAGCAGCAAAATAATTATAAAAAAATAACACTTTAATTGATGAAGCAAATATAGGACGAAGTTACGTTTAACTGAAATAAATGTATTTTACTTTAAACTTAGTTTATTCTTTCTTTTTACTTTCATTTATAGAGGTTGAACGAGCAAGCCGTCGAAATGGCGGGATCTTAACGTTTCTATTTTTCTCTTTTAACCGCGTTCACTTAATTATTTGAAATACCTACTCCTTTAATTTTGTATGGTCTTATGTCATTCTTTTAGGTTATAAATAACGTAAACACATACGAATAATACAAGTAAACATAATTAATAGAATTTATGTTATTTGTAAAATTAAATTGGATGCTCATTTATGAAAGCAATAGGTACAAAATAACATTATCGTGCATAATTACTTGAATGAATTTCATCTACCTAGCCTTTTCGCAACTATGTTGGGGTCGACTTCCAGTCTAACCAGATGTAGCTGAATACCAGTATTTTACATGGAGCGACTGCCTATCAGAGCAGTGGTGGCCCAGGGCTAACGGCCGAGACTAGGTCGTAGGAACCTAAATTGGCGTTTTACTTTGTGTAAATTATTTCATCACCGCTGCTCTCAAAACGGTGAAGTAATACATCGTGAGGAAACTGGCATGTTCTAGAACCAAAATTTCAATGACATGTGACATCTACCAACCCGCACTGGGCCCGCGTGGTGGATTACGGCCCACTCCCTCTCAAAGAGAGGAGGCCTGTATCCCAGCAGTGGAAACATTGTAGGCTGATTATGCTGCCTATTGGCCTAAAAAACTCAGCTACTGGGTAAGACGATACCCGAAGACCTATCGAATGGTCTCCGGGACCAACGGCTTAACGTTCTTGCCAAAGCGCAAAGGGGTCTCGGTTTATAAAGATTGTCACCCATCCACGGACCAACCTCGCCAAGCTTAGCTTAACCTGATTGATCGATGATCCCCAATTCATTCCATCATGATTCCATCCCATGTTGAAACAAGTTCTTTTTATCACAAGACCACTAAAATGCTTTCCACCTCTAAAAAGGCCTCGACTCTCTGTTAGAAGCCATTCTCGCTATTTCCGAATATTGACCGTCGCTTCAGATTCCGGCTAGTGATTGAAATGTAGGTTATTTTGCCAAGCTCCATGACAAGCTGCATGTCGAGTGCTTTATTATCTACAATCACAGTTTGAAAGGTATTTACCTGATGATATGAAATTTCAAGTAATCATGTTTCGGTTTTAGCACAACAGTAGACAATATAGTCAAATAACACATGAAAAATCCAAATGATTTGACTATATTGGTTTTACAGGAATTTAAAAAACACAAAATTGATTGATGTATCCTTTAAAACTAAGCGTCCGGCTTTCACACAATAATGTTAGCTTTTTATTTTCCTTTCATAATCATAATTTAACAATAATAAATTGCCTCCATATTCCACGTACGCTACGGTTACTAATTTCTAAAAAAATCGAATAAACGGACCGTAAAGTGATATAATTTTAAAGTGATTACCGTCCCTTTGACCGGCCGGGTATTCCCTAAAACCGATACCCGGTCACAGTGGCCTATTACGACGGTTACAATCGGTTATGCCCAGTTACACCCGGCTCAACTAGGATGATTTAGCGGTACCCAGAACTTGCCCGATTAATAGAAATTCAATTTAATGTTAGGTAGTCGTCTAAGTTATGAGATGTTAGCGGGTAGAGATATCTCGGGCATGCAGGAGATCGAGTTACTTTTCAGAGAAACTGAAGCAGGATTTCATCTAAAAGTAACAAAATATTGAACAGAAGTATAAAGTTTCTTAGAATTTCGTCTAAAACAGATTTTATTATTGACCTTAAGGTACTTGCATACTGACAGCCCGCGAAATTAAAAATTTCTTAAGTTTTTTGCAGTTTGCAGGACAGGGTCAGGTTGAATGGTGATCAAAATATGATTCGCGGCCGTAACTAACATGGCTTTACAGAATTATAATCATTAGAATCAGCAATACATCTTTAAAAATTAGATTTGTACCAAAATGTCATGATTTCCGAAATCAAACTTCGAGAATACAAATCTAACTTAGAGAGATGTATTGATTATCCTTATAATTCTTCTTCTTTTCTTATCTTTTTCTTTCTTCTGTTTTATTCTTCTTCTCTTCTTCTTCATATTCTTCTTCTTGTTCTAATTATGTAAATACATATTTGGTATAGTCGCGAATCATATTTTGATCAACATTCAACCTGCTACTGATTTTTTTGTTGAGCTGAGGAGTACCTAAGTACTAAAACTGCCAAATCTTATGCCTCGTACCACTCAGGTCCAGTGAAGCAAGAGGGATGGTTGACACAGGGAGGGGCAAGTAACTCGTGTCCAACGTAGCTCTAACTTTGTCATTATTATATTGTTACGGAGATATTAATTCTAACTCCTCTGTGGAATTACTAGCTCGTGTCGTGGCTAAGTAATACCAGCTGCATAGGTCGATGCATCGGGTTAAGCTACGCTTACGCTACATGCCGAGACTCCTCCGTGCCTCGGAAAGCACGTTAAGCCGTTGGTCCCGGCTGTCATTCGTGGATCTTTGACAGTCGCTACGGGTCGTCAGAGGCCGAAAGTCTGACAACTAGAGTTACTAACGGTTATCGTATTACCCAGTTACTGGATTGTAGCGGTTAGATGGGCAGTCGCTCCATGTTAAATACTGGTATTCAGCTGCATCCGGTTAGACTGGAAGCCAACCCCAACTTATTTGGGAAAAGGCTAGGCAGATTGATTGAGTTCTTTGATCCTATTTTTTGTCATATGTGGTTTCAATGGAAGACGAGTCGGTTGTGTGTACTACTATTGTTTGGGCAGTGTGTATCAATTGCGTGTCGGACCACGCACAATGAAGGGTTCCGTAGTTGTAATTAATTTATCCCAAAAACACACAGTTTGTAGTTGAATAACATGTTCTCCCATACATCGGTATACGTGCGTCACCTTCAATTCTCCAACTGTAAATATAAGTTTGTAATCGCAAAAAAATCTCTTTTTATGTGATATAACTACAAATTAAAGATTTGCGCACTTGGATTCTTTTCCTTTACATATGCTTTGAGACCTTGCAAACCGTCACTATAAAATCAATTGCCTTACAATTTAGAATATGGCAGTAACAAAACTGAAAAGGCAAATCACATAATTTTATGGGCAGATTTTGTATCAGGAAATTATGAAAATAAATGTGAAAATTCAATATTTATAATATACATTAATGATCCTATCTAACAACAAATGTCAAAAATCTTTGATCAAAGACGAAATGATGCATGTGTTTATATTACACTAGCACGTCCCTTGCGGCTTCGCCCGCGTCGATGTCGGAAAATATTCCACGGGGACGTCCATACCATTTAAACGGAATATAAATATAAAATAGAGCACTTTACATGAAAATTTTCAGTGAAAACAACTCTGAAATAGCAACGTAACTATTTAACAACATATTCATGTGCATTCAGTTAAAAATACACTTCATAATTTAACCAGGACAGGTCGCGTAGGTCACTGCGGGACTTGGAATGGAGAAATGTGGAAGAGAATCTTGTTTTACATATTGTCAACGATGTTTAGGGATTTTTACGTAACCTTTGTGTATTTTTTTTTTCTATAAGTGTTTTGTGTGTACTTGAATAGGTCAATAAATCTGCCTAGCCTTTTTCCAACTATGTTGGGGTCGGCTTCCAGTCTAACCGGATGCAGCTGAATACCAGTATTTTACATGGAGCGACTGCCTATCTGACCTCCACAGCCCATTAACTGGGTAATACGATACCCCTTGGTAAGACTGGTTGTCAGACTTCCGGGGTTCTGACGACCCGTAATGACTGTCAAAGATCCACGAATGACAGCCGGGACCAACGGCTTAACGTACTTTCCGAGGCACGGAGGAGTCTCGGTATGTAAAGAATAGGTATTTAAATAATTAATATTGTATCTCGCTTATATCTCAAAGTACTATTTATTGATACTTTTAAATAAACCAAATAAATACAAAACAAAAGGACACTTAGGCGTCGAAGTACTCGTCCGCATCGATGTCATCCGGAAACGTGCCCAGAAGACTGGCAGCATTGCCACGTTGAATAGCAATGCTAGTTCTTTGGCCAAAGAACGAGCCAGCCCTCTGGTCACGTGAAGTCTCGACCAGTCGGCGAGAAATTTCATTAAAGATTAGACGCGTACTCGGGCCCCATGACCTGATCGTTTCGACCCCAAACGGCTCAAAACTGTAGTTACCTATAAGGTTACAGTATTCTCGTTTATATTAGATGAACAATAATGAAATCTATGTAATGGAATTTCATTGCATCAGTTTGGTAAAGTTGATTCATTTTAGTAATTTTAAATTACATTTAGATACAACAACACCAAATAAATTTTGTGTTAGGAATAGTCATATTTTAAAGAAATAACATTTATTTTTCAATCATTCTTTCTTTTACGCCATTAACATATTTATAAAGGGACCTTCAAACAGGCGCGACACTCGAAGCCAATCGCGCGCGACACAAAGGCACCGCTTGTCGCGCGAGGCGTGGTGCCTTTGTGTCGCATCGCGAGTCGCACCTGTTTGTAGGAGACGGTTTTCAAAAAAAAACCGTTAACACATTTTGAAACATCTGCTCTAAACAGAAAGCATATTCAAAGAATAAAATTTACTTTAGAAAAAGTAAAAACCGACTTCAAAAACCTAAAACGAATAACTTTCATATAACACTTAACAGCTTCTGAAGTCGGTGTTTCAATTCTTCAATGCACCTCAGGTTGACACTTCAGAACGGCTGACGACCGAATTCAGAAGCTGTTAAGTTTTTGATGAAAGTTATTTTTTAATTCGTTTTTGGTTTTTGAAGTCGGTTTTTACTTTTTTTGAAGTAAATTTATTTTTCTATTTATAGTTGAATATACAATAATTATATAAGCCCAAGACGAACAAAAAGAAGAATCATCAAAATCCGTTTAGAAATGCCGAAGATACAGTACATTTGTGCATATAATTTCGTACATAAGAATAATTACCTAATGTATGATACACTAAAACCTTTCAGAAAGTATGTAGATCACGTTAGTAAAGAATCATCAAAATTAGTTCATTCGTTTTTGAGAAAATCGCAGACATACAAACATACATACGGATCGAATACAGAACCTCTTTTATGAAGTCTTAAAAAGATTGTCTTGATCCAATACCATCATACCTCAGTAAGTTCTTATCCACATCACTTCAATCCGCATCCAGTTCAGACACTATTCACATAGCATGAAAAGCAGAGCTATCAAAGGGCTCTTTCAGCTCGCGATAGGTGAGCTATGAGCTATCTCTAGGCAAGAATAATCACCGTTTGACAAGCGTGTTTGTTGACGCTCGTATGTCGCCGGCTTAATGAGAAGGCAAAATCGGAAGATTCTTCATTATCAATGGAGGAGTTTTAAAGGATATACTTATACCTTATCTAAGCTACACATTATTATTTTCCGACATTCACGCGAACGAAGTCGCGGGCACAGCTAGTAGTTTATATACATGCTTCGCTTCTATCAGATTCCGCATATCAATAACATAAAAGCTCAACTTTGTGCGGCCATTGTAAAAAAAAAAACTCCAAGATCATCAAAAACACTCAATATACACGAATCGTAAACGTAACTGCATCAAATAAAATGTTGATAGGTGTTGCCATTATGAATATGTATGTCAATTAATTGAAAAATTAAGAATAATGCAGGTAGATTTAGTTATTTTTTGGACCTTTTAAAAGTCCCGTCGCAGTATCTGGGATAATTTCATCTCTGCGCTCTCCAAGATGCTATTTTAGAAAATTGTAAATAAATCAATAAATAATAACGTTTAATGGAATTAAAACATCTTTATAAAACGAAAACGCGGAACCCTATACGCTCATGTAAATGTCGTGATTGCAGTGGCACGTTGTATAAAGTAAATGCTAAAACGTCCATTCATAGTACCTACATTTATCTCAAAACATTCACGACAGCCACTGGCTGTAATATTTCACTTGTCAGGCGACCGCCATTTTAGACGTAAGTAAGTTTAGAATGTTATACGAGTATGTCTGTCTATGTCTGTTTTCTGAATAGTTAGATTAGATGGATTCTAGGACAGCATGGTTGCCTTTTACTTGGGTAATGTTTGGAGATAGCTCGATGAACTAGTCAAAATATTAACATATATATATTTATATTATATATTTATTCATAGATTTTTTTTATATATTTTTTTATTTATTATTATTACTATTCTATGCTTATTATAAAATAAAGTCACTTTTCGTTTCTATCTGTGTAGCCGCGTTATTCTTCTAAATTTTGATTTTGATGCGGTTGTCACTATCATTTAAAGAATTTATCCCAAATTAAAAGAGAGGGGCTCGTGGCTAAGTAATAACAGCCGCACGGTTCGATCCACCAGGTTAAGCTACGCTTGCCGGGGTTGGTCCGTGAATGGGTGACCATCTTTACATACCGAGACTCCTCCGTACCTCGGAAAGCACGTCAAGCCGTTGGTCCCGGCTGTCATTCGTGGATCTTTGACAGTCGTTACGGGTCGTCAGAAGCCCGAAAGTCTGACAACCATCGTATACAGGTATCGTATTACCCAATTACTGGGTTGTTGAAGTCAGATAGGCAGTCGCTCCATGTAAAATAGTGGTATTCAGCTGCATCCGGTTAGACTGGAAGCCGACTCCAACATAGTTGGGAAACGGCTAGGCAGATCGGTTCCGGATTAATATTAGGTCTTTACCTATGAAATTGCCGTTCTGCAGTACTGGCCATTTCAAATCAAAATAATTTTTGTTTGGCTAAGAATTCTAATTTCAAATTAATTTTATTTTAAAAACATGGATTTTTTTTTCCAAAAGTAGTCATTTGTTTATTGATTAGTGTTACATTTTCATCGCATTTCAATCTTTTTCATCATCATGGATACGTTAAAAATTCGAGTAATTATGGAATATGATTACCGTCGTGGCAGCAACGCGGCACAAGCGGCACGCAACATCAACGACGTTTACGGAGCTAACACTACAAACCAACGCACTACTTGTTATTGGTTTGCTCGCTTCCGTTCTGGAAATTTCGACCTGAAAAATGAACCTCGCGGTCGTCCGAAGACTTTGGTCGACAATGACGAATTAAAGGCGATTGTGGAAGCTGATGATACACAATCTACGGCTGAATTAGCAGCAGCTTTCGACGTTAGCGTCAAAACAATATTGGTCCATTTGCGTCAAATTGGCAAGGTAAAAAAGCTTGACAAATGGGTGCCCCACGAATTCAATGATCGCCAGCGCGAAGTACGCGTCGAGACGTGCCTTGAACTGCTCAACAGACACACAAATGAAGGAATTTTGAACCACATTGTTACCTGCGATGAAAAATAGATTCTGTTTGATAACCGCAAGCGCTCAGCAAGTTGGTTGGATCCTGGTTCAGCACCTATTCTCAATTCTCAATTCTCAATTCTTTATTGCATTCCATAATGTAAAACAGTTGGTAAGCTTAAAATTCAATGCCCTAAACGAAAACTTACCCCTAGAAAAGTGATGGTCACTGTTTGGTGGTCTAGCGCCGGTGTGATTCATCACAGCTTCTTACCAAACGGGGTGAGCATTACTTCAGATGTGTACTGTGAAGAACTGAACACAATGATGGAGAAGCTGGCACATCTCCAACCAGCATTGGTCAATCGCTCGTCTCCGCTGCTCCTGCACGACAACGCGCGACCTCATACTGCACAGCAGACGGTCTCCAAGTTGCAAGAACTGGGGTTGGAAGCTCTCCGTCATCCGCCCTACTCACCAGACCTTGCGCCTACAGACTACTACTTTTTCCAGAATTTGGATAACTTCTTGGCGGGAAAAAAATTCAATACCCGAGAGGCAGTACAAAATGCCTTTGAAGAATTTGTTGCCTCCCGTCCAGCTGATTTCTTTAAGAAGGGCATCAATAAACTGCCACTGCGTTGGCAAAGATGCATTGATTGCATGGGTGATTACTTCGATTAATACAAATAAAAAATGCATGAAAAAAATTCGTTTAAATTTGTTCATACAAAACGGCAATTTCATAGGTAAAGACCTATTATTTAACTTAGATATAATAGTCAAGTCAAGTCGTAAAAACCGTGCGAAGCAGGGCCGGGTCGCTAGTATATAAACACATACCTTTTCCTTTTGATGTTTGCAGGTACGGTCTTCAGTTTATCGAATCATATAATGATAATGCAATATTTTTAGTGACCTTATTGGTGATGTTCTTCAGAAAGGTCAGGTGCGTAATACTCGCAACCGGCGTGCATGTATGACCAAATGAACGTAAACAAGGCAAAAGGAGTAGGTATGTAAGGATCGTAGCAGGTGGCGTTCTGTAGTTTCTGCCTACCCCCATGGGAAGGCGTAAGAAATGTTTCAATAGTGCTGTATTTATTTTTCAGTATTTACTCCCGGGAGAGGGCGCTGGCTCTTGTAACACAGGTTAATCACCTAGCACAAGTGTCAGGGACTTCACACTATTTGTAATTCACTTCCTTATGTAATAAAGATTATTATTATTAACACAGTATGTCAAATAATTCTGTGTTAATTTAGATGATATTTAAAAGCTAAATTATTATTCACCACCTATCTATATATGGGTAGGTACATGTTGGTAGTACTTGTTGACAGGCCTACACTGTCCTCACAGACCTATTAACAGTGTAAGGGTAAATCTTGAGATTGAGAATATTCAGTTGATTCCCGTGGCGCATTTTTATTATTATTTTTTTCTACAAATTATAGTTTAGTATGATTTTTAGCCGAATTATAAACGCATTTATCAAATAGGGGTCATTTTTGAACGACGCATTACAAAGATATTTGAAAATATATTTTTTTGGGCCAGGGGAATCAAAAGACGATGACAAAGGAATCAAAAATAAAACAAAGGTAATAAAACATACTATTTATTTAATAATCTAATTACATAAATACACTGGGACATCTCATGTGCGGCGATCTGATCACAAACTGACAACAAACACAGAACAAATGATCGTGCTCCTCACACAAACATTTGTCCTGGGTAGGAATCGAACCCACTACGAGCTTAGCAGTCAGGGTCACTAACCACTCGACCAACAAGCCTGTCATTCAGAATATACAAAAATTTTGTATTTATATTAAATATTGTACTTACAGTAAAAGAAAATTTTACTTTATTACAAGGTAAAAATAGAACATATTGGTTACCTTGGCACAAACGCCAAGGGAATCACCACAAAGGTAATCAATAAAAGTTTGTTTTTTATCGATTACGTAAAAAGTTCAAAGTTCTAAGCATAAGATTAGTAATAATAATAAAAAAGATTAGTAAAGAGATATCCGAGAAAAAACACATAATTTTTTTTTATGCCTTCATGGTAATCAATGACCTAGTGAAGCAAAACCAGGGAATCAAATATTTACCTTCGTAATTTCGTCCACGGGCAAAGTGAGACGCGACCTTCCACTACGGCGTTTTAAGCACGACTAGAGCTTGCACGAGAACGAATAACTGCGCTTCGCGACTGCCCTACTAGCGATCTATGTCTAGCTATGTAGCGCGCCAGAGGAATCACTGTTTAGCTCTGGACAAAACTAAATCTATTGGATAAAATAAAAACTGTATATTTTTATTTTAAACACCTACTAATCTAGTAGTTAAAAACTACGTAAATTGATAATTTTACATCTATAAATACTACGACTTCTGGTTGTTTTCATTAAAAAATGTGTAAAGGACGCGCCAGGGTTATCAATTTTTGTGACGTTTTGTTTTTTTTTTTTCATTATCTACACCGAAATTAAAAAGAGTAACTATTGTGCATCAATTAGATAATGGTATCTAATTGATGCAATGACCCAAAGTACTTTTTTTACGTCTTATCACTATGGAGTGATAAGACGTAAAAAAAGTACTTTGAATCTTTATTTCAATATAGCCTGCTTGCTAGTTATGTTTGAATTTTAATTTGTAACAAACTTATTAGTCTCAATATTTTTTTTTTTTTTTTTTACTTTATACCTCTGGACATCATAAATTGAGCCTCTCAAGATTCACCCGTAATTTGAAAATATTGTAAAAGCCAATTATTTGTAAAAGCGTAACCATGGATTTTCTTGCCAGCTTTTCTCCTTACGAAACAACCAATTGGAACCATGCACCTAGCTTCTGACGTTTCATAAGTGCTCATATAGGTGTATGTGAAATAAAATATTTTGAATTTTAATTGAAATAAAATTTGTACCTAATAATAATAATTTTACCAATAAAGAACCATGATAAAAAATTATAAACTACTCGCGCTTGACTATAATTTTATCGATAATAATTTGCAATTTGTCTTAACACTATCGTAAGATGACAATTAAACGTCATCATATTACCACATATAAATAATCACATTTCCGAAAACGATATTATGAATTAAAACTATAATATAATTACGAGATATTTTTTCTGAGCTGTCGCAATTTCATATCTAATGTGTTCTTCTTTTATTTGAATTTTTTTTAACAACAGCAGGGAGAGTGATTTTTCAAAAATTTTGACACAGGTCCAACCTCGATGACGTCCCGCAGGACTCTGAGCTCGAGCCGATTTAGCCCCATTTGCTAATTTTGAGTTTATTTTTAAAAAATCTATTAAACTCAAAAATCCAACCGTTAAATTCCCTCTGAAATACGATTACCTCATGGTACATGCAATTTTCATATAATTTTATGCTGTAATTAGGAAATGAAACGGAAAATGGTTTTGAAATCGACCATGTTTCGGATTTTTTTTTCATCGAGGAAATTACAACTTATCGTGTTTTGAACCGTTAATTTCTCTAAAGGAAGGATGTATCTATGGCATATATTTTTTTCAGAACCTTAATACAATAATTTGACCATTTAAAATTGATTCTAAAACAGGTAAAATTCGGATAACCCCCCGTTAAACTTTTAATACAACTGGGGTACCCAATTGATGCAGCCTACTGTACCTAAGGTCCACGAGGACCCACATGGCCATGTGGCGATGGAGTTAAATAAGTTCCATGAGAGGCGAAACTGAGGGGCTCGTGACTAAATAATAGCCGCAATTGTCGATCGATCAGGTTAAGCCGCGGTTGGACCGTGGATGGGTGACCATCTTTAATCCAAGACCCCTCCGTGCCTCAGGGGTCCATTAAGCCGTTGGTCCCGGCTGTCACGTTTTGGATCTTTGACAGTCGTTATGGGTCGTCAGAAGCCCGAAAGTCTGACAACCAGTCTTACTAAGGAGTATCGTATTACCCAGTAACCGTGTTGTGGAGGTCAGGTAGACAATCGCTCCATGTAAAATACTGGTATTCAGATGCATCCAGTTAGACTGGAAGCCGACCCCAACATAGTTGGGAAAAGGCTAGGCAGATGATGAGGGGCAAAACTTCCCTGGTCAATCAGCCAAGCTACCACTTTTTGGACTTGCCAATGAATGACCACGGCGTGACCTCTCACAAAGTCCTTACCAATAAGAAAGAAAAGAAAGATAAATGATCGATATTACAGGTTGTAATTAATTCCTTCGATCCCCACAGCCTTCCTTCGGATGTTTCGGTAAAGGCAAACACCTACCCTCCACATCACACACATTGTTGAACAGCAAACAGTTACTTCATTATTCAGTTTATGCCTCAATTAATCGAATTACGATATTAACTATTGGTTATGTTAGGGAGGCCATACGTTTTGATGTGGTACGGATTGTCAGAGAATTTTTGAAGGACTGTGTTACAAACATTGTTATTTACATACATACATAAACTCACGCTTTTTTTTCCAGAAGAGTAGGCAGAAGCTACAGAACGCCACCTGCTACGATCCTTACATACTCCTTTTGCATCGTTTACGTTCATACGACATCTGTCGTGTGATTCTGTAAGACCTCATTCTAAACTTCGAATCTGAATCCGCTGTGAGTTTCTTGATTGGCATTTTAAAAACTCGGTTGATAATTCGAATTTACACTAGCGCTACCATTGCGAGCGTGTCAGCGAGTTGAACTAAATTGACCGTAAGATTTTGACAGATAAAGTATGAGATGACGTAAGAAGTGGCATTCAGTAAGGTAATTCCCCCATCACTTTGACGCTCACTTCGCACTCGAACCCGATTCAAAGTGTCAAATAAAAAGCTATCTATTTTACGAGTGAGAGTGAATAGCGATGTGAGAAGCGAGTTGTTGTTTGAATTTACAGAATGGACGTACTGGTCATACACACACGCCGGTTGCGAATATTATGCACGTTGCGAATATTGCGAGTATTCTGAAGAACATCACCAATAAGGTCACTATAATATGTCTACTACATTGAACAACCAGTTCACTTCGCACAGACACTGCTGCAGCACTCACTTTCGCAACTAGGGTGATGATACAGTGAAACGACTCGATGTACTTGTTGAGTGTATATTGAGCTTACAATTGCATAACAAACATCACATACCTAGTTAAGTGACGGTGACTCTTAACACCGCGATTCAGGATTCGAACACAAATAAAAAACGCCATCTATCAGCACAAAAGTTAACAATTAACCTCAAACATTCCGCCCACCAAGGACAAATTCAAAATTTGACCTTCCATTACACTTTTTTTTTTTTATTCCGCCCACCGTGAATTTTCATAAAGTACATATTATTATAATAAAGTTAACAAACAGAAAAACAGCAATAAAAATATCTTAATTAGTATAATAAAGGCTAAGTGGTGGTGGACATCACAGGTAAGATACAAATCTTAGAAATAGACCTTTTTACCACAGAAGCCTTTGTGCGTAGAGATACAACTCTAGTAATACCATCGGCTCCAGGGTGCAACCACACGACCAAGCAGCCAGCGAGAGGGTGGCAAATCATCCTCTTTGATCAAAACCAAATCACCAGTACTTGGTTCTGGAGTTTGTTGATTCCATTTATATCTATTTAAAAACATAGCCAAATACTCTTGCGACCAGCGTCGCCAAAAGTTCTGCATCATCCGTTGAGTTAATTGCCATCGACGCAAACTGGATACAGCGGAAGATTCAAAGTTGTACTCCGGAACGGCAACCAAGGACTCACCAACAAGGAAATGACTTGGAGTCAAAGCGTCTAACCCATCCAGACCGTCATCCATCCTTGACAGTGGTCGTGAGTTGAGGCATGCCTCAATTTGCGCCAAGACTGTTGACAACTCCTCGTACGTTAACGTCGAGTCACCAATAACTCGCCGGAGGTGGAATTTTATGGACTTGATTCCGGCTTCCCAGAGACCACCGAAATTGGGCGAGTAAGGAGGAATAAAGTGCCACTTGGTACCCTGAGACGCCAAATAGTCAGCCAGCTCTTTTGGTAAGTTAGTTTTTTTCGCAGAAAATAACTTATTTAATTCTCTTGATGCCCCTACAAAGTTAGTTCCATTGTCTGACCAGATGTCAGAACAATAGCCTCTTCTCGACACAAATCTTCTATACGCCGCCAAAAAGCCTTGAGTGGTTAGGTCACTTACCACTTCAATATGTACGGCCTTTGTGGCCATACAGATAAACAGGCAAATGTAGCCTTTGTAGGCATGGTGACCACGGCCTTTGGAGGTCCTGATGTTTATTGGACCCGCATAATCTACCCCAGTACATTTGAAGGGTCTAGTAGGCGTTACTCTTGCCGCTGGCAGTTGCCCCATCAACTGTTTTGATGCAACTGCTGAATGCCTTACACATGTAACGCATTTACGTACATGTGATTTTACTAATTCTTTTGCACCAAGAATCCAGTATTTTGATCTCAGATACGCTAGCATAAGTTGAGGCCCTCCGTGCAGAGTTTTATGATGAGAATCGGCCACTATCAAATCAGTTAATTTGGACCTTTTTGGTAACAATATAGGGTGTTTCCTACTTTCACTTAATTCTGACTTTTGTAACCTTCCTCCTACTTTTAAGATTTGATTTCCGTCTATGAAAGGGTTTAAATATTTTAAAGATCCTTTCAATTTTACTAAGTTACCGTCCTTTGCTATCTTTTCCATTTCTTCTCCAAAACTCTCTGCTTGACACTTCTTAATACAAACACCTAATGCTTCTTTTAATTCTTGAGCTGTTAAGAACCCTGCCACTTCACCATTATCCTTCTTTCTTTTAATCCACATGCGTCGGCAATAAGCAACCACTCTTATTAATTTAGTTAAGCTTGAATACCGGTCCCATATATTACTTTCTGTGCTCGAGAAATGTGCTTTAATAACTTCTAAATTTGTCTCCATATCTTTAGGTTTGTTATAAACTATATTAGTTGAACTTAAAAACGCTGGCCCATTAAACCAAGTCGTTTGTTTCTTGAGTTCTGAAGGATTGAGGCCCCTAGAAGCATAATCAGCCGGGTTTACGCCGGACCTAACATGAGACCACTGTTGTGCGTCTAGAGTGGTTAAGATCTCAGATACCCTGTTGGCTACAAACGTTTGCCACCTATTTGGATGGCTATTGAGCCAGGCCAACACGACTGTAGAATCAGTCCAGGCATGAATATTCTCCTTCCGAATGTCCATTACATGAGCTACCTCAACCAACAGTCTACTAAGCAGAACCGCTCCACAGAGCTCCAATCTGGGAATCGATATTTGCTTGATAGGTGCTACTTTCGTTTTTGCTGCCACCAAATTCACAGACACATGACCCTTATCATCGATTGACCGGATATAGACGACCGCGGCGTAAGCTACCTTTGATGCATCGCAAAATCCATGAATTTCAACGAGTGCATCGTTGCGTTTAGTGTTGATCCAGCGAGGTATTTGTAATTCTGATAATTGATACAGGTCTTCCCGGTAAGTAAGCCACTCTTTTAGTATTTTGCTTGGAACTTCATCGTCCCAGCTTATGCCTGATAACCATAGCTTTTGGATTATTATTTTTGCTACTATAACACTCGGAGAAACCCATCCGAGTGGATCAAATAAACGTGATATGTCTGATATAATTATTCTTTTTGTTACAGGTCCCTTCGTCGGCGGAAGTGTCACCGTGTAGCGGAACGCATCAATCATTCGATCCCAGGTAAGTCCGAGTAACTTCATAACTTCATCTATTTTAATTTTTCTTCCTTCTTCTTTATTTTGTTCATTGCTTTTGTTTATTCTTTTCAGTAATTCCCCACTATTGCTTGACCATTTTTGTAACGAAAACCCTCCTGCTTCTACTAACTTGTTAAATTCATGATACAAATTGATACCTTCTTCAACAGTTTCTACACCCGTGAGCAGGTCATCCATGTAGAAGTCTTCCTTGACCTTATTAGCAGCTTTAGGGTATTTATCCTTCTCGTCTGTGGCCACTTGCTGAAGCACCTTAACTGCAAGATATGGGGCACATGCCGTACCAAAAGTTACCCTCATTAAACGATATTCATTAATTTTATGATCTGGACTTTCTTTCCACACAATTCTTTGAAAGTCAACGTCCTGTTCATCCACTTTGATTTGCCGGTACATTTTAACAATGTCCGCAGATAAACAAATCGAATACAATCTCCATTTCATCAAAATATGCCGTAAAGTTGGCTGTAAAGTAGGGCCTATCATTAAAAGATCATTTAATGAAACACCGTTTTCACCTTTACAGGATGCATCAAACACTATCCTCACTTGCGTGGTGTCTTTATCTTCCCTAACAACCGCGAAATGAGGTAAGTAAATTCCATTCGAGTTATTAATCTCTTTTTCAGGAACCTTCTCCATATGTTCCAGCAATAAGTATTCATCTAACACCTTTTGATACTTTACTTTCATTTCTTCATTTTTATCCAATCTTGTAACTAGTGACGAAAGTCTCTTTTCAGCTATCTTTTTAGAATTCTTTATTTTTAATTCTGGATCTGTTGTTTTAAACGGCAACCGTACGATGTACCGTCCATCCCTGTCTCTTCTTGTTGTTTTGGCAAAGAAACGTTCGCATTGTTTTTCTTCCTCAGTTAAGTCATTTTTGTTGATTACTGTATCCGCCTCTAATTCCCAGAACTTTTTCAATAAGTCATTTTCCTCCACATAAGAATGCATAACTACTACATTCTCATGAGGTTGATGTGATTTTTCTACCACACCCGAAAGAATCCACCCAAACAAAGTAGCTTGAGCTACTAAAGTTCCCTGAGGTCCCTTTTTCATTCCTTCTTGAATTACTTGACCATAAACCTCGGCACCAAGCAAAATATCGATCTTGTTTGGTGTGTTATATTGTGGATCCGCTAAAGGTAAGTCACAAATCCAATCCATAGATACTATTTTCTTGCAAGGAAGAAACGTGGTTATTGTTTTCAATACATAAGCGGCAACTGAAACTTTGACGCGTGGATCATGAATAGAGGTAAGCGTTATTTCTACCATAAACTTTGAAACAACATGAGTATTTCCTTCCAGCCCTGAAATGTGTCCCCTTACTGGCATCTTTTTAAGACCCAAGTACTGTGCAGTTGCTTCTGTCACAAAGGAAGCTTGAGACCCTTGATCAAGCAACGCCCTGATAGTGTGACTCATTCCATTCCTGGCTGTAGCGTTTACCAGAGCCGTGGCTAGCAACACCTGATTATGTTTATTAATTTTATTTGACGAGAAAAATGTAGACACTGTGTCAGAGTTTGACGGTTTGGATGGTGTTGCCTTCTGTTCAACAGATGTGTCTTTGTTATCGTTCCGAGGTACGTTACTATTTTCAATATTTTCTGCATCACTATTTACCTGACCTGCGGGATGGAGCAAAGAATGATGCTTACGCTTGCAAACTCGACATACAGCTGAACTTAAACACTGCTTGGCCGAGTGGTTATTCCCTAAGCAGTTAAAACATAAACCGTTTTGTTTTACAAACTCCCGTCTGGCATTTACATCAGTTTTTATAAAATTTTTACAACTTATTATTTTATGATTCTCCTTACAGAATTTACACTGCATAGTAGAAGCATGAAATACTTTAGGCTTCTCTATTTGTTTTGCTCTTAATGTGTTGGATCCCGCATCCAAAAATTCTAACGCTCGATAACGACTGGTTAGAAAGTTTTTAAATTGTTCAAAAGTTGGTAAACCGTCGGAAGAATTGTCGCTCGTAACGTTTAACTCCCACTGTTTTCGGGATTCCGGATCCAACTTTAAGGTAAGTATATGAATCACTATGAGGTCCCAGTTAGAAGTATCGATACCAAGGTTAGTTAACGCATGTAAACAATCATTAGTATTATCCATCAATTCCTTGAGACCCACAGCTGATTCGTTACTTAGATTCTTTTGACTGAGTAACCTTTTCAAGATGAAATGTGATAAATATCTTTTATTATTATACCGCGCGTTCAGTTGTTCCCAGCACCGTTCATAATTTGTATCTGATATGGGTATTTGTCTTAGTAGCTGTTCCGCTTCCCCAGCCAAATATCCTTTTAAATATTGCATTCGTTGTACATTATCTAGTGTTTTATTATTATGAATAAGCGACACGAATAAATCTCGAAAGGTGACCCAGTCCGTATATTTTCCGGAAAATACTGGAATAACAATTTTAGGTAGTTTGACTTGACACTGTTTAAAATTACTTGTTACATCTTTAGGATTTTCTTTTTGACTGTCCTCTTTTACCTCAAATGATTCGAGAACAGTTTCCATTTCAGTCTTATACTGAATGTAGACTTCTTCAGTTACATCATAACTATCCTTTTTAACGTATGAACTTAGTTTTAATTCGTCTGGATCATATTCTTCGTATAATTTACTATGACTATCTGCTAACTGATCCCACAATTTCTCTAAACTTTCCAATCTAACTTTAACATAAGGACGGGTTATTCTTTCTTTTGGTGACTTTTTAAAGTTAGTGTAAGCTTTATTAATTCTGGTACAAATATCTTCTAATTTATTAATCAAAGACTCCATTTTGTTATGTAGGGTACTCTAAAATATTTATTGTTTGTCAAACACTGAAATTAGGTAATACACTTGCGAAGTTACAATTATCTAAGAAGTAGATAACAGCACAAAATTTTAAACGCTGCAAGTGTTATTAAACAAGATTTGAATACAAGTTAATGATAAAATATTATTGTAATTTTGCTAAGTGTCAAAAAACTAAATACTTAAGTTTTAAAATTACAAGTCTTTAAACATAATTATTTTCAAACATTTGGGCATAGGTTCCCCGTCTCAACCAATTTTACTTAAAATTAAACTATGTCTAGAACACTGCTAATTATTCTAAGTCAAAAGTTTATATTCCGATATTTTTTCTAAGTTCCAATCTTCAAAGCAATAAGGTTCAATTTAAAAGTTTATTTCCGTTCGTCAAAGACGTTCTGCGACTGAGCCAATTTAACTAGCACTTGTACTTAGTAAAAAAAGTTCACTCACAGTTTGTTCCGCTTGATTGATATCACCTGATGAATCGTCCACTGATTGATTAATAGTGACGTTGCGTCCCCGCACGTCACACCTCCTGGTCACACTAGTTGCTGATCCTGACGATGACGTCACCCGGCACCGTCTGCAGTAGCTTGCTTCCCGCACTGCTACTGCTGTTTGCTGAGTTGCTGCTGCTTCTGCTTCTGCTGCGTTAACTTGGCCAGTTTGCGCAAGCGATCCACTTGCCCAGCCAAGATGTGTTAAACAAAAATACTTTTTCGGACAATCTCAGTCCGGAGTTCGGCTCGAAGGACCAAATGAACAACCAGTTCACTTCGCACAGACACTGCTGCAGCACTCACTTTCGCAACTAGGGTGATGATACAGTGAAACGACTCGATGTACTTGTTGAGTGTATATTGAGCTTACAATTGCATAACAAACATCACATACCTAGTTAAGTGACGGTGACTCTTAACACCGCGATTCAGGATTCGAACACAAATAAAAAACGCCATCTATCAGCACAAAAGTTAACAATTAACCTCAAACAACATTGTTATTTAATTATCACGCTAATATTATAAAAGCGAAAGTTTGTGAGTGTGTGTGTGTGTTTATATGTTTGTTACTTCTTCACGCACAAACGGCTGGACCAATTTTGATAAAATTTGGCATGGAGGTAGCTGACACCTTGGATTTACACATAGGCTACGTTCTATCCCAGTTACTACGTTCCCGTGGGATAATTTCCGACTTTCACGCGGGCGAAGCCGCAGGCAAAAGCTAGTTAACTATAATTTGGTATGATCATAACCAACACTTTTCAGAAATAGATCAGACTCAGCATCTGTGGTGATCGTGGTGGTGGTGTGGTTACTAAACATTAGGTTGCTCATGTAGTTCAATCTTAGTTTCAACTTTTAAACTCACGTGTAGAGAATAACTATGCTTGTTCAGTATAAGTTGGCAATTTCAGACCATATTCGATCATAAACTATGTTTTCCAGTCAGTCAGTGTAAAGATTAACTTAATATATACGTACATAATAAATATGAAAAAAATACTTCCTTGCCAGATTCAAACTCGCAAAACCTCGCTCTTCTTTCTGAACGACTCACAAACTGACGAAATAAAATAAGTTCACTGGTGTCCTAATTTCGCCCCAAAAACGATGGCTACCACGCTTATAATTAACCGAATACTGTAAGTAAATTGGGCACGGATTATATTGATTGTTTGTCGAATTATTTATAACTGAGTTATGATAAGCTGTGTTTGCCGTGCCCGTTAATAACCGCGCGCAAATTAGTTTTATCGGTTTAAAATATTGGGGCGAAAACCGCTGCGTTGGCGCTAGAGAAGGCAACGTGTTTAAATTTTAAATTATTTATAAATTGTGTTGGTTTTGAGCTAAAGTAGGGAAGTTTTATAATAACTGTCAGCCTGTCTTTTGTTATTGTTGGAAAAAATCTACTTCTTGTTTAAAGAAGGAGCAGCCGATCTATTCTGTAAAAATCTGATCGTGGAAACTAAGAGCGAAAATACACACAGTTGTAGCTGGTATAAAACTATACAAGTAGCTGGCATGCCGTGTGCCATACCGACTTTGATTGAACAATGTCACAGTGGCATGCCAGCTACTTGCAAAGTTTTGTACCAACCACAGGCGTGTCGTGAAGTGAGTTGTCATTACATATGATACTATGGATTGACACAGTTGATAGCTCACTTCAAGCTCACTTCACCCATGTTTTCACGGTTGTATTTTTACAGAATAAATCAGATAGTATTATTCACTACCCTTGCTCACTGCGTGTTTGTTCATAATCCTATACTATTAAATGAGCAATACTTGTATTTAGACAACATTATTTTTAGTATATATGCGAAACCTGAATATAGTTTGCTTAGAATAAATAACTGAATCGATTCTAATAATTTTTATACCGTGTTATATTTTGCCCCAAAAATCTTTAAAAAAGGTTACAATATGGACACCGAGCGAGGAATACAAGTCACTGCAGGTCGTAGCGGCACTAGGCACGGGCACACAGAGGGCGCCGCGTGGTGATCATGTTTTTGTACGGACAACCAGGTAACATAACAAGCTTATAACATTGTGATTTTTCATGATACAGTTTTGAAATGTTGTACATACATTCTTTACATAAAAATACTAGACACGTGTTTCGGGTTTCGCATATACTGAAACTGATGTTGTATACAAACTCAAACTCTAAAAAAAGCATTTATTACAGAGTTATGGGTAAAACACCAGCAACCTTTTAAGGGGTCATTATGAACAACTTTTACTATGGGACCAAACCTGAAATCGCGAAAGAAAATTCTGCTGTTCAGTACATTTTGGACGAATTATGCGAACATAAATGTACTGAACAGCAGATTTTTTTTTCGGTATTGCAGGTTTGGTCCCATGGTAAAAGTTGTTCATATTGAAGAGTACAATGACCCTTTAAGAGGTTTTGCGCATTTAACGTTACACGTTGTTTATTTGTAATCACGTTCTCGAAAACGGCTCTAACGATTTCGATTAAAGTTGCAATAGCAAGAGGATAACGGGGGGCAAAAAATTTATTTAACTAAGTCTAACATCTGGGAAAATTTGTTTTTTTTTTTCTATTTTCATCCGAGCAGAGCACGGTCGGCCAGGTACTCTTAAGTATACGTAAGTAATCGTAAGTCAGGCAACCTCCTTCTGCGAAGTAGTAATGCTCGTGAAGGAGGAGGCGGAACGCGTGAGGCAGAGCCAACAGCCGCGCCCTCGCGCCCCTAGCCGCCGCAGGAGACGCCCTGGGCGGCGGGAATCTATCGCCGATTCCCGGCCACCGTAGGCGCGGGCTTGCGGACGACGAGTAATGGGCAGCTCGCCGTCCGGTAAGGACCAGGCCCGGGTCGACGGCGCGTTGTGTTCCACGCGCGCCTCAAAGAGATGTCAGCAGTGACGGGGTCAATTGGGCCGATGCCGCCGGGGTCGCGGGTAGTTCGAAATAGATACGGGCAACTGAAGAACAGCAGGCATGTCAGACTTTTACTGACTAAAACCCACCCGGGGTTTTAGTCAGTAAAAGTCTAACACGCCCTCCCGCTCTGCCCAGAGCGGGAGAAGTCATTTGGTGATTTCCCATCCACAAATAAAAAAAAATAAAAAAAGGCAAACGAATAATATAAGAATGATACCTACTTTACAACTTCGATAAAGTCATACACTTACCAGGTTTTAAAACTGCAACCTAGATCAATAAAAAACTTTTTTACAAAAAAATATAACCGACTTCCAAAATCAACACTACAAAGTGAAAAATAACTTTAATTTCGGAAGTCGGTGTCTGATTAAATGTATTTTCGTTTTTGCCACCGACTTCCGAAATTAAAGTTATTTTTCACTTTGTAGTGTTGTTTTTGGAAGTCGGTTATATTTTTTTGTAAAAAAGTTTTTATTTTTCACTTTTTAGTGGGTTTGTTTATAATTTGTATAAGTTACAATAGTCTAATGCAGTGGTTCTCAAACTTTTTTGGTGACGGAACCCTTTTGGGAAGTAAAATACTTGATGGAACCCTACAATAAAACAATAGTTTTTAAAAGTGTATTCTTTATTAAGAAGCATAATAAAAGTACAATGTAACAGTACTCATTATTACTTACTTTACCACATGGCAAGTACAACAATAGAAGATATTAAATAAGAAAAAATCTAACTAATGGGAGGTATGGAACTGTTTTTTATTTTTCATCAATTGGTTGATATCAGGTTTGATAGAAGACAGTTGGTCTCATATCAGGTTCGGCATCCAGTCTATTGCGATATTTTGTTTTCGTGGCTGCATAGGTTGAGAATCCTGTTTCGCACAAATATGTTGTTGGGAACGGGAGAAGAATATTCAGAGCCATTTTGCCAAGCATTGGATATTCATCACGGATTCTGCACCAAAAATCGTTGAGAGGCGTCGTTTTGAACAGTGACTCCATACTTGTGTCTGATGACATTTCTAAAAGAGATTCATATATAATATCTCGTTTGACATACTTTCGGGCTTTTCCAAGTTGGGTAAAAAAGGATTATGAATCCATGAATTCAGTTTCATTTTTGTATTGTGTTCTTCGGGAAAATACTTTTCAAAAGATGCGCGCATTGAACTGAGATATTGGACCAATTCTTCAAACACATCATCTTGAAACATTTCTGAGTCGTTATCGCTAACAAACTCACTGAGTGACGTAAAGCTTTCTATTTCTTTCTTACCAACGCAAATAATCAAAAAATCTAATTATCTTTTGAAGGCAGTTATTTTGTTAAAGGCCTGAAACACTGTCGTCTGTTTACCTTGCAATGATAAATTCAATTCGTTCAGTTTTTGAAAGATATCCGCCATAAAAGACAATCGGAACAACCAAGTTTTATCATACAAACGGTCCTTCAAATTAAAAGAAGTATCTGCTGAAAGAAACATTTGTAACTCGGCTCTAAGTTCAAATAGCCTTGTTAAAGTTTTACCCCGAGACAGCCATCGCAATTCTGTATGGAGCAGCAGTGTTTTATGTTTGCTGCCATAATCTTCACACAATAATGATTTCACACTTTTATCAAAGGTACTGCGCGCTCACAAGTATACAAGTATACATGTTGATACCAAACTTATGAGATATTATACCAGCTATTGTAACATATGTTTATACAAATACAAATAAATAAATACATATACCTACGCGTGGCCGCGGAAACAAAACGTTCGACCAGAGAGAGTTGTTTTGATTTTTTTTCTAAATTCTTGAGGAACCCCTACAGAGGTATCGCGGAACCCTAGGGTTCCGCGGAACACACTTAGAGTATAGCTGGTCTAATGTCAATTGCTCATCACATGTTACAAAATATTGCATTTCCCGATGCTGGGACGTTAATTGTTGAGGAGTTCTGCAGCTGGTAAGAACCAGGAGAACTCCTCATCAACCACTCACCACACGCATTGTGTGACGAGCGGAAATTGCTTAGCAACCATATTAAAGTAATCGAATCGCAACCCGTGAAATATTTATCATTGAGTAGTTCCGGTAGCCATCTGTGGTCTTTATCATCAGTTCCACTTCACCAAGTGGTGCTTTCCCAGAGCAAATGCACAAGCTACTATAAAAAATACCGAAATCGCTATAGGTGTGCCTATAATATTTGAAGAGTTCCTTCGATTTCTCCAGGATCCCATCATCAGAACTGGGTTTTGACAAAAATGGGACCATTTGGGAAGTATACCCTTTCCAACAAAAAAATATTTTTTCAAATCGGTTGGCAAGCGACGGAGTTATGCGCCAACAAACATAAAAAAAAAAAAAAATACAAACATCCGAATTGAGAACCTCCTCCTTTTTTAGAAGTCGGTTAAAAATCCTTGTTCAGTAAGAGGTTATTTCAGCACTTAATGGCATACTCGAGCTCTTCTCGAAATACCAATAAAAAGTCCGGAAAATCCAGAACTGTAACAGGAAAAAAACAGCATTTTCTTCGGAAACATTTTACAACAATTACTAATTCAAAGGAGTTAATTTCCACAAGTGGGGGAACGTTGCAAACTTAAATGACAAAAGTTTAACTGTCACTGTAATGGAAATTAAACGGCAGGAAAAATGGCGTCGTCTCTCGAAATAGTTTGAATACCTTAATATGGTGATTTTAATTACGTGTAACAAAGGATAGCTCGGGGCTTACAACGCTAAGTAGAGAGTTTGAAACGAGAACCGAAAAGTAAAGTAACACAGTGTATTTTTAATTTAATGTTTTACGAACTTTTTATACTTTTAGCATAATTATCTTGGATGCCACTGACATTTGTAAGGAGACCTAGGATTTACACACTGCATGCAAATTAAATTTTAACATTTACTTATTTATTTAATAACTATCTTTTGCCCGCGGCTTCGCCCACAGGAACCTAAAACCGAGATAAAAAGTACCTTATGTGTTAATCCAGGTTATAGACTATCTGTGTGCCAATTTCATCCAAATTCGTTCAGCCGTTTTTGCGTGATTGAGTAACAAACATCCAAACATCTAAACATACAAACTTTCACATTTATATTAAGTAGGATTTACTTATTAATTTAATCGTCGCAATAATTATCTTCTCATCCCACACACTGCAGTGTCTCAGGACGAAAGCCTTTGACCAGTGCGTATTGCCAGTGATGACTTACGGCACTGAAACGTGGTCCCTCACAATGGGCCTTAATAGAAGGCTAAAAGTTACCCAAAGGGCAATGGAGAGGGCTATGCTTGGAGTTTCCCAACCTGATCGAATCAGAAATTAAGAGATCCGCAGGAGAACCAAGGTAACCGACATAGCCCGAAGAATTGCCAAACTTAAGTGGCAGTGGGCATGGGACATTGCTCGCAGAACAGATGGCCGACAGGGCCGAAAGGTTCTAAAGTGGCGACCGCGTACCAGAAGATATAGTGTTGGAAGGCCTCCCACAAGGTGAAGGCCGCAGGAATCCACTGGACACGAGAAGCACAGACCAGCAAAATTTTTCGCACTGCCGGCTTCGAGACGTCGACACTTAGTAGTGTGCTTGTTTGTCGAGTCGCAATGGTCATCGATATTCAACAATATCATGGGGCCGGTAATAATTGAACCTATCGCTATCGAATCGTGTTGGTATCGTTATCTGATAATGTGAAAACAAATTCACGACATTTTATGTAATCATCTTAATTCACTCCACCGTAGACACCATAAAATGTAAACCTAAGGAATAAATATCGACCTAAGAAAAACTAATTAAGTTGATCAACTGCAAATATTTTACACTGTGTCATGGATTTTCTGCGAAATCTTCGGCGGCGCGTCGTAAATAAACACGTCGCGCTGCATTTGGGGGAGGCGGAGGTAGCGTTTCAAAGGCCTACAGGCCCGAACAACCTGACCTTAAAGTGGCGGTGCTTGGGGAGGCCTATATCCAGCAGTGGACGTCTTTCGGCTGAAATTATGAAGATAAATGATAATTTATTTAAATGATTTTCTTTTGTTAACGTAAATCAGCGCGGCCCAATTAATTTTGAAAATCGAATTAATTATAGATGAAAGTAAGTTGGTGTGTTTCCTAGAGAGCGTTTTTTGACAGCGTATAGTCAAACCCCGCTGCCATCATTTTCATGACAGCCGTCACTGCGGCCGTCATGTGACGGTCACTGTTTTCTAGGAAACCGTAGCTGCGTATTTTACAAACAAAATTGGTATTGTAGAAAAATAGCACACATCGCTACTCGCCATGTTTGAATTTGCTACCTCTTGCGCATCACGACACATTTTCATCTCATTTTTAGGGTTCCGTACCAAAATGGTAAAAAGGAACCCTTATGGTGCGACTCAGTCTGTCTGTCCGTCTGTCACAGCTGAATATCTCAAGAACTACTAATGCTATCAACTTGAAATTTGGAACAGTTTTAGACGACGTTTGCCCAACTATTTTGCAAATAACAAAGAAATATTTTTATTTTTTTATTTTTGCAACAGGGTCTTAAAAATTCGAAGCGGGGCTACTAGGGTATGTGGGGTATCATATAAAAGAGCGCAGTTTGCACGTTCTGAAACATTTTTTTTCTTTTTTTTACACTCATAGTTTTCGACTTTTGATGAATTTTTTTTAAAAAATACCGTCAACCCCCCCCCCCCCCCCCCCCCTATCTCCGAAGTTTGCATACAGAAAATTCTGAAATTATTCTATGTGACAGAAATTTATGTAAAGCTTATAGGAAAAATAAAAAAAGTCTCTAAATAGCACGGTTTTTCAGAAATCGGAACGGAACCCTCGCGGAACACTTTTGGCCGGATTTTATTAATTGCTTAGCTCTTTTACGGAATTTACCGAGTACCTCTCGACACGTGAGATCAGCTTTCATTCAATACTACTCTACTTAGCTCGTAAAATACGAGAGCATAAAAGATAAGTAGGTACCTACCTACCTACCCAGGATAGCTCTAGGTAGAGACCTTAAAACGTGAAGGAGTTTTATAGCGCATCGATATTCATGAGAGCTAGCTGTACTTACCTATATTATTATAGGCTGACTGTTTGTCCAGCGCACCGGGAACGGGACGTCAACGAGAAAACAGAATGACGGCGCTGAAGTAGTAACAGTAAACTCAAAGCATTTATTTCAAATATAAATAAATAAAATAAATAATTATATATAAATAAATAAATAAACCGATTACAGGCAAGATCTATTCTGTCGGCAACCAAATTTAGTGTGCGCATTGTTCGCGTCAGGGGGACGTTGTCCAACATGTCCCAGACTGGACCGGCTCAACGCGTCCCGACGGTCTTTGAAAATACGTCGTTAGAGATATATATATTACTGGTGTTGCTAGCAGTAAAAATCTAGTACTACGAGAGCGTTTTATCCTGGCGAGGTAACAAGTCAACCGTTTGTAGTGTAAGTTTTTTTCAGACGAGATATCTCGGCGGCAGTAAATAAATGTAGATTTTTTGTTACTTTATACACGTACAGGGTGGCCATTTTTGTTAATATCATAGTGCATTCAAATACGGATTGTGTTTATCCCAATATACAGTAATCTAACCTTTTGCCTTTATAAAATTAACAAAACTTCTGAATGAATCTGCATCTGTTGCCAGTATACAGAGTCATTGGTAATTATGTCGGCAATCCATTAAGGGGATGTAGAGAGGAGTGCGCCTGGCGTGATAGGAGTCATGCCAGGTGCACTCCGCATTTTAGACATGAAGCTACACGTACGCAGTGATCTCGACTTGTCGGGCTGATTCAATGTGTTTTGCCGCGCACCGGCCGGCTCGCACGTTAGTTCGATAATCACTCACGCGCCACGTCGTAAAAGAAGACAACCCTAACGGGTCAGAAGGTAAAAGAGTTACGCGATAGAAAGAGAGGCAACTTCCAGATGAATTAACTGTAGGTAATTATAGCTGTGCGACCTGAATTGCACTTTATTGTGTCGTAGCTAGAGTCGCTATTTATTTAAATGATTTTGCGGAGTGAATCTTTCGTACTTGAGTTTATGTATTCTGTGCTCCTATGCAAATGTCAACCATTTTCGTTTTTTTTTTTTATGTTAAAGTTGTATACCGCAGATATCTTCAAAAAAAATATAAAATTACTCGAAAATGGGTGAAATTTGCATAGGGGCCATAAAGGGACATCATCACCATAATTTCAGCCGAAAGTCTTCAACGGCTGGACATAGGTGTTCCCCAAGCACCGCCTCTTCGACCACTATAAAGAGTCATTTGGTTGCAAATGACCTCTCCTATAATATCTTGACGGCCCCCGACATCAATAACCCATCACGGACCGTAAAATTTTCAACACCTTTAAAAATATATATAACACAGTTCCAAAATCGACGTAACGAGCTACAAAGTAGTATCAATAGTGAATTAGTTCTACAAAGGGACGATGGGATGATGGCGCCAATTTATAGGGAGATGAGAGCGAGTCCGTTTCACACCCGGATTTCAAACGAAATTGTAAAAAAATACGGGTTTATTGAGCTTTGAAGCTGATTTTAATATAAGTGGCAAGAAAGAAAGAAAAGGGGCTCGTGGCTTAATGATAACAGCCGCACGGTTCGATCAAAGGTTAAGCTACTCTTGCCGAGGTCAGTTCGTAGATGGGTGACCGTCCCTTACATATTGAGACCCCTTCGTGCCTTAGACAGGAAGTTAAGCCGTTAGTCCCGGCTGTCATTCATGGATCTTTGACGTCGTTACGGATAGTTAGAAGCCCAAAAGTCTGATAACCAGTCTTACCAAGGGGTATCGTAGTACCCAGTTACTGGGTTGTGGAGGTCAGATAGACAGTTGCTCCATTTAAAATAGGTACTGGTATTCAGCTGCATTTGGTTAGACTGGAAGCCGATCCCAACATAGTTGGGAAAAGGTTAGGCAGATTGATTGAGACTCTATTACAATGATTGATCCTGAACCTCAAATAATTCCTATTGTGGGGTCCTAAAAATACTAAATAGCCATGGACAACTTGGATGTAGCGCTCGCTCGGCTCGCGCTCGGTTGATCACGGTTCTAACCTTTTTTTTTTTTTTTTGACGCTGAGAAATGCTTTATGCATCCCCGCTCGTGGGGGACGAGACGGGGTATGTGGGACTCCTGTCGGAATGACAGTATGTATACCCACTAAAACTCAGCAGTGTTCCCACATCGCCGTGATGGGAGGGCCATGGGAAACCGGCTCAGCCTTTTCCACAACCCTCCCGGCGCATGCCCGCGTAGCTGGCGGGCCCCGCATGCCCCCCCGGATGGGGGGCTACGGGAATGACCGGGAACACCTGGCCATTCCCGTCCGACACTGGTGGGGGCCTGTGCAATACAGGCAAGGATGCCCCCACACCCGTTGCCTGCTGGCCCCCACCTGGGAGGAGTCGTCTGCTCCGACCCCTCCTCCGCCTTCGGAGCGGCGCCGCGTGAGGGTCGTCCTCCCGCGCGCGCTCCGCCGCCTGCCCAATTTCGGCCGCAGAGGATAGGCGGCCAACGTCATACCGACACTCCTCTTCCCCTGCGGCCCCACCGCGTCCGCCATCAAACGGTGGCGGCCCCGTCAAGGCCGCGGAAGGTAGGGAGAGCGGCGCATCGCAATACTACTCTCCCGCCGCGGCCTCCAATCCTCAGCCGCGATGCCTCCCATAAGACACCGCGGCCCGCCTCAGTTGCGGTGTCGCCCATACGGCCACCGCAACCTACCCGCTGGCCGCTACGTCGTCGGCTTATCGGCAAAAGCCCTGACGAGCGGCCCCCGCCTCGGGTTCCTCTTCGCTTCACCGTGGGTGACCAAGCCACGGCTACTGAGCCCCCCCGCCTCGACAATGCGGAAACCCTCCGGGGGGGATCACGGTTCTAACCTAACCTAACTCATTTGGTTGGGGTGCCCTAGCTTAGTTACCGCGACCAACGGCGAAAATAGGCCAGAAAGTTAAAAAGAGGCCCGATTATATAAATAAGTGTGCATCATTTAGAGATTCAGTTAAATATTTCCCTTTGGATTTTACTTATGGTAACTTTAAGGTACTTAGGTGTTGATTTATGCTCGAGACATGTAAGTACTTTAAAGAAAAATTAGGTTTTAATAACTTCTGCTGTCAATAATCTGTCAATATTGTCCCACTGCAGGGCGAATTCATTAATTTATTTAAACTTCATGTAAAATAGAAGTACATAGACAGACTTAAAGGCTCCTTCAAACAGGCGCGACAAGCGACGCGAATCGCACGCGACTCAAAGGCGCCGCTCGTCGCGAGACACGCGACACGCCTTTGTGTCGCATACGATTCGCGTCACGTGGAAGGTATTTAATTGATTTAAATTAATTTACACTATTATTAATACGTTATTAATATTTATTCAACTCTTTACTAAACATAAATATAATTATAATATGTAGATTTAAAATGTTTACATCAAATTTTTATCTATGTGAATATCTAACTGACCTCAAGTTCTTTCACCTTCACAGGTAAGGGAGCTCAATTCATTGATATTTCTAGAATAATAATATTTCATCGAATTGCTTTGAATATTAATTAAATAATGCTGTATTTTCTGACAAGGTAATACATTTGTGTTAACCAAATTGCATTATCCTAAATCATTTTAATTGCTATTCAAACACGAGTACCTATATTTAAAGGCATACGAAGTAAGTTTCTGCAAACATGAAATATTCACTCGATATTACCTACCTAATAATTTCTTCTATATTTAAACTCATTTTCTGTTTCTCGCCAATCCATAATATATTAAAATCGTAATGGCATTACATTTTGGCAGAACAAAAACAAACAAAATGCATTTTGTGTTCTCTAAATCGTAGATCAACGCAATGACTATCATTGCGGTCAATGAAAAATAGTTGACGACGCAACAAGTGGCGCCGCCTGGTTTTGTTACGAAGTTACTGGAATCACCGCAAAGGTCGGATAAGAGTGACACTGGCTGGTGATAGTGACTCTAGCAGAGCGTCGCATCGCTGGTTTCTTCGCGGATGTCTTCTGATGAGAGATGATGAGTCCCTGTCGTACCACGTCCACGACGAACTGCTATATTCCGGCACAGTCCTGATGATATTGAAGCTGCTGAACCACTAATACGATGACTACTTCTGGTAAAGGCTATCCTGCGCCGTTATACTTATTGCTAGGGAACGTGTGTTGCATTTGTTTTTACTTTTGTCAGCGATTTGAAACTGGAACATAATGTGTGTTCCACCTTCTGAAATCAACGGGGTTGTTTCTCGTTAGCTTCGCCGCAAGAGTGCGCTGTGTTTGTCACTTAGTAAAGTCATCTTGAAGACAAAACGACCAATCAGCGACAAGAAAAAACACTTACCACCATCTCGCGGTAAAGTTTTCAACAAGGAACTGCATTGACAGCTGAATGAATGTAACAAAAGCTGAATAAAAGTAACAAACTCTTAGCGCCATCTACGCGGAACTAATTTGACAGTTTTCTTTCCCATTTCAATTAACATTCTAAAACAAAAAACGTTGAAATAAAAAGGTGTACCTAATCGGACCCTTTCAGGCAAGGCGCCTCCATATAATTGAGACAATCATAAATTAAATAAAAGATCCTCGAACCATTAGACCTCTGAAAACGAATCGAAAATCCATTTTAATTCAACTAATGTACCATTGATATCCTTCTTGACGACATTTTTAATAATAATGTCTCACTTAGCGACTCGATAATCGTTTTAAAAACTCGATAAATGAAAGTTATCTGTTTTCCCAAGAACTCGTTATTTTTATGGGATTTGAGAATTTAAATGAAAGTTGATAGAATCATTTTAAATTGGAATGAAAATAGATCATCTGTTTTTGTAAGTCTTCGCGAAATTTGAAATACGGTGGATACTTACTGCTAAGTCATAAGTTAAGTGTACAGTAATAGCACAGTCTGTACATTATACAGCCGTCCGACGAAGCCCGAGCTGCTTACGTAGTTCGCCGAACTTCGTAAGCAGCTCGGGCTTCGTCGGACGATTGTATGATATAAATACTGTACAACAGTGTCCGAAAAGTTTGGACTAATATTCAAATCAAATCAAAATATTTTTTTATTTCACACTAGCTGCGCCCCACGATTTCACCCGCGTATACCAGCATAAAAAGTAGCCTATGTGTTAATTCCGGGTATAAGCTATCTACATACCAAATTTCAACCGAATCAGTCCAGCCGTTTGAGCGTGAAGAAGAAACAAACATACAAACACACACACACATACACGTTCACAAACTTTCGCCTAATAATTATTTTAATAAAAAATATTAAAATATTAGTGTGACTTATGAAACGTCAGAAGCTAGGTGCACGGTTTCAATTGGTCGTTTCCTATAGAGAAGAGCCGGCAAGAAACTCCACGGTTACTCTTTTAAAAATAATTGGCTTTTACAAGATTTTAAACTATCAAATCTACAGTCTACTAGGCCTATAACGTTCTTACATTCACAAAATAAATAATAAAGAATCTATTTTAAAAGCTAAATAAAATAATAAAAATAACCTATTTAAAACAAGGTAGCGGTTTGATAGATTTATGATAAGTAATTTATAATTTTAGATTTAAAACAAATATGATATGATTGCCATTAAAACTACAGTGACAAATCTGAATAAATATCATTATGTTATGTGAGTTGAAATTGTCAAATAATGAAATGATTAATACTGATTATGTCAATGAAGAAAATAAAAATAATTTAAAAAAAAAAACACAATTTGGGAGCAGAGGCCTTAGTGCAAATTTTATACTTTCTCGATTACGTCAATTTGTACTGAATCTAAAGAAGCGCCGTCTGGTGACTATAATAGGAAACACAAATATTCCATACAAAGTTAACGTTATTAAACGCGATCGAGTAAGTACAACAAAGAGACTATAGTGTAGACAATGTTTCAAAGTTCAAAAACTACATAAAAAGTCTATCTTTCGCAGAGATTTACGACACAGTCGATCCGAATGAATCATATAATAAATTTCTTGATCTATTTAAATTAACATACGACTTGTGTTTTCCAGCTAAATTGATTAAAATAGATGTCGTAAAAAACCTAAATGGCTGTCAAAAGGAATTAAATTAGGCAGTCAAAAAAAAAGAAAGCTTCTCTGGCAATTTAGATTAATCCCGAACAAATGTAATAAAAACAGTTTCACTACCTACTCTCATTTACACAAAAAAAAATATACACTTAACACAAAAGGCGCAAAACAATCATAAAATCCATTCATCTAAAAATAAGTCTAAAACTACATGGCAAATTATTAATCGTGCAAAGTATAACCTGCCAAAGACTGGTATTAGTTCAATTATAAATAACAACCACATTCTATCTAATCCCAATAACATTGCTGAAGCGTTCAACAATTATTTTATCGAAAAAGTACAGGGGAAACTTGATGCAACTAGCAAACATAAATGTAATACAATTAACACGAATAACAAAACAATGTTTATGGCACCTAGTGTATCACAAGATATAGAAAAAATAATCAGTTCATTAAATAATACAAGTAGTGTAGGTGTTAACGCCATTACTTTCTTTAGTTTTATATTTCATGCCTAATTACTGGCAACTCTAATTAATTAGTATCTGTGTAACATAAAGTTCCTTCCGCTTTCCTTCTCCCTTCCACAACCCTTATAATGCCTAAGTGAGAGCGAGAAGGAAGATCCGCAATGGCGCGCATACGCTGCCGCCAAGAAGATCCGCCAGTTCTCAACCAACATCGACGCCTGTGGGTAAAATTAATCCCAAGTCGAAAAAGGACTCATATTTTCACCGCGAAGAACGAAGATTGCTATTGAACAGTGCAAGTGCGTGTATGTGTGTTGTGGAAAGTGCAGATTCTCGTCCGTACGTGATATCCTGGACGCGCCAGCCACGTGGCTAAGGAAACCCTTCTCGTCGTGTCGCCATAGCTCACCAGGCAGGTACCATCATCATTTTCCCACACCACCAAAACACCTACTTGTGTCACCGAACCGCCCCTCATACAGTCCACTAAGAAAATTTCGATTTTCACCCCAAGGCTTTAGGCCGCCGCAACATTTTTTGGTCCTTCGAGACGGATATCCGACATTTTTTGGTCCTACGATCACGGATATCCAACAGTTTTTGGTCCTACGATCACAGATATCCAACAGTTTTGGTCCCATGATCACGGATACCTATTTTTCTTTATTCTCTTGATAACGGATATCAATATTATATCCGTATATCATCATCCCGCAACTATATTTCATTTCAATCTTCGTTCCTTATACTCTTATACTAAACCGCTTTCATTTATTCATTTATTACAGTACCTACTTGTCATTGCGTACATTCACAGGTATTTCGCATCCCGCTCAACTTAATATTTTAATATACGTAGGTAGAAGCAAAATCTACCGCTCGCTCGCTTCGCTATCGTTCGGTACTATATTCGTAGGTACCACCTACCAATCCCGCACCGCGCGCAACTCGTTGAAGTTTGCGATTTATTTTAGCTATTATAAAAACCTACAAAAATATCGAAAATGCCTAAGAAAGTGACCATGGATTCGGATGATCAGATAGAATCCGCGATTCAAATAGCACTGTCATGTCGTAATATGATTTTTGCCCGCATGCAAATCATTTACGATTTAATGGAAAAAATGAAGTCCGGTATGGAACCGCTAGAGAAGTTCTTGTGTGCGTGTGTCAATGTTGATGCGTTGCGCACCGAGTTCCTCGAGGCATTTAATAAATATAACTCGCTTCTTCTAAGACAAGACCCGGAAAATAATATTGATGGTCAGTCGTGGATTAGTTTTGAGGAATTATATTGCTGCGTTAAATATAATTATTCAAATTACTCAAAATCATCAGCCACATCGGCTCCTACTTCTAGTGGTAGTGGTGTCAATAAGCAAACAGTTCGCTTGCCTCCCATTGAAATTATGTCATTCGATGGCGATATTCGTAACTGGCCCCTGTTCTATGCTAATTTTAAAAGCACGGTACACGAAAATAATACATTGACTAATTCGGAGAAATTATATTATTTGATGGGGAAATTGAAAGATAAGGCTCAAACCGCGTTCTCAGGAGTTTGCCCTAATGGCGATAACTACCAATTAATTTTTAATTCACTCATAAACAAGTACGAAGACAAACGTATATTAGCTTCTAGTTACCTTAATCGGATGTTTGAACATAAATCTTTTAATACCGCATCTATTCAAAATTTCGAATCCTTTTCTGATAATTTTGTTTCCGCCGCAAACGCATTAAAAAACCTTAAAATAAATGATTTATCAGATTTGATTTTTTTCCATGTCGCTATAAAAAAGGTTGATTCTGAAACCGCTCGACTTTTTGAAATGAACTCAAAAGACGAAATTCCTAAATTCGACAATTTAGTACAGTTCATTAAAAATCAATCTCGCATTTTACAAAATACTAAAGCTTTAAACAGCTTGAGTTTCACTCAGTCTAATAACAATCCTATAAATAAAAAAACGTTCAAAACTCCGCAACCGCAATCTTACACTGTAATTGATAAATCCGCTAAATGTTTGTGTGATAGCTTTGTTCATGAACATTTATTTAAATGTCCTGCCTTTTCTAAAATGACACCAAGTGATCGTTTCAAATCGGTGAAACAAAACGATGCATGTACTAACTGTTTAAGTATTAAACATAAGGCCAGAGTCTGTCAGTCTGAATCTAGATGTAAATCTTGTAAAAATAAACATCATACGCTTTTACACTTTAATCGCGAATCGCACGCGACTGTATTATCGAACGGTGTTGATGATACCGCACGTACACAATCGGGTTCAAACTCCACGGCTTCGAGCGAGCAAGATGCTCACGCCGCCGCCGCCGTGCCGCTCGCCGCCACCGCTCAGAGCGCCCCGCAATGTAATGCATCCATTGCTGCGTCGATCTTTTACGACTCGAACTCCCGCGTATCAAAGCCGCAATGTAATACGAATACTACTATTTTGTTGTCAACCGCTACTGTAATAGTTCGAGATTCATTTGGTAAGGAGCATTTTATTCGCTGTCTATTAGACAGTGGCTCACAAATTAATTTTATTACCGCAGAATGTTGCAAACGATTAGGTTTGACTAGACATTCATCTGATACGCCTTCCGTTAAGGGTATCGGTGGTACGGAAAAATCCGTTAAGGGTTCCGTACAATTCGCTTTCTTTTCCCGTTTTAATCCGAACGTTACTTTTAACGTTAATTCGCTAGTTGTCGATGCAATCACCGATAATTTACCTACCGCTCCCGTAGATACTTCCGCCTTGCCTTACTTAAAAGGTTTACCGCTCGCCGACGAATCGTTTGGCAAACCCGGTCGCATCGATGTGTTGATCGGGGCTTCGCTTTTCCCGCATCTTATGCTGCCCCGCGTAGTTAGCAGCAACTCCTCCGCGCCGCCCGCCATGCAGACGGTACTCGGTTACGTCATCATGGGCACTGTGCCCGCGCTGCCTGTACGTCGTAATAAGCCTCCACAGTCTTGTTACTCACATATTTCGCAACCATCCGACAAAGACTCGTTAGAATCGGCGTTGAAAAAATTCTGGCAGGTCGATGAAGCGCCCGTCACTCTTTCGACGAGCAAATCGCTCGACGAACTTGAGTGCGAGTACTTTTATAATTCGACCACGGAACGCGATGGGGACACAGGTAGATACTCTGTAGCCCTACCGTTTCGCAGCGATGTGTTCTCATTGGGGAACTCACTCGATATCGCGAAAAAACGTTTTTTCTGCCTAGAAAAGAAATTAGAATCCGCACCCGAGTTACGTACTGCGTATGATGACGTCATTCGCGAATATATTGATAATGGATATTTATCTCCTGCTCCGCTCGATAGTTCAGACAGTAGTTGTCCTGACTATGTAATTCCGCATCACGCAGTTGTACGTTTAGATAAGACAACAACAAAACTACGCTCCGTGTTAGACGCTAGTGCTAAAACGAGTACTGGATTATCTCTCAACGATATTTTACACAGTGGCCCAAATTTACAGGGTGACTTGTTTACTATAATTCTGAATTTTCGATTGTTCGCATTCGCGCTCTCGGCTGATTGCCGACAAATGTTCTTACAGATTGAAGTAAGAGAAAGCGATCGTCGCTTTCAACGCATCTTATATCGTTTTAGTCCAAACGATCCTCTGGTTCTATATCAGTTTAACCGTGTCTGTTTTGGTCTCAAGTCAAGTCCCTACCATGCGATCCGCACAGTACAACAGTTGGTTCAAGACGATGGTCATCACTTCCCGCGCGCCAGCGCTATCATCGCGGATTCGCTGTATATGGATGACGTAGTCTACAGCGTAAGCTCCGAATCACGTGCAGTCCAGGTTTCGCACGAACTGATTAAACTCTTTAGAGGAGGTCAGTTCGAGTTGGTCAAGTGGACCAGTAACTCTCAAACTGTACTAAACAGTATTCCCGCGTCGCATAGGTTGACCGAACCACTAGAATTCGACAAGTCGGTAGAACAAAAGGTTCTCGGCTTGCGCTGGTGTAGGTCAAATGATTGTTTTGAATTTCTTATTTCCGCACCGCCAGACACGTGTACTAAACGTGCTATTCTGTCGGCCGTAGCTAGACTGTGGGACATCATGGGGCTTGTCGCGCCTGTAGTTCTCTATGCTAAACTACTTATCAAAGAATTGTGGTTACTGAAGCTCGATTGGGATGACACTCCCCCGCGTCACATCATAAATATTTGGCAAACTTTTCGCTCTGCCCTGCCGCTTTTAAATGATTTTAAAATCCCGCGCCATCTAGGTATTTTTGAAAATTGTATTCTTCGCCTCATTGGATTTTCCGACGCCAGTGAAAGCGCCTACGGCGCTGTCATCTATGCGCACGTCACTCGCAACGATGACGTAGTCGTTCAGCTGGTTTGTGCCAAGTCGAAGGTATCGCCGGTTAAACCATTGACTATCGCTCGACTGGAGCTCTGTGGTGCCGAACTCCTCGCTAAACTTCTTCGCCGTGTTCATGACACTTATAATCCGCGTTATAATGTTACCGCTATTTACGCATTCACCGATTCAAAGGTGACTCTTTGCTGGATAAATTCTTCTCCGCATCGTTGGCACACGTTTGTGGCCAATCGTGTCGTTCGCATCGTAGACAACGTCCCCGCGGAACATTTCTACCACGTAGCTGGTACTGAAAACCCAGCGGACTGTTTGTCACGTGGTTTAACACCTGACAAATTCATTGAGCACCCATTATGGTTGCACGGACCCGCTTGGGCTAAGCGCGACCCTTCCGAATGGCCCATACATAAGGTTACAGACTTGAATTCGGAACCCATTCCGGAAGAAAAGGTCCACGCGCATCCCATAGTCGCGGATTCAAGTTCGGAAAATTCGCTTCTACTCGCACTCGCAGAACGTACGTCGTCGTGGACTAAACTGCTGCGTATTGTTGTTTTCATATACCGCTTCATGAAAAAACTCCCGCGTCGGACTGACGCCGTTACCTCTAGCGACCTCGAGTTCGCTGAAACCATTTTGTTGCGTCATGTTCAAAGAAAACACTTCATGGATGATTATTCCGAGTTAAAAAATAATAAAATTTGTTCACCCGCTCTTATTAAACTCAAGCCATTTGTAGATGGTGATGATTTAATCCGCGTTGGGGGTCGATTAACTCATTCGGCTGAGGCCTATAGTACTAAACACCCGGTAGTGTTACCCCGACATGATCGCATAGTTGAAATCCTCGTAGACTATTATCATATAAAATATTTACATGCAGGTCCAGAACTCACTATGTCGTTATTGCGCCATAAGTATTGGATTTTGTCCGCTAGACGCATTATTCGTCATAGAATCCACAAGTGTAACGCATGTCACAGGTGGAGACCGCGACCTCATGGTCCGCCGATTATGGGCGATCTCCCTAAATCTAGAGTAAATGTTGCAACCAAAGCTTTTTCTCATACAAGGTGTGATTACGCTGGCCCTATACAGTATGTGCCCGTACGCACTCGAGGTGCGAAGAGTCGCAAGGGTTATTTATGTATCTTTACCTGTATGACTACTCGCGCTGTTCATATTGAATTAGCTACAGATCTTACGACTGCGTCGTTCATAGCCGCGTTGAAACGGTTTTTATCCCGCCGTGGACCGGTACAATGCTTGTATTCGGACAACGCGACCAATTTTCGAGGAGCTAATTCGTTTTTACGCGACTTGTATACTTTCATAAATAAAGAATACCGCCCGCGCTTTGAAGAGGAGCTCGCTGAGCATCGCATTAATTGGCATTTTATTCCGCCCGCGTCACCGCACTTTGGTGGATGTTGGGAGTCCATGGTGAAGGCCGTGAAGACTCACCTTTTCAAGACAATAGGTCAACAACTCCTATCTTATGAAGAATTAGTGACAATTCTCTCTCAAATAGAGTGCCTGTTGAACTCCAGACCTCTTACTGTTCTTAGCGCTGACCCGGAAGAGCCTAAAGCTCTTACCCCTTCGCATTTTTTACATACTGTACCGCTTAACTCATTGCCCGCCGCGGAAGTAGGTTTACTGTCTGATCACCTGCTTCAAAGACACTCTCTTATGGATAAATTAGTCCAGTCGTACTGGAAAAGATGGCGAAGCGAGTATCTTCATAGTTTACAATCACGCTTAAAATGGAATAAACCTGATGGAGACATGATTAAGGAAGGCACTGTAGTAGTGATAGTTAATGATAATGCGCCTCCTCTATCCTGGCCTCTAGGTGTTATTGAGAAGTTGCATACGTCTATAGACGGTAGCACACGAGTCGTTTCAGTACGCACTTCTAATGGGATTCTTGTGCGACCTGTGGTCCGCTTGTGCCCCATTCCTACTCAGTAATATCTTATTCAGTCCATTCCCTCTTTAGTTAGATTTAAGTGTAATTTCACTGTATATATTATTATATCATTCTCTTTAAAGGTGACCCTTTAAGGCCGCGAGGAATGTTAACGCCATTACTTTCTTTAGTTTTATATTTCATGCCTAATTACTGGCAACTCTAATTAATTAGTATCTGTGTAACATAAAGTTCCTTCCGCTTTCCTTCTCCCTTCCACAACCCTTATAATGCCTAAGTGAGAGCGAGAAGGAAGATCCGCAATGGCGCGCATACGCTGCCGCCAAGAAGATCCGCCAGTTCTCAACCAACATCGACGCCTGTGGGTAAAATTAATCCCAAGTCGAAAAAGGACTCATATTTTCACCGCGAAGAACGAAGATTGCTATTGAACAGTGCAAGTGCGTGTATGTGTGTTGTGGAAAGTGCAGATTCTCGTCCGTACGTGATATCCTGGACGCGCCAGCCACGTGGCTAAGGAAACCCTTCTCGTCGTGTCGCCATAGCTCACCAGGCAGGTACCATCATCATTTTCCCACACCACCAAAACACCTACTTGTGTCACCGAACCGCCCCTCATACAGTCCACTAAGAAAATTTCGATTTTCACCCCAAGGCTTTAGGCCGCCGCAACAGTAGGATATGATGGTATTAACACAAAGATACTAAAACATGTGACTATGGAAATAAGCGGACATTTAAGTCACATAATTAACTTAAGCATTAGTGCAGGTATAAACCCTGATGCTTTAAAAACATCAATTATTAAGCCACTCTTTAAGAAAACAAATAGAGAACTGATGGAATATTACCGACCAATCTCATTAATTCCAGTAATTTCAAAAATATTTGAAAAATATATTTATAAGGAACTGTATAAATTCATTGAAAGAAATGACATTCTGTGTGAGGAACAGAAAGGATTTCGAATCCATAAAACTATTAATATGGCTATATATGATTTTATATACAATTTCATTAAAAATGTTGATCACCGTAATCCTGTACGTAGCATATTTTGCGATATGACCCAGGCGTTTGACTATGTCCACTATCTTACTCTCTTAAAGAAATTGGAAGCCTACGGGATGAGAGGCAATGTCCTTAATTTTCTTAATTCATACCTACAAAATAGAAAACAAATAACTGAAGTCAATAAAATCAATATAGTAAATAAACATGAAGAGGTATTTCGGTCTTCAGAGCGTAAAGTGTTATTTGGGGTACCGCAAGGGAGTGTATTAGGTCCCTTTATATTTATATTATACATAAATGACCTACTTCAATGTATTGAACAACCGATAACGCTGTTTGCGGATGACAGCACTATTACAATACCCAGTAAAAGTGTAGAAGCGTATGAGAATGGTTTAAAATAGGCGATAAACTGGTTAGACGCAAATAATTTAAAAATAAATTAGAGCAAAACTAAAGTTATTCATTTTAGACAACAGACCCTTAGCATGAACTTAAACATACACTACAATAATGATACAATAGAAGAAGTGGAAAGTACAAAATTCCTGAGACTCGAAATAGATAAAAAACTAAATTGGAAATTACACATTAATATGTTATGCAAGAAAACCAGTAAGTCTGCGTACGCTCTTCACACTATGTCATCTATAATAAATACGGATGCTCTTCTTACTGCTTATTATGGAATAGTAGAATCACACGGTATGGGATCATATTTTGGGGAAATTCCACTGAAAAAGAAACCGCGTTCAAGGCACAAAAAAGATGCATTCGAGCGATGTTTAAACTCAAAACCACGGATAGCTGTGTACAGTACTTTAAAAAAAAATACAACCGACTTCCAAAAACAACACTACAAAGTGAAAAATAACTTTAATTTCGGAAGTCGGTGTCTAGTTAAATGTATTTTCGTTTTTTGCCACCGACTTCCGAAATTAAAGTTATTTTTCACTTTGTAGTGTTGTTTTTGGAAGTCGGTTGTATTTTTTTGTAAAAAAGTTTTTATTTTTCACTTTTTAGTTGTGTACCTACCCCACACAAATTCTAATGCCACTATCTGCAAAACAAACTAGAACATCATCCATTTAAAAGTGGGGAAAAAATACGTATTATTGAAGCTAACTCAAAAACTACCAAAGCAAAGTTAATCAATTTTATATGGGACCAACTGTGATGTATACCCTCTCGAACAAAACAAAAAAATCCAAATCGGTTAAGCCATCTTCGAGTAATCGGGGAACATACATAAAAAAAAAATAAAAAAAAGGTTCCGACGAATTGAGAACCTCCTCCTTTTTGAAGTCGGTTAAAAAGTACAAAATATTAACATTGCCTTGTCTATACATACTAGAAGTAGCTGTGTTTGTGAAGACAAACCCGAGTCATTTTAGACGTCTAGCCGACATAGTTCCGCGCAATCGACGGGATAACAGCATGCTATGTCTAGAGTCAGCCAAGACAGCACTTATGCGCAAAAGTATCTACTGCATGGCTCCAGTCATTTTCAACAAAATACCGTAGAGTTGGAAAGAGCTTCCGCTTACTTTATTTAAAAAAAGACTTCGTAGCTTTTTAGTGGTGAAAGGATATTATAATGTAAGTAAGTTCCTGAATGAAAAAGATTTTTAAGTTAGTGTATTTTTTTTTTGTATCTTTTGCATGCCTATATGGTAAAATATGGCTGAACTTGTTATGATTTTTGTTATCCTTTATACCCATATTTGCAAAATAAAATGATCTTTTATCTTTATAAAAACTCGCACTAAGGCCACAGTCAATACACACTTACATAATTATGCCGTTAATGAGGTACCAGGGAAGCCACAAGTGCAGAAGGAATTCTTGCCAAGCTCTTTGTCATCAAAGTTCATTATCCATGTACCGGAATGATCGTGCAAAAAACCAGCCGAGTGCGTGTCGGACCACGCACAATGAAGGGTTCCGCAGTTGGGATGAATTTATCCTAAGAACAAACTTAATTTTGTAGTTGAAAAACATGTTCTCCCATACATTACTACTGCAAATGTAAGATTTACGCACTATATTGAGCGATTTACCATGTTATTTTAAGACCATAGACTTTTTAAATAGGTTTTCTTGTAATCTATAGGTATAAAACTATTTTCTGTATTTTTTTTTTCAAAATTTTAGGCTCAATAGTTTCGGAGATATGGGAGGGAATGGTCAATTTTCGTCAATTTTCTTAAATAACTTTTAAACAATTTATTTTAAAATTATAAGAAAATTTATATGACCCACACAAAAAGCTTACACATTGATAAATGACACACGGTATAGTTTGCAAAACTTTTTTTTTATTTTCTTATTTGCTCCCCAAAAGTGACCCATATTCAAAATTCATTTATTTACTACACGTCCATGTTTGAATCACAGAAGTTCATAATGTGTGCCAAACAGCTTAATCGGTCCATTAGATTCGGAGCTAATGGGCTGTGACAGACGGACAGACAGACAGACAGTGATCCTATAAAGGCCCGTTTTTTCCTTTTGAGGTACGGCACCTAGCTTATCGAAGTACCGAAATGACGTAGCTTCGTAGTCAGTGACGTGGCTTATCAACGGAAGCTTATCAAAGTACCCACCCTTTCACGCTGCATAATCCGCTCTGTGACCTATTTACCGTAATGCACTTAAAAAGACAGAGTAACTCTAAACACTAGAGCCACAAGGTAAACTGCAAACAAACCTAAACCCCGGTTTCACCTACAAACGCCAAATGCACATAAAATCCTTCTAATTCCGACTCCGAAAAGTGGCTTCGTATTTGATCTTGCGAGTTTAAAACGCAGGCCGTCCAAATTTCAGGTGTGTGGCGTTGATAATCAGCGTCTAAATCAACGCGCTGCGGCGACCTCGGTTTTACCAATTAGACTCATCACTGATTGCAGACACTAGTGACGCTAATAGACACCGGGATCCGGGATCCAAATGACAGTTTGGGTAAGTTGAACGACAGTTTTCGTAGTTTGTTTAAGGATAAAATGGAACGTGGAAAAAGATGTGGGTATACAACATAATATGCGAAATCAGTACGAACTAATGCATAGACGTTTAAGGCTTTGTTAAAATCAACCTCGGGAGCACACACTCTTTTTGTACCACTAGAGTTATTTAAAACAGTCTTATTATAATTTTAATGATTACTGACCACTAGAACTACCCGTGCGTTTAATTAATGTCGCTATAACGGCAGCACGTTGTATAAAAAATGGGTTTCTACAAGACACGATATTGACATGGTTTACACGTGGTAAGATATAAGCGAGGAATCACACCGAATTGGGGCCCTGCAATAGCCAGTCTACCTCATGGATGGGTCCATCTTTACATAACGAGACTCCTCCGTGCCTCGAAAAGCACGTTAAGCCGTTGGACCCGGCTGTCATTCGTGGATCTTTGACAGTCGTTACGGGTAGTCAGAAGCCCGAAAGTCTGACAATCAGTCTTACCAACGGGTATCGTATTACCCAGTAACTGAGTTGTGGAGGTCAGATAGGCAGTCCCTCCATGTAAAATACTGGTATTCAGCTACATCCGGTTAGACTGGAAGCCGACCCCAACATAGTTGGGAAAAGGATAGGCAGATTGATTGAATAGCCAGCGTGTCTCAATATACCTTCTAAAGATCAATCAGCTTATACCCATTTTCATGTGGCTGTAATTTAACCTCGCGACATTTAACTCGTCATTCAAATAGAACTTTCTGCCTCCACATGTAAGCCTGCTAACAGAAATCTGCGTTAGAACCTAAAAGCCTGCCAAAATTAAACACATGCCGAATTTGCAGCGAGTGACATTTGTAATCAGTGTCGAAAATATACACGCCGCGGGTGGCTCGGTTTCAACAATTAGACTCCTCGGGGACAATAGTGATGTTTATCTACGGGTAATGCGTTAGGTTGCGGCGTGCGTGTATGACCAGATGTATGAACGTAAACGAGGCAAAATGAGTATGCAAGGATCGTATAGTCTATTTTTTTTAACAAACGAGTACTGAGTTATGTCTCTCGCACATTTCCGATATTGACAGAGTGAGATGGGTCATTGGTCGGGGTGAGGCCAACGTCTTTGTTCTTGTGTTGAAATTGTTAAGGCCCATTCATATTGGATACTTCTAAAATTTACTGTACAGGAGACATGTCCGCCATGACTCATGCACAAACAATATCGTCTGGTTCACTCAATAAAACACGTGCGACGCGCAGGTAGTCGATTACTCAACTGAGTACATGTAACTACAGCGTTTGGTTTGTGTGGAACGGACTTTATGTTGATTACATGGATCAATAACAACACAGTCAAAATTTTCGGTACTCGTTTGTTAAAAAAAAACAGACTTATAGCCGGTGGCGTTCTGTAGTTTCTGCCTACCCCTATGGGAAGAAGGCATGAGTTTATGTGTTTATGTTATGTATAAGGAAGTACAGTTGCAATAAGCAACAGCAGTTATTTTCATTTAATAAAATCATCATAATTACCTAATATTGTATTGTTATTTATTTATTATTTATTTATTTATTTATGTTAATACGGTTTGTGGACCAATTACATTAACACATACAGTAAATATAACATAATCATAAAAAAGACAACAAAAAAAAAAAAAATAGAACAAAGATATTATAAACAAAACACAAGTTTTAAATTTATGTGCTCTCACAAAAGTGAAGACAAGCGCACAAAACAGTTTTGAGATCATCTGCAAATAGGTCACAGTTCGGGTTGGCTTCCATGACGTTATTAAGCGCAGTCAGGGCGCGAGGAACAGGGGATGAGGCGCGGGCCACTGTTCGAGTTGTGGGCACGGCTAGTAGACGGTGTTTTCTACCACGGAGATAGCTGCTTGGAACGTAAAGGCGAATCAGCTCATTATGGAGATCAGGAGCATCTGTTATCCCACGACATATTTTAAATATGTCGTGGGATTGTATTATTGTTGTGCGAGAGCGGTGCTTCTGATCAGTCCCACTTGCTTCTGTCCAAAGTGCCCGTTCACTTATCCCTTTGATGACCTCAAGAATGCCACTGATGCCACAATCAACATGGCCATCTATACAGGGCTCAAACATTATAAAACTAAAGTACCATCGACACGAAAAGAAGAAGATTGTTTGCCTAAAAACCGGGACATAGCTGATTACTCTGCCATAAAAACACGTCATGTATTTTTAACCGACTTCTAAAAAAGGAGGAGGTTCTCAATTCGGATGTTTGTATTTTTTTTTTTTTTTTATGTTTGTTCGCGCATAACTCCGTCGCTTGCCAACCGATTTGAAAAAATATTTTTTTGTTGGAAAGGGTATACATCCCAAATGGTCCCATTTTTGTCAAAATCCAGTTCTGATGATGGGATCCTGGATAAATCGAAGGAACTCTTCAAATATTATAGGCACACCTATAGCGATTTGGGTATTTTTTATAGTAGCTCGTGCATTTGCTCTCGGAAAGCACCACTTGGTGAAGTGGAACTGATGATGAAGACCACAGATGGCTACCGGAACTACTCAATGATAAATATTTCACGGGTTGCGATTCGATTACTTTAATATGGTTGCTAAGCAATTTCCGCTCGTCACACAATGCGTGTGGTGAGTGGTTGTTGAGGAGTTCTCCTGGTTCTTACCAGCAGAACTCCTCAACAATTAACGTCCCAGCATCGGGAAAAGCAATATTTTGTAACGTGTGATGAGCAATTGACTTTAGACTATTGTAACTTATACAAATTATAAAAAGTGAAAAATAAAAACTTTTTTACAAAAAAATACAACAGACTTCCAAAAACAACACTACAAAGTTAAAAATAACTTTAATTTCGGAAGTCGGTGGCAAAAACGAAAATACATTTAATCAGACACCGACTTCCGAAATTAAAGTTATTTTTAACTTTGTAGTGTTGTTTTTGGAAGTCGGTTGTATTTTTTTGTAAAAAAGTTTTATACCTAGCGGAATCAATCTGCCTAGCCTTTTCCCAACTATGTTGGGGTCGGCTTCCAGTTTAACGGGTTGCAGCTGAATACCAGTATTTTATATACATGGAGCGGCTGCCTATCTGACCTCCACAACCCAATTACTCGGTAATACGTAATACCCCTTGGTATGACTCGGTAATACCCCTTGGTAAGACTGGTTGTCTGACTTTAGGGCTTCTGAAGGCCTGTAACGACGGGACCAACGGCTTACCGTGCTTTCCGAGGCATGAAGGAGTCTCGGTATGTAAAGATGGTCACCCATCCACGGACCAACCCCGGCAAGCGTAGCTTAACCTGATGGATTGATCCGTACGGCTGTTATTACTTAGCCATGAGTTCCTCTTCATTCTGTACCTAGCTATGATCCACAATTATAAAAAGTATGATTAATTCATTCAAATTTTGTACGAGAAATACAGTTGTAACGAGAAATAGTTGTGTTTATTTTCATTTTTGACATCTATAAAAATAAAAATGAATGGGTTATGTGATGCTAAGCGCAAATCTCGAGAACGGCTAGACCAATTCGGCTATTTTTTTTTCAAATATTCGTTGAAGTCCAAGGAAGGTTATTATGAAAAATTGGAAAATTGGCAAAAACTGAAAGAGCATTTTTTATGGGAACTTTGTATACGTCTTTCTACATTGTTCTCACATGTATATTTTCAACTTGAACGATGTAACCAATATTTTGTAAAAATATTATGATTTAAAAGAGTGTCCGTGGAGTTTCTTGCCCGTTCTTCTCCATAGGGATCTACTACGCTTTGGAATGGGCAACTAGCTTCATCTTTCTGACTGACCGACCCATTGACAATTCAAAAGTGCCTGTAATTGGTTTATTTGAAATAAATGCTTTGAGTTTGAGTTTGAGTTTGAGTATAAATTATTGTAATTTAGACAGGATAACGTCTGTCGGCTTAGCTAGTAAGTAATAAATTATATTGGTTTAAATGTATTAGAAAAAGCAAGAGTAGGAGTTCCTTAATCGCCAAAAAGCATTGCAGTTTCTATGTGTCAGATATACATGAAGAAAACAATAAGGTATTAAGGAGAAATTAATCTCCTGTGATTTAAAAAAAAAACAAAAAAAATGGCTTACCAGGAAGATTAACAGTAGCGTAATGTTTCTTTTTTAAGCGTTACAGTTAAATGGAAATATCGTCAACATAACTTTGTTAAACGTGCGAATAGAAAGTCCATAACTGACCAACTCACATTACTAGGTAGGGATCCTACCAAGTGCATTTTCATATGCAGAATACGTTGAGATCGTACACAGTTCTAAGAAAATCTCCTGTGTGATATTCCGTATCTAGATCCGATTTTCCGGGAAGTAGGTACAACACTAGCGTTCCGACTTGATTGACTACGATGTAATATAATACAGCTATTCATCCGCAACCTTGCGGTCATGCACGGGATTTAGATCGCATAGTACCTATTGGATAGTCAATGGTCAATAGGTATATACTGTACTATCCATAGGTAATGTACTTATTGTGGAACTGACAGTAGGTACATAAGGCACTAAATTTTACAATCACAAACAACAAAATATTTTGCCGTCGTATCGTTCATGTTCTATTTTATACAAAATGGCGATGAAGGAGTGAGATATAAAATAGTACTTACAGCGGTTAATCCAATTTGATACGTTATTTTCAAACAAAATTTATACCGTAAAACTGTTAATAAATAAACTACCCAAGATAATATTATAATAACTAGTATTAATTTACTGACCTCGTAATTTACAATTTTTACATGACTAATATGCATGCGCAAATTGATCGTCTACCAATTGCAATTGAAGCGATTGACAATACTACTAGAAATAATTATTGTTTTTAACAAAATTTTTTTATGCATACTTGTTGTTCAGCACACTTAAGGCGGAATAGTCAACATCGGCTTTGCTTGCTATTTATTAAAAATAGAATAGAATAGAAATTAATGGCAATTGATAGTTTCGGAGATTTTTCTTCGGATTTTTTTACGTTCCTTATTTGAATAATTCGGAATGGCAATGTTTGAACTACTCGTATATTCTAGTGATAGTTAGTGATATCATTCTGTAAATATTTATCTATTTTAATATGCTTATTTTTGTATAATTCTATGGCTAAATGTGTCATATTGTGCTATTTGTTTTTCATCAGGGGTGATTTTTCAGCAGAGACTGCAGATTGTCAAAATCGACTATCTACATCCCATTTCTCGCCGCTTTCCTGCAAGACTCAGCGTGATGATTAGCGACCTCTATCGGCGCCATTTGAATCTTAAGTTTCAATTCAAGTCTCTTATGCCCGTTTTCACCAACCCTAAGTGACACTTAATTTTTTTTTTATTTATTTATTTATTTAATCCTTAGTGATACAATTTTATCTTTTATATAACACCTGCCAAACTGCAGAGCAATTTGTCGGCAGTAGGTGAATCCCTAACTAAAAGTTCACTGTTGGATTTTCAGCTCTATGCTTATCAGCGCCGAGAGTTGAAAATCAAAGGGTTAGTGAAAAATCAGTCTACTTTTACGACACGCCAAGAAGAAGGCGTTGATCGTAACCGACACCACACGGCTTAAATAAATAATACATAATATACCTACACAGGGTGAAATTGTACACATCACTATGAACAACTTTTACTACAGGACCAAACCTGAAATCGCGAAAAAAATCGGTTATTCCCTACATTTACTTACTAGGTAAAGTTACTCAACACGCTGAGTCTCGCAGGAAAGCATCGAAAATGGCGAATATTTCCAGTTCCACATGGATTGCCACCAGGTGCCAATCGGTAATAAAATTCCCAGTTGCCGCCGGATGGCGACTGTGAAGTTATTGCCCCCACTTCAAATCACTGTATACTGCGGCGTAGGTCGCCAACCCCCCTCATCGTTGTCTGTCTTACGGCCGCGATGAGGGGGTTGGTGGTCAGACTTTTCCAATAATAGGCTGTGGATAGTTGATTTTGACAATCTGCAGTCTCTGCTTACTCCTATTATAAATATACCATAATATAAATATACGTAATGTATATCGTTGGGTATACCCAAATCGAAGATATCATTTCCCATTACGTTAATTTCTGTCATTTTGTACATAGGAACTTATACATACTTGCTGCTTGGGCACGCTCTTATCGTTAAAACGTATTTATATTTTAACATTAACAATGTCAAATAAAAATATCACCATTTATTATCAAAATTGCAGGGGTATTCGCACAAAGTTACACCAGTTACTCACTAATATTATTATGAATACATACGATATCATTATCTTAACTGAAACCTGGCTAACACCTGAAATTTATGACAGTGAGTTCATAGACCAGCGTTATAGTGTATACCGATGTGATCGTGATCGCACTGCTACTAATAAACAAGACGGTGGAGGTGTACTGATTGCAGTTTTACGTACTTTAATACCTTCTGAATTAGGTCTCTCATTAACACAGTATAGTGATCTCTCACATATGCACATTGAACACATTATGGTTGAGTTGCCTAGCACTGTCAACAATAAAAGACACATTGTTAGTGCTGCCTACATACCACCTAAGACTTCTGCTTTAGTGTATGATAAGCACTTTGAATTGCTACAAGAAGTGTTAGGCCATCCTAGTGTTGATAATTTCTTTGTTTTAGGAGACTATAATCTCCCTGAGGCTAATTGGCTAGTATCCTCTACAACGGACATCTCGAACATTGCTACATCACATTATTCTGGAGGACCCTCAGCCTGCGCAAATTTGAATATATTAATTTCAGTACTGGGTGCTTCTCAATTTAACAAGATTGTAAATATCAATGGTAAAATTCTTGACCTAGTCATTTCCAATAACCTCTGTGATGTTTGTCATGTCTCAACTGCATTACTTCCGGTTGACACTTACCATCCTGTCCTGACGTGTGAGACCAGTCTAAACGTCAAAATCACCCCCATGACTAAAACTCCTCTTCACAAATATTCGTTTCATAAGGCTAACTTTGACAATATTAATCGTAACATACAGCAACTGAACTGGTCTGAACTGTTATGCCCCATGAAATCAGAAGAGGCTCTGGCTAGTTTCTACACTGAGATAGATAATATTATTAAACAAGACACTCCTCTGGCCCGCCTTAGATCAACTAGCTATCCCATATGGTTCTCTCGTACTCTCGTAAATATTTCTAAAAAGAAACAGAAGGCATGGATTAAGTGGAAGAAATACAATAACATTTCTGACTATGAATCATTTTCGAACTATAGAAAACAGTTTAAGGATACATGTCTTGGGTGTTTCAGTTCGTACATCAGTTCTGTAGAGGATAATCTAAGTAAAAACATAAAACACTTCTGGACCTATGTTTCTAATCGAAAAGATAAACCTGGAATCCCATCTAAGCTTCAATACAAAAATGCTGAAACAACTGATCCAGGCATTGTATGTAATATGTTTTCCGACTTTTTTTTACTCGGTATATGAACCGCCATCTTCTTCGTTGCCACAATGGAAGCCTCCGCAGGACAACAACGCACTACACGATGTCTCTATTTGCGATCTTTATTTTAGTGAAGAGAACATATTGAAGGAGCTTAAGTCCCTGGATCCTGCTAAAGGCCCTGGACCTGACGGACTTTCACCTTATTTCCTTAGGAACACTGCGACTTCCATCTGCAAGCCTCTATTTATTATTTATAATAAATGTATATCCGAGGGAGTTGTACCTAAACTGTGGAAGCATGCGTATGTTGTGCCCGTTCACAAATCTGGTTCCAGACGTAGCGTAGAACACTATCGTCCCATTTCCATCCTGTCTGCCTTGTCGAAACTCTTTGAAAGGTTAGTCCATAATGAAATTTATCCTGCACTCCACAACATCATAATTCAACAACAACACGGTTTCGTAAAACGGCGGTCGACAAATACTAATTTACTATTATTTTCTAGTTTTTTGTTTGATTGTGTTGATTACCGTGTACAAGTGGATGCAGTGTATACGGACTTTTGTAAGGCTTTCGATAAGGTAGACCATGAAATACTACTTAATAAAATAGCGTTCAACGGAATCCGTGGTAATCTTCTGAGATGGTTTACTTCTTATATAACCAATCGCAGTCAGAGGGTTGTAATCAATGGTCACCAATCTAACATCGCACAAGTAACCTCTGGTGTGCCTCAAGGCTCTATACTTGGTCCTCTTTTGTTTATTTTATATATAAATGACATCAGCCAATGCTTTCGCAATACCAAGTTTCTACTATATGCCGACGACCTAAAGGTATATAGAGCCATACGACAAACAAATGATTGCCTTCTGCTGCAGCAAGATTTGGACCGACTATCCTGTTATTGCCAGAAAAATAAGTTGCAACTAAGCTTACCTAAATGTAACTTCTTAAGCTTTACAAAAAAGAAGACTAAAATAAACTATACATACATGTTGTGCAATGCCCCTCTACTGAAAGTGGACTTTATTCGTGATCTCGGTGTTATCATTGATTCTAAGCTTTGTTTGGATCTACATATAGGAAAGATTGTTAATAAAGCGTATCAACTATACGGATTTGTATTACGATCAATAGTTGATTTTAAAAAGCCTTCTTCCTATATTTACTTGTATAAGTCTCTAGTACGCTCTCAATTAGAGTATGCCGTGTCCGTCTGGAGTCCATATTACAAAAAGTACGTTGAAATGATTGAGCGTGTTCAGTACAAATTCCTGCGTACCATGCATTATAGATGCTATGGATATTATTTGTCTTATAAAGATTTACTTGCAAAGTATAAGCTCGCAACACTTGAAAATAGACGTAAGTATTTAGAAGCCATGAATTTATATAATATTGTTAAAAATAAATTTGACTGCATTGAACTGTCCAACATGTTGTGTTATGCGGTTCCTAGGACAGTCCATAAGCGAAAGGTGCGCGCTGGCAGATTATTTTCAGTGGGCACTTGCAAGTCCAACTCTGGTTTGCGTTCGCCTGTTCGCAGAATGGTCGATTCCTATAATAGGACTTTTGAACATATAGACATTTTTGCATGTCCTCCCTATAAGTTCAAAAGCCTTATACTCAAGGAGCTTTCTTGAATTGTTATTTTATATTTTTTTTTTTTCGTGCCATTTTTTGAGTGTCATTACATGATTGTTACACACCCATTACACACACATAAACACACCCCCACACACACTACACATGTACACTTTATTATTATTATTTTAAACACAATACGCAATGTACTTTAGAAAAAAAAAAAAAAAAAAAAAAAAAAAAAAAAACTTATTTGTAACCCTAGCGATTATTCTCATTGTTTGTATCCTGTAGTTAATCTGTGAACAGCGTTGTGGGCTGCAATATTGTCTATATGTTTTGTGTATTTCTTTTTATATGTTATATATTGTAGCTGTTAGTTGTTCCTTTTTAAAGAAAATAAAAAATAAAATAAAATATCTTAAAATAAACAAAATCACCCCTGATGAAAAACAATCAACCTGCTTAGCTTTTTCCCAATTATGTTGGGGTTGGCTTCCAGTCTAACCGGATGCAGCTGAATACCAGTATTTTACATGGAGCGAATGCCTATCTGTCCTCCATAACCCAGTAACTGGATAATTCGATACCCCGCCTTGGTAAGACTGGTTGTCAGACTTTCGGACTTCTGACGACCCGTAACGACTGTCAAAGATCCACGAATGACAGCTGGGACCAACGGCTTAACGTGCTTTCACAGGCACAGAGGAGTCTTGTTATGTAAAGATGGTCACCCATCAAACAGACCAACCCCGGCAAGCGTAGCTTAACCTGATGTATCGACCCGTGCGGCTGTTATTACATAGCCACGAGCTCGTCATGATGCAAAACAAATAGTGCAATATCACACATTTAGCATCGAACCTTACAATAAAATATTTACAGAATGATATCACTAAATATCACGAAAATCCTGTATCTGGTCGCTCTGGGTTTTTTTTTTTTTTTTCATAATTAAGCATTCTCCTTTGGCACACAAATAGTTTATAACCAGGATTAACACATAGAATATTTTATATCCCAAGGGAACGACCTAATAACATTCCCTCCTGGAATAATTTCCGAAATCCACGCAGGCGAAGTCGCGATTAGCTAGTGCATTTATATTTTATCAGACATGAGCTACCTTCGTCTCTTAGATCAGCGATCTACTTGATAAGTACTGAGAAATCATACGTAGAATTTCTAATTTATTATTTGGGATACCTATAGGTACTAATTCAAATACAGAACGCGCGGTTACGTAGTTTGGTGGGCTTAAAATAAAATGTATACAAATGTTTAGTCCAAAATAAATGTTTGTTTTTTATAATTAAATTATGTTCCTATTAAAAACTCACATCGGCATCACAATTAAAATCGATGAGCATCCGCAATAATTACAATAAAATACGAAACAAAAATAAATCAATTCCCTCCCGTATTTTATAGCCATTCGCAAAAAAAATCCGGATTTATTTATAGGAACACGGGACACGTCATTAAAAACTACGTCAGTGTTACCTGTTCGGTTTTACACGTGCTGCCATACAGTTTACATGTGTATGCGCCTCTGCGGTGAAGCATCGCGTGTCGAATGTGTTGCATTGATTACTCGGTCATATTCTCGGTTTACATGATTTTCGACCGCCGGTTACTGCTAAGCATGAGGTCCTGGGTTCGATTCCCAGAACTGGCAAAGTATTATTGGGTTTTTTGAAAACCTACCGACAAACTGTCTTGCAGTTTGGCAGGTTTCTATAATTTGTAAAGTGTTTGGTCCAAATAAATGATATCATTATTTTTATAAGGAATTTCTCAGTAGCAACCCGGAGTCTGTATTTGTGCCCGGGTGATGGCAATAGGCTCGCCCCCTGTTACAAGGGACTGGCAAAATGTAGGTGTACTATACACACACACCCTCTGCCTGGAGATTACAGGCGTAATGTTATGTTACTGCGTTAAAGTAGGACGAAAATCATGGAAAACGAGGAGCTGCAGATAAAAGTGTGACTAGAATAATATTAGGTCTTTACCTATGAAATTGCCGTTCTGCAGTACTGGCCATTTCAAATCAAAATAATTTTTGTTTGGCTAAGAATTCTAATTTCAAATTAATTTTATTTTAAGAACATAGATTTTTTTTTCCAATAGTAGTCATTTGTTTATTGATTAGTGTTACATTTTCATCGCATTCCAATCTTTTTCGTCATCATGGATGCGTTAAAAATTCGAGTAATTATGGAATATGAGTACCGTCGTGGCAGCAACGCGGCACAAGCGGCACGCAACATCAACGACGTTTACGGAGCTAACACTACAAACCAACGCACCACTTGTTATTGGTTTGCTCGCTTCCGTTCTGGAAATTTCGACCTGAAAAATGAACCTCGCGGTCGTCCGAAGACTTTGGTCGACAATGACGAATTAAAGGCGATTGTGGAAGCTGATGATACACAATCTACGGCTGAATTAGCAGCAGCTTTCGACGTTAGCGTCAAAACAATATTGGTCCATTTGCGTCAAATTGGCAAGGTAAAAAAGCTTGACAAATGGGTGCCCCACGAACTCAATGATCGCCAGCGCGAAGTACGCGTCGAGACGTGCCTTGCACTGCTCAACAGACACACAAATGAAGGAATTTTGAACCGCATTGTTACCTGCGATGAAAAATGGATTCTGTTTGATAACCGCAAGCGCTCAGCAAGTTGGTTGGATCCTGGTTCAGCACCTAAACAATGCCCTAAACGAAAACTTACCCCTAGAAAAGTGATGGTCACTGTTTGGTGGTCTAGCGCCGGTGTGATTCATCACAGCTTCTTACCAAACGGGGTGAGCATTACTTCAGATGTGTACTGTGAAGAACTGAACACAATGATGGAGAAGCTGGCACATCTCCAACCAGCATTTGTCAATCGCTCGTCTCCGCTGCTCCTGCACGACAACGCGCGACCTCATACTGCACAGCAGACGGTCTCCAAGTTGCAAGAACTGGGGTTGGAAGCTCTCCGTCATCCGCCCTACTCACCAGACCTTGCGCCTACAGACTACTACTTTTTCCAGAATTTGGATAACTTCTTGGCGGGAAAAAAATTCAATACCCGAGAGGCAGTACAAAATGCCTTTGAAGAATTTGTTGCCTCCCGTCCAGCTGATTTCTTTAAGAAGGGCATCAATAAACTGCCACTGCGTTGGCAAAGATGCATTGAATGCATGGGTGATTACTTCGATTAATACAAATAAAAAATGCATGAAAAAAATTCGTTTAAATTTATTCATACAAAACGGCAATTTCATAGGTAAAGACCTATTATGTGGTTTTGTTATACGGGTGGAATGTTACTCAGTTGGTAAAAATTGACAATTGCAATTGATCGTTTCGGGAACCCTTTACAAATCAGCACACACATCACGCACACTATAAATCAATTCATTATTATTTTGAAAATGGCTTCGTGTGCGCCACGCCCGCTTTCTCAAAATCGTCGTAATCTTGACAAAAACTCTCAACAAATCGAGACCTTCAATGAGATTGTCTTCCCACGAAATTAGAAATGCTCAATACTGCATTACTTAGCCATAACCTTCTCCAAACACAACCACTGAGCCAGATGACATTCTCATCTATTACCAGCCTTGCCAAGTTCGTCACCACACACAGCCTAAAACCACTGCTATAACCCTACTATTAAAAGAAGCAGTATCCCAACTCATTAAAAGCCGTAAACATTAAAGCTGTACATAACTCATTGCGAGCGCGACAATCGCCCGCTCAGCACGTAATTGTGGCGCGACCACAGGCTAATTATTGTGCCACGAATTCACACTGAGGCCTTATTACGTGAGTTTTTATGGCAACCAGTTGTTGATGCAGGCGGCAGGATATTTGAATAAGGAAAACAAAGGACAGTTCAGAAAGAAAACAAGGAAAAGAATAAACATGTTTAAGTTGATCAAGCCTCGTTGATATAATGCTGGCTGACATTCAATCATTCAAATATGGAATATCTTCTGTCAAGAAAAACAATCCTGGTTTTCTTGACAAGAGGACAGAGAGGAGAATCTGGTCAGGGCTTGGACCTGGTAGGGGTGCTTTATAATTTATTCTGAGCTTAAAAACAAAGGGCTTCAGCCCCAGTTAAGAGTCCCTCTTGTATTATTTGATAGTTCAGTTGATCTCCTACTAAGGCTTGCTGTTTTTATCACAAATTGCTAAATACAGAGAGCAGTTAGTGGACCTATCGTAACGGCTTACAAGTTGTAGGTTTCATCACCACTAAGCAGTGGTGATGAAACCTCAACCTTGAGAGCTCAAAACGGTGAAGGAAAATATCGTGAGGAATCGGCATGTCCTACAACCAAAAATTCGAAGACATGTGACATCTACCAACCCGCACTGGGCCCACATGGTGGATTACGGCCCACTCCCTCTCACAGAGAGTAGGCCTGTGTCGCAGCAGTGAGAACATTATAAGCTGATTATGCTTATGCAACTACACATTAAAAAGTACCACCAGACATTCATACCACACAGAGAGTTGACAAACTGGTAGTTCTCAGACGCACAGATACCGAAACTTGGAAGAATTGTGTAGTTATCTCATAAAACTGACTTCTTATTGTAAGGAAATCCTGTACAATGCGAGATCAGCTTATACTAGACATGTATAGCTTGATCTGTAGCCGTGCGTACAGCTCAAGCAGTTCGAGTATTTTCCGGTGATTCAAAATCAAAATATTTTATTACACATAAACCTACATGGGCACTTATGAAACGTCAGAAGCTAGGTGCACGGTTCCAAATTGGTCGTTTCCTATGGAGAAGAGCCGGCAAGAAACTCCATGGTTAGTCTTTTAAAAATAATTGGCTTTCACAATATTTTCAAATAACAGTGTTAATATGTATGGGAGGACAATGTAGGCCTTTCAACAACTACCAGGTACTTACGAGTAACAAAATAGAAAATACTCAACAAATGTACAGTCTATTATACGTGCAACGTTCTCTCATTCACAAAATAGAAAATAATCTAATTAGAAGATTAATAAAGGAATAAAAATCTATGACATGACACAAATGACTGATTGCCATTACAACTACAGTAACAAATCTGAATAAATTTCATGTTCACAAAAATATAAATCTGAAAAAAATCATTTTAAATTTGAATTGTAGTTATATAATGTCAAATAATGAGATGATTAATAATAATCTGTTATGTCAAAGAAGAATGTAAAAATTATATAAAAAAATAAGCATCGTAATTTGGGAGCAGTTAATAATTACTTAAGTACATAATCATGCTGTTAATGAGGTACCTACCAGGGAAGCCACATGTGCAGAAGGAAATATTGCCAAACTTTCTTGTCTTCAACGGAGTCTTTAATCTTATAATATGCTTTTTGATAAGGACACGTGATTGAGCATGCAACTCTCATTGCCAATATCAAGGGTGTTATAATTTGGTACTTATTTAGCTTAGTAGTATTAGAGGACTGGTCATTGTTTGCAAGAACCTCACGATTAACGACACACATTCATCGTTCGATTCAATTTGACACCGACCTTCGCCACTGCTATGCTTCAGGATGTATCAGAAAGATGTGGTCTTTATTTAAGGGTGTGGTACAGACCATCATACTGAACAATTTTCTCCATGGGACCAACATCGTAATCGAGAAAAAAATATCAGCTGTCCCGTAAAAATTTGCTTCAATACCTGCTCGACCCAAATGTATGGGACGGCTGGTATTTTTTTCGATATCGATTACGATGTTGGTCGCATGGAGAAAGTTGTTCAGTTTGATGGTCTGTAGGTACCACACCCTTAAATTTGACCACATCTTTCTGATACATCCTGTATATCTGTTAATTGTCTTTAGTTAATTAAACAGCATGACCATCCCGTATTTGTACAAATAAAAAAATAAAAACATTGAACAACCAGCAAGATCTAAGCAACCATCACACAACAGTCGCCTCTACCCTTTACATAGCAACACACACCCCACGACACGACAACATGACCCACGCACGTACAAGTGACGTCACAAATTAAAACCCGGTAAGAGATGATAAAGTACGTTTTAATACCGGGACTAAAATGAGATGGGACAAAGCGAGGGTAATTCTAAATTTTGTTTGTTGTTCTCTAACTTTTGGAGAGCTGTGGAGTTGCAAACGATTTGTAAACTCAACGTGTTGGCGGAGGGTAGTTTTGAGAGTCTAATTTTATACTGGATGATGCTTATTTCTAAAGTATTTTAATGCCATGTTAGTTAATTCAGTTTTAGCACACCAACTATTCAAAATGGACGACACAAATGCGTGATAGAATTAGGTGAAAAGTGGGAAAAACTCTCTTCCATGCAAAAACTCGTCCACAAAGATTTCAAGTAGGGGGTAAAAGGTGGCAACCTTAGGCATTTAAGGCATAGCCACTACTTCATAGTCATAATAAAATCAACCTGTTGACACCTATATGCTGAGACCGAACCTCTTTTTAATTTACAATAAATCTGCCTAGCCGTTTCCCAACTAATATGTTGAGGTCGGCTTCTAGTCTAAAGATGGTTATCCATCCACGGACCAACCCCCAAAAGCGTAGCTTAACCTGATGGATCGACCCATACGGCTGCTATTACTTAGCCACGAGCTCTTCATCAAAATGTATAATTATGATTATATCACACGAGCTTACTGCTTGATGTAGAGTTGTTTCCACATGCCCAAAAGTGTATGTTTATAATAGTGCTGTCGATCTCGCTACGTTTTACAGTTTGTACAAAAGCGTCAACAGTTGTTTTAGTATAATTCCGACAATCACTTCAACCCAATAAGAAATGACTGTTTATTGCAGTATGCAATCTTAAAACCAGACTAAGTTTTTAGTTCAGGATGCCAGAAAATCTTGTTTCCTCTTACAAAAATCTTATATTCCACTTGTACTTACTTACTTAAAAACTGTAAGTCGGCTCGCGACGGCGGCTGGCGTCGGGTGGGCGTTTTGCGGTCAAGTGGCCGCGCCAGTCATTCTTCAGTGTGAAATTTTAGAGTCTTATAAAGAAGTTTTTATACTTATTTTACTTGCTAGGCGTGGGTAAGGCTTTTTCTTTCGAGAAAAATCCTGAAAAATAAGAAAGAAAGTTTAGACTGATTGAAAAGTACAAAGCTACAGGTTCTTTTGGCGCCAAAATTGGTTCTAAAGCCACCATCTTGTTTTTCCAATACTATTTCTGTGAAAATTTCAAAAATATTTCAAAATTTAAAATCATTTATTCAAACTAAGCTGAGAATCAGCACTATTCGAACGTCAAAATTACATAAAACAGTCCTTCTTCTTCACCACTTCCTAGTGCTTTAGCTGGGAAGAAGTGGCGCAACAAACTCCCCAGCAGCACAGCTGTCTGTTCAGTTAGAAAAACATGATTCTATACAGTAGTATGCAAAATAATTTACATTACACAACACAAAACATTAAATAAAATTATTTTTATTTATTTATTTATTTTTTTTATTTTTTTTTTCAGCTAGCACACGCCAATATACCAACAAAAAATTTCGAAAACTATACTCAAGCAGATTTATAAACTAAAAACGTAATTTACCAACAACGCCCCTCTGCACTGTCAATGTCATTCAGACGCCAAGAACACCTTGTAGCACTCCACAGTATTGAAGGATGGCAACGCATCATAATTATTAAGTAGCAATTTAGCAGTTGTAATTACGTTTATTTCAAGTCTTATATTTTATTTATTTTTGTTTTATGTATGAAATTTTAATTTCTTAAGAACTAGCGTTTATTCGTTTTTCGTTTGTATAAATTTTACGTAATAATATTAATGTTATAAGGATAAATTTACTGTTAATTCTGGACGTTTTTAGTAGTTGTATGGTTTTAAATGGGATTTTTTTTATAGATATTCCATACATATTTCAAAATTCTGAGGCTGCTATGGACTAAACCACCATTTAAGAGATATTATGATATATTTTTAATTTAATTTTCTTATGTAAGTAGTCAATCCACGAGATCCAAAAATTCAGTCGCGCATTTTTTGAAAAGCTTGCTTCCGAATTTTGGCTTTCTAAAAATAGATAAGAAAAAATTGCGAAAAGCGAGGCGGCTATGTACGCACGGCTACAGATCAACCTAAACATTTCCAGTATAAGCAGATCTCGCATTGTACAGAATTTCCTTACAATGAGAGGTCAGTGTAAACTGGAAATGTATAGCTTGACTTGTAGCCGTGTGTACTATACTAATAATTATTCTCCACAACTCAATAGTCAAAGTTGTCGAAGTCTTTCAGTTTCTCAGAATAAGAACGCCTGGCCATTTAACACAAAAATCACTGTCGAAATATAATAGCGCCCACATTCATCGGTAACTCAACGAAGCAAAGTTCATAGAGCTTCTAAAATCAATCAGGCACCAGTGAACAATTCTACTCACTTATTATTTTAATTAGTTACTGGGATCCGTGTTACTTGACAGTCCCAACAACTGACATTGTCTGAATGAGTTGTAGCTATAAAATAAATAATTGACATATCAGTCCAGACTATCGCAGTCCACTGCTGGACATAAGCCAACACCTTGGTCTCCACCTTCCACATCCAGTCTGTTCCAGCCACTTTTTTAAGGTCGTCGGTCCATCTAGCCGGGGGCGTCCCACGCTTGCCGATACGCGGATCCAGGATTCGTCTGCTCCACCGGCCATCGGTCTTTTGACAAACATAGCCAGCCCACTGACACTTTCGCTTGCTTACTCTGCAAGCTATTATATTGGTAACTCCGGTTCTTTTCCGGATACTAAACCTAATTGACCTACCTGTCGGCACGGCGGCGCTAAAAATAAATAGACAAATTACAAATCCGGAGTCACACATAATCTGTTTGATTCCTAACATGACGTGCGACTCCGGATTTTTAATTTGTCTGTCTTTTTTTCATTTCAGATGAGAACATTTTCTTGTTTCATACTTTTTAGAGTATGATTTTTCAGTAGTCGGGTTTTAGTTTTTAAAGTTACTTTTTATTTAAATTATTTTGGGGTTATAATTTCGTGATAAAGTATTTGCAGAGCCACTTTACAGCTTTAAAGAAGCACACACATCTGAGGCGTGATTTTAGTAATTATTCCCTATATTCCCTATTATCGGATGCATACAAGCAAAGCGGTGAGCAATAGCTAACAATATACTCGTATATATATATATATATATATATATATATATATATATATATATATATATATATTTGAAATGTACTAATTAAACCCTTTCATTTGATACCCCACACGGCAAAATAAAAAAAAAAAATATTTTCATTTTTTTTACTTCATGACTTTATGTCCTCTAGAGGGCGCTATATTCAATTTTATGTGACGTATATAGCCTATAACCAGCGATCGGCTAAGACGCTTCTAACGACGCCTCATTTGTCAAATTATGATAAGTAGTTTGGAAGTTATGAGGGAACAGATGAACATACATACATACTTAGATACATACATACATACATACCGGTCAAAATCATAACCCTCCTTTTTGCTTCGCCGTAGTCGGGTCCAAAACACGCCAAAATTAATAAGGATCTATTCCCGATAGCAATTAAAAATAATGGTATAGACACTTGATACGGCCACAGAACGTGCCGGTTGCGGCTTATGCATTTTGTATCTGTCGAGGTTTTTTCATAATAGGTTTCAGTAATTATATTTATTTTGTTTTTTGTAAATATTTCTATCATGGTTGAAACACAGAGTGGCGATTAGGTTACTCGTATCACATTTAGGGCCCGTTTCAATTAAAAGTTCCTATTTACTTACTTGACAGATAATTTCATACAAATTCTGTTCCATTTTTAAATTTATTCGGTAAGTAGTGACTATTCGGACATCGTGAAATAGGCCGTAATTGAAACCACGTATTTAGCATGACTCTGGACCCCCATGAGCCCATGAGTTTTAAATTTTTCGTTAGTTATTTTTTTTTAAATCTACTGTTTCCTACAAAAGTGCAATACCTACGCGGTCAAAATGTATGGAACCGCTATTTTTTCATTATCACCATCATCATTATTTCAGCAGAAAGACGTCCACTGCTGGACATAGGCCGCCCCCAAGCACCGCCACCGCGACCTGTTCTCTGCTTGTGCCGGTTTTTGTTACTTAATAATGCTATATGTCGTTGACCACAATGGACTGTATGAAAGATGACATGGCTAGAGAGTGAGTGAGCACCGAGATGACGACTAATAGAGAAGTATGGAAAAGCCGGCCAAATGCGTGTCGGACCACGCACAATATAAGTCGCAGTTGAAAGTAATTTATTCCGAAAATAAACTTAACATCGTAGTTGAAAAACGTGTTCTCCCAAACATTGATATTATGTCAAGGTCAATTCTCCAACTGCAAATTTATGTTTGTAATTCCAAAATAATATTTTTTATTGGATAAAATTACAAATTAACAATTTTCGGACTTTTTTCTTTACTTGTGCTGTGAGACCTTGCTTCTTGCTAAATTTCATGATTCTAGGTCAAAGGTACAAACCCTATAGGTTTTGATTTACTTGCGAGTATCAAAATATGTCGAGTTTTCCGTATTTTTTATTGCGTTGATTTAGAAGCTTTGTTTTTTTTAAAGATCCAAGGAAAGCTACGGGGGGGGGGGTGTTCTTGATATTAATATCAACTTTATACCTCCACGCATTGTTAAAAAAACTGACAGACAGACAGACGGACAACGAAGTGATCCTAAAAGGTTTCTGTTTTTTTCCTTTTGAAGTAGCGAACCCTAAAAAAATACATGTTGCGCCAACCTCAATTAAATTTGGATAAGGACAGGAGAATGATGATGCTGACGACAATCTGTTATGGTTGTAATATCAATTTAATTTAGGCTCATTGCGAAATTGTTTCATCACCTCTGAAAACATCTTGAGGAAACCAACAATTCGAAGACATTGACATCTATTATAATAACCTTGACTTGGCCCGAGTGTTGGGTTACGGGCCCCACTCCTCTCAGAGAGGAGGCCCGGGTCCCAGCAGTGGGAACATTATAGGCTGTTATACATTGCGAAAGACCACAAAATCCTAATCAGCCGCTCCAAATAAAAAAGAGCTCCCCCGAACATCTATAAATCTAGACCGCCTAAAATACACTGGCGGCCATGTCAAATATTCAATGCACATTCCAGTGTCGAAGATTCATAATTTGTAGTAGTCCAGCAACGCCCACAAATCACCCGGTGTTGCCAGCTTTGAGCTTCGCGAAATATGCCAATATATCCGTCCAAACGATGAATAATAGCTGTGTTGCCACACTCGAAAAATAATATTTGGCCTTTTGTTAGTGGCTTTTCATATTTTTTTTAGACATTAAACTGAATTTATTTTGTTTGTTTTAGGGTTGAGTTAGAAAAATGGTGGGCAAAGGAGTATCGGTCAACGCAGATTGTTTGTTAAAATTCGATTGGAAGCAATTTTTTCAGCATTTAAACATCATGACTCTCGTTCAACTCGTCAGTTCATGTTTGAGATTAAAACCAAAAATTATTCTAAATGTGTAGGGTTGCTGGTTGTGAAAATAAAGCCCCTTTGAACTTGATGATAATTTATTGGCAACTTAACTTATATTTAAGTTACACGTCACAATAATTAATTTATCATGTAGTAACCCTAAGTGGAGGGATGAAAGGGACCGCGTGGCTGTTGCCCTTCAGACCTCCCCTAGCTGACTAGTTCCTGAAGACTGCTAGGCTATTGAAGCAGGAACTAGGCTTACATAGGATCAGAGAAGGCTGCGTTTCTACCGAACTCTAAATTTCTAGCTGATGACGATTTGTTCGAAGACAGCTCTACGTATAAAGGCGGACAGTTGACATGTGTGTGCACAATATCTACACGTAATCGTCTGTGTTGTTGTCTTCTAGTTTATGAAGCTGCTCATCGTAGTGCTTTGGATAAGTTACACTAGATGGCGTTGTATGTTTGTTAAAGATTAAATCGGAAAACAAGCCCGATCTGCTAGCAAACCATTCTCATTGGAAAGCCGGAAAAACCGTCCATTTGCACAAAAAAACTTCTACGCTGAACACCATTAAAAACTAATAATTCGGCTAAAGGAAACACTAAATCTCTAAACCCTTTTCTAAAGTCGTTTTAAAGAACATTATAACACCTCAAAAGACCATGTTTTATGCGGAGGGTGATTCTTTGTAGCGCAAACAAATTATTATTTTCAATCAATAAAACAAAAACCGATCACCTAGCACCTCTACAACACAACGCCATACGTATATCGTAGCAGTAAGGTTGATTTTCATAGTGCAAGTGTAACCACTGATGTAATTACTATAAAAGTGCTCCCGCTGCGTTTGACCCCACGACCCCCGATGGCTGGCAGCAGCAAAGAGTAATATTTTGAATGGGCGAGCCGTAGTCATTAATTAGGAAGATGGGAAGCGAGCCAATTAATCAATCGGTGGGTTGCGTGGCGCCCCGAACTGGTGGATAAAATTTACTAGTATTGGTATATAATATTTATAATGATCGGATAGGATATAATGTAAGGAAAGCATAATATAATAACTGCACGGGTCAATTGATCAGGTTAAGCTACGCTTGCCGCGGTGGAAGTGTGACCATCTTTACATACCAAGACCACTCCGTGCCTCGCAAAGCACGTTAAGCCGTTGGTCCCGGCTGTCATTCGTGGATCTTTGATAATCGTTACGGGTCGTCAGAAGCCCGAAAGTCTGACAACCAGTCTTTACCAAGGGCTATCGGTTTACCTAGTACCTAACTGGATTGTTGTCAGATAGGCCTAGTCTTTTCCCAACTTTGTTGGGGTCGGCTTCCAGTCTAACCGGATGCAGCTGAATACCAGTATTTTACATGGAGCGACTACCTATCTGACCTCCACAACCCAGTTACTGGGTAATATGATACCCCTTGGTAAAACTGGTTGTCAGACTCGGACTTCTGACGACCCGTAACGACTGTCAAAGATCCACGAATGACAGCCGGGACCAACGCCTTAACGTGCTTTCCGAGCCACGGAGGAGTCCCGTTATGTAAAGATAGTCACCCATCCACGGGCAACCCCGGCAAGCGTAGCTTAACCTGATGGATTGCCCCGTGCGGCTGTTATTACTTAGCCAGGAGCTCCACGAATTCATGAATAGATAAATGATGTTTTTTTTTTTTTCAAAAAACCAGCCTATTACTGTCCAGACCTCGTCTCGTGAGCCACGCTTGTTCATTGCGTGTTCGCGCCCCCCTAATATCGGAGTTCTCATGACGCTTCAATAAACAATTTTAGACAAAAATTAAATAAAAGATTAGTAAATTAAATAGTATAGCCTCAATGTAATTAGCTGTGGTAGAACGCACGTCAGTGAAAGTAAAACCAGCATAGGCTGACCTCTGATTCTAATGAAACGCGGTAGTATGCTAGGCTAGATCAAGTATGACCTTCAACCTTTTTTTACAAAAAAAATAGAAACGACTTCCAAAAACAACAAAATGAAAAATAACTAATTTCGGAAGTCCGTGTCTGGTTAAATGTATTTTCGTTTTTTGCCACCGACTTCCGAAATTAAAGTTATTTTTCCCTTTGCAGTGTTGTTTTTGGAAGTCGGTTGTATTTTTTTGTAAAAAAGTTTTTATTTTTCACTTTTTAATTACTTACCCCACACAAATTCTAATACCACTACCTGCAAAAGAAACTAGAACATCATCCACATAAAAAGTGGGGAAAAAATACGTATTATTGAAGCTAACTCAAAAACTACCCAAGCAAAGTTAATCAATTTTATGAGACCAACTTTGAGGTATACTCTCTAGAATTAAAAAAAAAAATCAAATCGGACGACTGTAAGGTTAAAAGTTATGCGTAAAACAAACCTAAATATATATATATATATATACGTATCGAATTGAGAACCTCCTCCTTTTTTATCGTCGGTTAAAAAAGCCGGTACACGTGTGTACATGACACTTCAAGTATTCGAAGGTAAATATATTTTAGGACGAAACTTCAATTACATTTTCAGCAGTGAAATAGGACTAGGGCTGATAATAATCTTGAATAAGTAAATACTTCTTTTAACAGAGCTTTGAACATGTTTATCTTTGATTTATTTACTTTGTGCAAATTCTCTGGTTTTATGTTGGTATGTGTTACTCGCCACCGCCGTTGTACGAAATTACCACTTAAAACGAGTACATGTTTCGATATCCATAATAAACTTTTCAATACACTTCCTCGAAAACTGGTTCATCGTACTACGATTAGGTTCACAATGCAATATATTTCACACGCGTGCGATTTTTCATTTTCCAACCCGTGTGCGGGAATAAAAATTGCCTCAGATAACGTATACCTGTACTTAGTCCAAATTGGTTCAATGCCTCTATTCACAACGTCTCTATCCGGAGGTGAATGTTTTTTTTTAATCTCGGCAAATATAATAGATATGTAGTATAAGTATATATATATTTAAATAATGTGTATAAATAGAATATCATCAAAATCCATGAATATTGCAATAAAAAAACTTTTATGAACAAATTAACATTTATTTGTGTTCTAAACTCAAAAATATTTGAATTTTATATTTTTCATATTAGGCTGTTTATCGGCTTTATACCTTTGCTTCTCCTTCAACCTGGCGAAAGCAAAGCGCGGAAAAAAAAAGAAAATTTAAATCATAGTTTCCTAATCAATCATGACAAAAATATTTTTCGTTATTTTATTTTATTTCTTCAAAAGTGTATTGAAAAACGTCGTTTGATACACGTGGACATTTGTTATTGCAGTTCTCTGCTCAAAAACAACCTCGCCTACGGCTCGGGTGATAATTCCGCCTTGAATGCAATAACAAAAGTTCTCCACTTGTATCAAAATATACTATTGTAATCTAGAACAGAATCTCTTCCAGTGACATGTGCCAAATAAATAAATATTTTTTTTTCTGTCTTTTAAGAATCATGTTCATTGGAAAAGAACCAATCACAAATCACTTCTCTACATTTTAAAATTTCCCATACAATTCAAACTACGCTAACGAAATGTATCATTAAATATTAATATATGTAAAAGCCTACAACAAAAGCTCGCGTAGCTATAAATAATTATATGAAAACACATTACGTTGCAGCCCTATCGACGCGATGCAGGCGCGTCGGGCGGCCGCGCGGAAAATACCCGTAATACGCACACTGTAAGCACGTACCAAGCTTTCCTGTACGGTACCGAGCCTGTCTATAAGGTACTGGAGCTAGACCACCACCTCTTAAAGCAGTATTATTATGTTTCCTTCAAAACACAATAATACTCTCGTTTGAAGAAAGCATCTCAATTCTTGCCTTATATACTATAAATAGTTAAGATATACGTACTTACATTCCCTTTTAGTTACCTGTGTTCTTTCAACATGTAAGAAATCTTGCGGTGACTATGGTCTTAGCGAGCTAGAGTTGTCACTGTCAAGTGTCATTCATAGCGTCTAAATTTTTGCCGCCAATGTATACGTAAAATATTTTCGCTCGATAATTTTCATCGAAAATGAGTAAAGTTTCAGTTAAAACTTTATTAAAAGTGAATAAAAATAGTGCTTGTGGTAAGTGATATATAGTGTTACGCTGATCGTGAGTCAGCGAAGTGCCGAAGTGGAGATCGATATCTCACAATTTATACATGGTCGCCAGTGCCTTCTCGAGAGCAACCGTTTGTTTTTCGGTTCTCCTAAGTCGCCTAATGGGGAAGAACGCTCTTCCCACCGGCGAAAAACAGGGTAATGAGATCGAAACTATTTCCTGTAAGACCGGCCTTCTCTATGCACTTACCTACAAATTGAATGAGTTGATGAGTAGTCAAGTAAGTGTTAAGTCTCTGTTAACATGACACAATTTCCACATTATATCACTAACCTTACTCAGACACATTATTATCAATAAACTTCTAACCTGCTTCTTGCTAATTATTTACTTTAGAAGCGCATTGTTGTTTTCTAAACAACCCGGATGTGTCTAACTAAATAGACAGAAATATTACAACTTAAAGATTTCAGTGTAAATTATGATGATTAGGTAGTAATTCCTAAAGCAAATGCAGAATGTCTAGAGGAGCTAAAGCTACTCAAGCAGTTTTTGACATTCCACCATGAAAAGCAATGCGTTATAAGAAAACCTTACATTTATGCTCACTCACCCCATGTGTTTCACACACTGCATTAGAAGTAAATGAGTACTTATGCCACTAAACAAAACTAAATCCTACAATTTAGCCCCCGCGGAGGGAGTTTTGGCTGGGATTTCTAATGTAGGTCTAGAGCAGACTGAGCTAGCTGCTAAAGTAAGGTCTAAAGGGACTTGTTAATTGGGAGCAACCTACCCATTAGGATTGTATCCTACTTTCCCTTTCGGAAGTCCAAACACTCCCATCCGGAAGTGTATTTAAATTACAATTGTTTATGCTCGCTGGTGGTATGCAATTGTTACTTTCATTGTAACAAAAGATTTTTAAATCATTTTAAAATAATTCTTCTAATTTGTATAACTATATTTTCTATTTCTGTTTAAGCTGTGTACTTTTTTAAGTGACAAATTCACCACACTAATAAAATATAAGTTCTTATGTAATATGTTATTAATGAATAAGTCATTGGAGTACCTGTATAAATTAATTAATTAAAGAGGTTCAGCACCTCTTATGAACTCTAATCTGCAATTAGAACATTAAAATTACTTACTAATTAAAAGTGACATCAAGTTTTATAGGTACTTAACTAATAAGAAGTGCTAAATAACAACATTATAATTTATAATGTTATTTTTTTTTGCTGTGTTTTGTAATAATTATGGAAATCTTATAGTTATGAGCAGGACCATCAGGATCATAATTGCTCTATCAAAATTAGAAATGCAACAAATACAGCCACTAAACAATTTAAAACTGACAAGATATTATTTAGACCTGGTTAAATAAGAAGTAGTTCTTTGATTATTTTAAAAACATGATAAATAGGCCAAATCATAGCAACAATAAGTAGGCCAAGATTCATACTTTTGATAATATTCAGGCTGCCTATTGCCTAAGGAACCATGTAAAGGCTTGGGAATGAAAAACTGCAAACCTGTTCCTGAAGATTACAACAGGAAAATAAATACTGAAAATATTAACATTCAATAAAATTCTATTTTGAGATATTAAGTAGTAAAGCTACTTAGTTAAAATAATGATACAAATTAAACCCATAATAATCTATGCGGATTTCTATGATTATGATAATCAAATAACCTAATGTTTACACTCTGTTATTACTAAAAAGTAAAACGGAAGCAATGATATGCTAATGAAGAGAAATAGTTCACACGACTCACGAATTGACAGAACACCCTTTTGACATTTCTTTAGTTTAGATAATTTTCTACTGGTCCACTAGGAAAAGTTGCATTTTTGATGCCTGTCTCGGAGACTGTGGGTCCTAACAAAGCTTGGGTGACGAGTGAATTTCCTAAGTCAATTCTAAACCTCAATCAGGAGTTAAAATATGTAGGCCTTCTTTTGAGCACTGCTACCAATCACAAGGAACGGCCTGCAGGCAAGGTTGAAAGGAAAATAATCAACACTCTGTTCCCTGAAACAAGTTCATACTCCATTAACACCAAAATATTGTTATCCCTGTATGGGAATACTTGTCGCTAGACAAATATTTGAGAAAGGCAGACCAGGACAAATGAAAAAAGGTTGCCTGCTGGTTTGTCAACAGTTAATGTGGTGGCCAGAGACTACTGATAGACCACAGCTCAGTTCCTTGACACAGGGGTAGAGTAACCAACTTCCTGTCCACACTTGCCGTAGAGGAAAGGTAAGGAGCCTACATGAACGGGCTACTCTATTCATCCAAGAGATGTCTTTAAAATATTGCTTTTAGTGATAAGCTTCTTTCATATATCTATGGTGATAAGACTGCCCATTGTGTCACCCTAGTAGTAAGGAGTACATAATAAAGAATATTCCATTCTATCTTACTCTAGTCAGGAACTTGACCAAACCAGAAAAAATGGCACTCGAACTTGCGAGAGATGTTTGCCATATATGCAGTATTGCCAAAAAGCCAGTCTTCAGAGTGCACATATTATAGTTCAATCCGACAACAGACCATTTGTCGCACATTTAAGATGGGCGAAGGATACGTCCCCTAGTGCTCCTGAACCTAATTAGCAAGATGGAAGTTAGCAGATTAGCTGAACATCACTCTGTTAGCGGTTTACCTCCCGGGGAGGTTAAAAGTGTTATAACGGCTTAGCCGACCGGTTGTCTAGGAACAGACCAGCCGAAGTGGCTCCTGTTGCTCCAGGTCCCAGGCCTCGGAGGCCATGTTACAAAGTGGGGCGTCCCCGGCGTCGACGTTTTCACGTCAGATAAGTCGGCCGTTTGTGCGACAGACCGTCACATGGGACTCAAATGATGGCTTGGCAAGCTTCTGCGATGCGATTTCAGTCAGAGGTGACAGCATCAACTACTATTGGTTTTTACTTCGTCCAATTTAAGAGCGAGTGCTCACTCATGTGAACTCGGAAATGGGACGTCGACGTACTATGTAAAAATCGCCCCACACTGAACCCAGTGTGACTGGTTCCCGTACTTGGCGACGAGAGGCCTCGGAGAGTCAGTACCAGTACAAGATCTATGTAAGATCGTCTTAAACCTGATAAGTTGCAACTCCTACCCTGGAAAGTTGAAGGGGGGGGGGGTCAAACAGGTTGCAAGGGTTGGTAGGGTAGAATAAGAAACTTGCTAAAGTGTAATTGGAGATAATCTACACTAATTACTTATAAAGCTCCTATTCAGAGGTGAATGGTGAATGTCATAGTGTAGAGTGCATGGCATTAGTCCTAAATAATCTGACCCCAATTCATTTATTTTTATGCATAAAGCATATAATTATGGTACCAACCAACAGATGTTAGATCTAAACAGTTTTGTGTCCATTGTTTCAAAAGCATTATCCTTAGCTAAACCACTACCCAGAAAGTCATGAAATGAAATGAATGCCAAAATGATGAGGCTGCCAGCAGAGTTTTACATACTTACCCTAATATTATAAGATATCTCAAAGCTTTTAGATGTTAAATAACAGAGCAACCAAGGTGTGGTTCAAAGACACTGAAGATCAAGATGTTTACTTAAAATCTACCCTAATCGTTGTTAGATTTACAATAACAGGTGTGGCTATAAGCTTGCTTGAAACATTTTTAAACAGACTAAGATACTAGAAGCCTCCTGGAAGTAACATAAGGTAGTATGTGGTAGCCTTCGGGAGGCTGACTGGAGAATAGTTCATCGAATGAAATTAAACTGTAAGAGCCACTAGGCTTACAGAATTATTACTTTTGTAAAGTAGTAAAGGAGATGGTTATCTCTCATGATAAGTTAGAATGACCAGCCTATAAGGTTCCCTTTTTTGGTATAAAGGTCACCTCTCTGTGAGAGAATAGGGTTTATCATTACGATAATTATTAATTCCCTACGAAAATATTTCAATATGTTTGTGTAGGTAGGTATATGATTCACATTTCAAGTCATTTTAATTGATAAATGAAGAGACTTGTACTAGAATCCTTTCTTAGATCATTTACATGTGTCTAATCTGTTGACCAACTAAATGTTTTTCAGTTTCAATGGAATTTTAACTGTGTTAAGAATGACATTGATTTAGTTTTTTCCACATTTATAAAAAAATATGAGATTCAGAAATATTTGTACTTTTGATTGATCTCATAACTTCTAACTATATTACTTACCTAAACTTGTGTTAAGGATATGAGTGATCCAATGATCCTTTAGTAATGAGATTATTATTTTAATTCAGTTCTAAATCTTATTCTAATCTAATCTTATTATTGTGTAATCTCATTGATTTTACATTATCTTTAAAGCTTGATAATTCATGTTCACCTTAAATAAGGTAAATTAATAGATTTGCTTCAACTGTCGACCAACCTCAAAGAGGTTGGTAACAACAATATAGTGATTAAATTGTGTCTCATAGCATGACAGTTGAACGTTTCTATAACATTTCATGGGATTTGTTCATTTTTGCAGTTTCTAGGATAAATAGATGGAAAACTCTTAATTATTTATTTGAATATTTAATGAATACCTACAGACCGAAATATTCGATCATTCCATTATAATATTATAATTCACATAGCGTCTACATCCTTCAGGTATTCTTTCACCAGCAGATATCAAACAGGTCTTCAAACGAGAGTATTATTGTGTTTTGAAGGAAACATAATAGAAATGTTTTGCATTAAAACAAAATAGTTATTATGTTATGAAAAACAAAATAATACTCGAGTAAGGCGCTTGCTGTTGAATTTTGAAGACTTCTATGAATGACACTTGACAGTGACAACTCTAGCTCGCTAAGACCATAGTCACCGCAAGATTTCTTACATGTTGAAAGAACACAGGTAACTAAAAGGGAATGTAAGTACGTATATCTTAACTATTTATAGTATATAAGGCAAGAATTGAGATGCTTTCTTCAAACGAGAGTATTATTGTGTTTTTCATAACATAATAACTGTTTTGTTTTAATGCAAAACATTTCTATTTTAATCTTACATGAGTGTGGGAAAGAGATGGAGCTAGACGTCCTGTATAGCTCCATCTCTTTCTCACACTGAAGTAACATTAAAATAATACTGCTTTAAGAAGTGGTGGTTGGCCCCCTGATTCTGTTGAAATGCGTAAACCAGAGGTTAGCTTTAGATTTGGACATGGTTTGCATTATAAGGTCTCGTGGAATTTCTGTTTCAAACCTAGTTTCGCGAGATCGGCAGCGGGAAAATTTAAAGTCGAAATCATTAGTCTTCAGCAATTTTAGATTGGTCATTTGATTCGGAAGTTATCATGAAACCGATGTTCAGTATTTGGATCCTTTTAGGAGTCAGTATGCAGTGTGGAAACGCCCGCCGGGACGGACGCCCTAGGAAGACATATAGTGACCTATTGGTGATGTTCTTCAGAAAAGTCAGGTGTGTAGTACTCGCAACCGGCGTGCGTGTATAACCAGGTGTATGAACTTAATGAAGGTAAAGGAGAATGTGACGATCGTAGCAGGTGGCGTTCTGTAGTTACTGCCTATCCCCAGGGAAGACGTGAGTTTACGTTATGTATGCAATGTTTGAACAAAATGTCCAATAAAAAATAAATGCTTGTCTCTATACCTACACAGATTTTCATCCTCGTTTTTAGTTTCTGGAGACTAAAAACCGTTTTTAAAAAAGGCAGGACAAAATAAGAAGCGTTACTGTATTGCCCGTTTTCACAATGAGCGCCAAATAAAAGCGCGTTGTTGGATTTTCAATGCCCGGCTCAGCGACGCGGCGCGACGGCGAAAATCCAACAACACAATTGGTTCTCGAGCATCTATTTTCGGTGATTGTGTGAAGTTTAACTATGATTTAGAATAAATTAGAAGTTTACAAGGACTTATTAAATAAAAGAGTAAATTAAGGAATGAAAATAACAACAGAGCAAAATAAGAAAAAAACATTACACTCCTGTTTGGGCAGTCGTGTACATAGTAGTTTTCATTTACAAAACGTCAAAGTAAGTTTTGATAATAATAACAGTGATAGCAAATTATGTAATTAGGTTCGCGCTAAGTATCGACTGAGTAATTATTATATTTATTTTATTTTTAGTCTTTGTTGTCCTAATGCAGGGCGAAGGACTCTGTAGGCGTCAAGGTCGTCCTGCCATCTTCTCCTGGGTCTGCCTCGATGTCGACAGACGTTTTCTGGGACCCACATGGTGGTAGATATGGCCCATGACTCGTTCGACATAGGGTAAACGTGTCCGGCTCAATCCCACTACAGCTTGACTGCTTTTTTGGTGCCGTTGGCGATTTGTGTTTTGGAGCGCAGCACTGTGTTCCTAACACGGCCGGTTAATCTGACTCCAAGAATGCTGCGCTCCATTGCTCGCTGGGAAACCTCAAGCTTGAACCTCTGCTGAACCGTCAAATACTAGGTTTGAGCGCCGTATGGCAGGAGAAGGAGTATGTCATTAATTTACGTTATTGGCAAATTGGTAGGTCTCCTTTCATGGGGTTTTCCATCGAGCAATAATAAGCTGTTCCAGGTTTCAGTGCGCCTAGCAATTCCTTCTTCTTGTCTTTTCTGGAATGAGACTATTTGGCCGAGGTAGGTGTATTCTGGAAAATAGGCAAAACGCTTATTTTCCAGCAGAATAAGCTGACTGACTGACTAAAACAAGCTAAAACTGCCTCCTCCATCCTACAATCCACGTTCGTACGTCCAATCCAACGCACAATAAAATTAATGTCTACAACGATTTTATTCCTACACCTCGTGTTTGCTAATGTCTCGTCAAAGCCTTCGTGGATTGTTTTCGGCCCACTCTAAATGAGCATTTGATTTCGCTGTGCGCCTTTATACGTATTTATACGAATAACATTCATGTAAAAACCGTATGTTTGTAGCGTTTGTAATCATGTTTTGGGATTTTTTATTTATATTTGTTTTGTATAATATTTTCTGTCTATATTTTTTTTTTAATTATTTTGCTGAATGAAATGGTGAATAATCTCTTTTGTTTACCGACACGTTTTGGTAAAGGGGACATCACGATATGTATTAGGTATTGTCAGATAACCAAGGAGTATTTTTAAACATGAATTGCAACCGTCTCGTTGGTCTAGTGGTCGCAAGCGCTACTGCTGAGCTGGTCTAGTGGTCGCAAGCGCTACTGCTGAGCTGGTCTAGTAGTCGCAAGCGCTACTGCTGAGCTGGTCTAGTGGTCGCAAGCGCTACTGCTGAGCTGGTCTAGTGGTCGCAAGCGCTACTGCTGAGCTGGTTTAGTGGTCGCAAGCGCTACTGCTGAGCTGGTCTAGTGGTCGCAAACGCTACTGCTGAGCTGAGCATAAAAAAGAGGTAGAAACAAGGAGAAGAAGCAAGCTCATGAATGAAAAGGACGAAAAAGTGATATTATTAATTTCAACTTGATACCTCCATCACGCTTTCCTGAGAAAAAGGGTATTGACAGACTGATAGACAGACGGGCAACAAAGTGTTGCTATAAGGGTTCCGTTTTTCCTTTTAAGGTACGGAACCCTAAAAAAGAGGTCGTGTACGTGACCACCACAGTATTACTCCTTGATAGAAGCGAAAATTTATAATATGACTAGCTTTTGCCCGCGGCTTCGCCCGCGTGTACCTAAGTAGTAATCCAGGTAAACAATGTCTTCTAGCACTGCTTATTTATAGTATCTGAGGAGCGGCGCGCGGATTAATATATATGATTGCTGGAGGATAATAAATCCTAAAACCTAACAATAGTAAGGAATGGAAAATTACCAACTTGCATGCCTTGGAAAAGCGATAGCTATATCCACTTTATTCCCTATCCCGTGGGATTTAAAAAATATATATTTAAGACTAAATGTTACTTCTAAATACGAACTATGATTACATTTCCTATCCCTTTAATCTCTTAAAAAGAGGTAGGTACACATTTTTTTTAATTTTTTTTTTAATTTTTAAATCAACCCCTAGTTTACCCCCTTAGGGGATGATTTTTTCATAAATCAAAAAAATAAATTTGAATTTTCTTATCTCTTACTTTAAGAAATGATAGGTTTCCCATACAAACTTTCATCCCCTATATCACCCCCTGTATGATATTTTTTTAAGACAAAAAGTAGGCTATGTCCTTCTCCAGGATACCTTCTATAGCCTTACCAAATTTTAACGATATCCGTGCAGTTTTGTGAATTTTAAAATCAACCCCTATTTTACCCCCTTAAGGGATGATTTACCAAAAACGCTTAACCACATATTCCTTTATTTCCTACCAAAAGCATAAATTTTAATTTTCATATCCCTAATTTAAGAAATGCTGAGTTTCCCATAGAAACTTTCATCCCCTATTTCACCCCCTGTAAGGTTATTTTTTAAACAAAAAGTAGCCTATGTCCTTCTCCAGGATGCCATCATCAGACTTGCCAAATTTTACCGAAATCCGTTCAGTGGTTTAGGCGTGAAAAGGTAACAGACAGACAGACAGAGTTACTTTTGGATTTATAAATAATAATAGGTCTTTACCTATGAAATTGCCGTTTTGTATGAAAAAATTTAAACGAATTTTTTTCATGCATTTTTTATTTGTATTAATCGAAGTAATCACCCATGCAATCAATGCATCTTTGCCAACGCAGTGGCAGTTTATTGATGCCCTTCTTAAAGAAATCAGCTGGACGGGAGGCAACAAATTCTTCAAAGGCATTTTGTACTGCCTCTCGGGTATTGAATTTTTTTCCCGCCAAGAAGTTATCCAAATTCTGGAAAAAGTAGTAGTCTGTAGGCGCAAGGTCTGGTGAGTAGGGCGGATGACGGAGAGCTTCCAACCCCAGTTCTTGCAACTTGGAGACCGTCTGCTGTGCAGTATGAGGTCGCGCGTTGTCGTGCAGGAGCAGCGGAGACGAGCGAAAGATTGAAATGCGATGAAAATGTAACACTAATCAATAAACAAATGACTACTTTTGGAAAAAAAAATCCATGTTTTTAAAATAAAATTAATTTCATAGGTAAAGACCTAATATATATTATATAAAGTATGGATGGTCCATCGGAGCAGAATATTCCCGATTCAGCGTCACCGGCCCAAGCGTGACGGTTCCGTTTCGTTCACTGTTCAGAAAGAGCGCAAATTGCGCCTCTAAAGAAGTTTACGCTTCAAAAGTTCGATATAATCTCATTTTGTACATTTTCAGAACCACAATTCGTAACTCGCAAAAAAAAATAATGAGAGAACCCGCTAAACAGAACTAGCATTACATAACAAAATAATCATTATTTTTATTAACATGGGTCTGCGAATTTCACAATTCAATAAAAAGGTGAGATTCGGAGAATTTGATCTCTTTTAATCATTTTAAGACTTCAAACGAAACGACGATGCCGTTAGTAATGAAACCTATTGTTAAAATAAAATGAGCTCAACTTTATATGAAAGCAATAACAACACAAGTCCAAATTAAATTAAAATTCTGATTCTCAAAAATAACACTTCACCTTTTCGTATTATAAATTACGTGTTTTTGACCCTAGGTGTACCTTTTCCAGTGCAGTGACCCGCAAATATGGTACACGGTGACTTTTTAAGACGCACATAAATATGATAAAGACCGTGAGTGGTTAGCTTGCGTGTTCTGTCCTGAGCTCACGCAACGCGTCGCACGTCCAGCCAGTAATAGGACTCGCCCATCAAGGAGCGCTGTCCCAAATTAGACGCATTATTAATTTATTAAATAGGTCTTTACCTATGAAATTGCCGTTTTGTATGAAAAAAATTAAACGAATTTTTTTCATGCATTTTTTATTTGTATTAATCGAAGTAATCACCCATGCAATCAATGCATCTTTGCCAACGCAGTGGCAGTTTATTGATGCCCTTCTTAAAGAAACCAGCTGGACGGGAGGCAACAAATTCTTCAAAGGCATTTTGTACTGCCTCTCGGGCATTAAATTTTTTTCCCGCCAAGAAGTTATCCAAATTCTGGAAAGTGTAGTAGTCTGTAGGCGCAAGGTCTGGTGAGTAGGGCGGATGACGGAGAGCTTCCAACCCTAGTTCTTGCAACTTGGAGACCGTCTGCTGTGCAGTATGAGGTCGCGCGTTGTCGTGCAGGAGCAGCGGAGACGAGCGATTGACCAATGCTGGTTGGAGATGTGCCAGCTTCTCCATCATTGTGTTCAGTTCTTCACAGTACACATCTGAAGTAATGCTCACCCCGTTTGGTAAGAAGCTGTGATGAATCACACCGGCGCTAGACCACCAAACAGTGACCATCACTTTTCTAGGGGTAAGTTTTCGTTTAGGGCATTGTTTAGGTGCTGAACCAGGATCCAACCAACTTGCCGAGCGCTTGCGGTTATCAAACAGAATCCATTTTTCATCGCAGGTAACAATGCGGTTCAAAATTCCTTCATTTGTGTGTCTGTTGAGCAGTGCAAGGCACGTCTCGACGCGTACTTCGCGCTGGCGATCATTGAGTTCGTGGGGCACCCATTTGTCAAGCTTTTTTACCTTTCCAATTTGACGCAAATGGACCAATATTGTTTTGACGCTAACGTCGAAAGCTGCTGCTAATTCAGCCGTAGATTGTGTATCATCAGCTTCCACAATCGCCTTTAATTCGTCATTGTCGACCAAAGTCTTTGGACGACCGCGAGGTTCATTTTTCAGGTCGAAATTTCCAGAACGGAAGCGAGCAAACCAATAACAAGCGGTGCGTTGGTTTGTAGTGTTAGCTCCGTAAACGTCGTTGATGTTGCGTGCCGCTTGTGCCGCGTTGCTGCCACGACGGTACTCATATTCCATAATTACTCGAATTTTTAACGTATCCATGATGACGAAAAAGATTGAAATGCGATGAAAATGTAACACTAATCAATAAACAAATGACTACTTTTGGAAAAAAAAAATCCATGTTTTTAAAATAAAATTAATTTGAAATTAGAATTCTTAGCCAAACAAAAATTATTTTGATTTGAAATGGCCAGTACTACAGAACGGCAATTTCATAGGTAAAGACCTAATACATAAAACAAAAAGGTATAAAAACACGTAATGAATAAGACAGTTTGACATATTTTCTATACAAAAGCTGTCAAACCGCCATATTTATTCCATAAATAAAAATTTATCTGACGATTGAAAAATTAGCCCATGATGTATTATAAGACTTCTATTAGGCACGTCGCTCATATTTATTTATTTATTTTAGTACATGGAGGACTTACAGCTATACATTATATTGTTGAACATAGCTAAACCAGTCCCCATGTCATTCCCTGTTATGTTCATGGCTTCACGCTAGTTGTCTAACATCGTTTTCATTCGATGTTCACTCAAGCTAAATCCTCCTTCATCTGCTATTTTAATAAAATTATAGGTCCCACCATTGCTCTGGGACGATCTGCTTACCATGACAAAGAGGCGTAAACACACGCTTCAGTCTAAGCGGCCCCAGTGGGTTTGCGTCGCCGATCATCCGCATAGTGCGCCGCGGGCGAAACACGCGGCTTACCCGATTCACTACACTACGTCGCAGTCACGACTCTCGAACTAAGGCACCTGTCCCACCGCCGACGTCGAGGAAGCGACTAGCTATCAACAATTTTCTCTCTCAAGAAACGTACAACAGATCGTAGGTGCCATGTAAGTAAAAGAGATGCATATATATTGATAGTTGAGTACTCGTTTGGCGCAGCGACCAAAGATATCAAAGATAGTAGTCGCTCAGCGAAGCTCACTTGGCGGACAGAACATTCGCTGAGAGACTCACGCTTGGTACAGACAAATCACTCAGGTTATAACAAACTGTCAAATTTCGCCAAATGATGTTAAACCTTAAAATGTTGTTGGTTAATTTCAAAATCGAATAAGAAAATTTGATAGTTTGTGGTAAGTTGACCTCCAGCTGTGTGTACATGAGACACACATATGTACCAGCGAGTAATCACTCGTCGCCGTCGCGCATTATCTGCTCGTTGCTCGCCTACTAGTTTTTAGTTTCTAGCTCTACCTACTCGCTTCCCGTTAATCGCCTGCGGTGGGACAGGTGCCTAAAAAGGACGGACTTGGGTGGAATTTTGTATCTTACTTTCGGCATATTATGTTCACCATCTGTCTGTACTTATTAAGTCGCTTTTCATGTATGTCTATGTGACCGCGTTCTATTTATAAACTATGCAACGTATTTGCTGATTATTTTCACCATCTTTTAAACTCTAGACTAAATATTTATTCTGAACATTTAAAGAATTTGTTCCGAAAGGTATATGTGTATGGTGTGGTGGTGTGTGGTGGTGTGGTGGTGTATGTGTGTGTGTGGTGAGGTGTGCAAGGGTGTGTGAGGGTGTGTGTGTGTGTGTGTATGTTTGTTACTTCTTCACGCTCAAACGGCAGGGCCGATTTGGATGAAATTCGGTATGTAGACAGCTTATACCCTGGATTAACACATAGGCTACTTTTTATCCCGAAAAAATGTAGTGCTCCCGTGGGATGAGCTAGGAATTCTAATATATTTGCTACTCTTTCAAACTCAAACGGCTCGACCGATTTTGACAAAATTTGGTGTGGAAGTAGCTGACACTCTGGATTAACAAATAGGTCATTTATTAACCCGAAAAAATGTAGTGTTCCCGTGGGATGAGCAAAGAATTCAAATATACCTATTTGCTACTCACAGATTTTGAGGAAATTTGGTGTGGAAGTAGTTAACACCCTGGATTAACACATAGGCTACTTTTTATCCCAAAAAAATAAAGAAAGAAAGAAAAAGTATTTATTTTGACTCGCACAGGAAGATCACCAACTAAACTAAAATCACAATAATAAAAGTTTGATAACAAAAAAAAAAAAGTAAATAATCACACTATTACCTACATCACACTTCACACTAATATTATAAAGGCGAAAGTTTGTGACTGTGGGGGTGTACAGATTTATTTTTTATAAATAAAAAATTAATCTGTTTTTTTATAACTATAAAATAAATTTGTTTTGTCAAGTCGTAAAACCCGTGCGAAGCTATGGCGGGGCACGATATCAGAGATATAACTTGATATCAGAGATATAACTTGATATCAGAGATATAACTTGATATCAGAGATATAACTTGATATCAGAGATATAACTTGATATCAGAGATATAACTTGATATCAGAGATATAACTTGATATCAGAGATATAACTTGATATCAGAGATATAACTTGATACTGCAATTAAGACATCTAGCTAACACCATTTCCAGGATCCGCTCTTGTAGTTCATATCTTACAATTTGACTCATAGACAAACGGTCATCTAACTTTACTAACTCTTAACTCGATGATACAAGTAATCAGCGTTGTGCCGTTAGACCCCCCATAGCACAGCATCACGCTGACATCAGCTGCCGACTATTTCTGTTCTGTGCTCGTCGTTACAGATCCATTTTGCTTTTCTTTATTATTCCAGTAAATTATCTTATCGCATGTTCGTGTTTCTGTGGCAATTGTGGCAAACAAACCTTTTTTGTTTTCTTTCATTACCTACGGATGTTGACTAAATTTTTTTGTCCGTCAAATTGGTAATATATTTATAAACATAACTAAAACTATTAAAAAAAAAAATATATGGCGTCAAAAAATTCCTCCGTATTAATTATTATTATAGAATATTAAAAAATATTGGGCACGTATTTTTTCTTCGTTTACGTAATCAAAATATTACATTGAGTTGAAACGTGGCGCGTCGTCACTCAGTGCTAGATTTTTTAAGTAATTTGTTATAGTTATGACTTATGAGTATGACGTAGCGAGTCGTTGGGGAGTGGGCTTTAATGCGTTTTATGTAAGTATTTTTTTATTAATATGTTAAGTAAAAAATATGTGTCTAATATGTTTTTATTATCTGACTGATGGACTAAATACAATTTATTTTTTTACTCTGGAAACATCCCTATTACTTAAAGATTTACAGATAGAAAACTACCAACAACAACGCAGTAGTGCTATTCTGTAAACATCTCACCGTGATAACCCAAGTGAAGTGAGCGTGAATTGAGCCGTCATTCCACCTGATGCTAGGGGTTGACAGTATTGACAGCTCACTTTAAGATCACTTCACTCATGTTTTCACGGTGAGATATTTACAGAATAGCACTACAGAACCCAAGTCCGTCCCACGAATTTATGGAAAATCCGCCATTTGCCGCTCAAACGGACTCGATATAGGAAATTGTTTCACATTTTCGTTTCCGTGCGCAAGGTGCATATTGCAAGCGATTGTAAATGCTCGCTCGAGTATATGAGCCGTCGAGCTGTGGCAAATCGAATAGCTGACCTCAAGCTGTTATATATTTTGGGCTATTGCGACTTTTACTAAGCAAATGGTGGGTTTTTATTTACTGAGAAAAAGCGAATAAGCTGCATGTTAGGATCGGTATAGGTAGGTTATTCGATAGTGTTACAGTAACTGGATTGTGAAGGTCAGATAGGCAGTCAGACTGGTATTCTGCTGCATCTGGTTAGACAGGAAGCCGACCTCAACATAGTTGGGAAAATGCTAGGCAGATTGATATTGATCGGAGCGATATCGTAGTTTTTTTTTTTTTTTTTGTATATATACAATAATATACAAGTTAACACTATTTACACTAGGCACTAAAGTAAATGACTAACTAACTAACTATATAAAGAAATACAAAAACAAAAGGACACTTAGGCGTCGAAGTACTCGTCCGCATCGATGTCATCCGGAAACGTGCCCAGAAGACTGACAGCATTGCCACGTTGAATGGCAATGCTAATTCTTTGGCCAAAGAACGAGCCAGCCCTCTGGTCACGTGTCTATATCCTAAAGTAACATTCGATTAGCGATGACGCTAGTCGAAAAGCCAAAAATTTGTATTGACATAAGCTATCGAAATGTCACGTGATCATGTCAATGTCACTTTGAAGCTGTAGCGAATGTAGAAATAGAACCGCTCCGAAGCGAATGCCATTTGTCTAGGCCCACAGTTATGGAAGTCATTACAGTCCAGCCCTAGCCGTCGAGAAAATGCGTTCCTGACCCCTGTCAGTTGGACAATTTCTAGTAGCAATAAGAAACAAATTCGCAAAACAAATATTCGTTCGTATGAAACTGACAGCGGTCAGGAACCCGTTTTCTCGACGGCCAGACTGTAGTAGTTGTAGAACATTTCAATTAATGGAATATATTTAGTTTCAATGAATGATGTAACCAACATTTTGTAACAATATTTTAATTTATAAGAGTGTCCGTGGAGTTTCTTTCCAGTTCTTCTCCCAGTTACCCATTCCAAAGCGTAGTAGGTTCCTATGAACCTACTACGCTTTGGAATGGGTAACTGGGCGTGACGCCATACATGGTGTGTGGCTGTATGTTTGCAAGCCAAAAACATTTAAAAAATGCTACTTTAATGATGGATCAGGTGCGCAGTACTCGCAACAGGCGAGCATGACCAGATGTTTAGAGGTATGAAGAAGAGGGTGTAAAGTTCACTCATCCTCCATAGAAAAGGGAGGATCCTCCGACAAGACGGGTGTCGTGTCTGGTGGGTAATTACTGCCCGACGATTGATGTCGGGACGTTGTATATATGCTAGTCGCGCGGTAAACTCTGATTGCGCGATGCAGGGTTTTGCGTGACATCAGTGTGTTGCTTGTTCGCATGTGGCGATGTAGATGCCGCCACAGATGTATGAACGTAAACGAAGTAAAGGTGTAAGGATCATAGCAGGTGGCGTTCTATAATATGTTTACCTACCCCCATGAGAAGAAGGCGTGAATTTATGTATGTATGTATTCAAACGTTGTCTTTAAAAGATTCGCTTTTAGGATAAGACCGCCCATTGTGTCACCCTGTGTAAAATTTCTACATTTAAATCTTCAGAGTACAAAAGATTTAAACACCATATTCAACGCGTGTCTTACGTCAAACTCCAAACATAAAAAAAACCGGCCAAGTGCGTGTCGGACCACGCACAATGAAGGGTTCCGTAGTTGAAAAGAATTTATCCCAAAAACAAACTTTGTTGTAATACCAAATAAAAAAAAAATTATGTGACAAAATTAAAAATTAACCATTAATTTCAACTTGATACCTCCACGCGTTCTTGAGAAAAAGGGTCTTGACAGGCAGACAGACGGACAACAAAGTGATCCTATAAGAGTTCCGTTTTTTTCCTTTTGAGGTACGGAACCCTAAAAACGTAAGGCACGCGTTCAACATGTGTTTACATCTTTTGTAGTAAGACAGGTAATGTTTATGTCCATTTATAATAAAGAGTATTCAATCTATATATCTATTTGAGCTGTTCTTAAAGTTAGTCGTAAGCTTCCTTTTCTTTTCCCAACAAAAGAACTTTACCAGCAGTGCAAAGTACTGACAGTTCGCCAGTTATTCATCTTCAGCACTATAATTCGTAGGCACACTCAACTTCCATACGACCCTGTTGAAATCCTGAACAAAAGACGCAAACACACAGTCTGTAAATCAAGGTCCTTCAAAACCAGCTTCAGTCGTAGATTCTTTTGTTTCCTAGGAGATTACCTTTACAACAAAGTCAATAAAGCCATTTCCATCTACTCCTTATCCTTATTCAATTGTAAAAATAAAGTCCGAAATTGGCTTCAATCTCACGATTATGAAGACACAGAGAGACTCTTAGAAGTCATCTCATAAAATGCAGTTCGACATGTCTTACATTTTACTATTTTAGGAGACCAGTTTTAAATATCCCATACTCACTACACACCCACACACCCTCACATGCATCCACACACGCCCTCTCTCACACACACACACACACACCCCCACACCAATACACCCTGCTAATGCTGTTTAATTAATTATTTGTTATTCCTTATCTTAAATTGTGTTTATCTCAACATTTTCATGAACTGTGACTTGTCTGTGTAGTTTGGAGGCCTGGAGACTTGTAACACAGGTATTCCTAGTACAGGCTCCAGTCTCCACAACATCAATGTATGTTTGTATACACAAATTATGTATTTTGTAGTAAGTTTCATTATGTGGTGGAGATAATAAACGTTTTTATTATATTATTATTTATATAATAGGTTGGGGAAAAAGTTTCTTCGCATTTTTTAAGAAAATTCAAAACATTTTTTAATATACTGTTAGAGAAATCAGACCAGGAGGCGGGGCCTAGCATCGCGCCATCGTGAAGTAGGATCACGTGAGCGGTGGGGAGCCTACGGCGGCGGTGGGGCGCACGCGGACGGCAGCGAGGGCCGAGACGAGCGGCACTCACTATGGGGCCACACGTCCGCAGAGTCGCCGCACAGGGCAGGGTCGCCCGCAACCTGCTCAAACCAGTGCTCTCGTCCCGCCTCCCGCATCGGGTCAAGTTGGGTGTGTACAAGTTGTACGTGCGCCCAATCTTGACCTATGCCGCCCCAGCATGGTTCGCCCTCACGAGCGAGGTGAACCGGAAGATGCTCCGCACGCAGCAAAACTTTGCGTTGCGGACGATAGTCCACGCGCCCCGCTTCGTGAGGAACGACGTGCTCCACCGCGACCTCGGGATTGAGAGCCTGGATGAGTTTGTGGGCCGCCTGGCGAAGGGGATGTTCGCGCGTGCCGACGCGTCTGCTTGGCCTCATGTCAAGCAGATTGCGCCCTGGCATACGCGCCCCCCTGACGCTAGGCCCCTTCCCCGCGACTTGCTTGCGGACGGTGACCCCATCTCCGCGCCGGACTGACCTCCAGGTGGGCCGCTCCCGGCTACACGCGGTCCACTTGTGACACTAACGCTTCCACTACAAATAACATACGCTGTCACGTGATGCGTGCTAGGATAATTTAGGCGTGTCACGTGACAAACCCCAGACATGCACCTCTAAACAGGCACCAGAACTCACATACGAGGGCGCTGCGCGGGCGGCGACTCGTAAACGACGCCGGGTGACGCCACACAGTTCAATGTCACCCTCACACTCATGACACGGTCTCCCTACCCCGTGCCAGGCTCGGCTAGCTCTGAAAGTGGGGCGGGCGGGAGCCACTCACCCTATCCGTAGGAACGTCGAGTCCGTATCCCTGTCGCTGGTCGCCATCTGCTGGGCTTCCCCCATGTAGGTGGGGGTTCCACCTGGTAGGGGTTACCCGCCGGGGTACGGTGAAGAAAGCGGCAGTATGCATATGTCGTGACGAGCTTACGGACACAGATAGAGACACTATTTTCATGGGCGCGAAAATGCAGCGCGCCCAACCTTTTACTCGCCAGAGGCGATATACGATGAGAGGCCCGTGGTAACGGGTCGCCGTACGGCATCCGCGGGAGGGGGGCTTCGCCCCGAAACCGCCACGTCACGCCCCTTACGGGGCGTAGCGACATCCCACAGCGGCACTCACTTTGCGGTGGCATTTGGACGTGGCGGACGTATTAGCTGTAGCTATAATTAATTAGTGCGATTAATAATTGTGATTAGGTTTTCTTAGAATAAAAATCGGATTTGTTATTAATTTTGCTTTCTTTTAAAAAAACTAACACCACTTCTGATTTAGAATATCAGAAGTGCGATAAAACACGGCGCCTTGCTCGTTGTCGCTTCCTGTTTTGTGGTAAATTATTTAAAATTGGACTTGACTTATTTGTTTCAAATTCTAACCGGTCTCGGGTTCAAATATTTTTAACAAAGTGTACACGTTATTAAACCGTAAATACCCTCATCTTTGATTTTATAATGTCGGAACGTTCTTCGCGGTCGAACAAAGGAGCAGATAACTTGCGTAAACATCGCAGCAGGTCACATAAAGGTCGCGATCGTAGTTCCAGGCGGCAGCGTCGCGACGACTCACGTAAAGGCCGTAATCAAGCACTTGATACAATTCTCGTTCGACTAAATGCGATTGAGAGTAGACTTTCTACTTCTGAATCTATGTCCGAACCGTCACGTCCAGCGCGTGAATGCCATACTCCACCGTTGCCGGTTGCAACAAGCAAAGCTACTACGTCGGTTGAACCGGTTTGCGAAACAACGAATAGGTTCGTGAGCGCGTTAACGTCGATAATACAGGCCAAATCTGGTCGCTATTACATCTCAAATTTTGATCCTAGCATTCACGATTTCGATGTTTGGTGTGCGGAGGTGGATCGAGGGCGCGAGCTTAATCGTTGGGACGACCGCGAGTGCCTGTCGCGTATCGGTGGTTGCCTCAGGGGCGATGCGCGTACCTGGCTAAACGATTGGGTCTCCAATGACCGCACATGGACAAATTTTAAAATAGAGTTCCGATCACTCTGTCCGCGGAGTGTCGACTTCGCGAATATTTTATTCAACGTTATGAGTACAAACTCTGATAGTTTTGCTTCATATGCCGAGTACGCACGTAAGTCATTGCTACGTTTGAATATTGTAAAAGGGTTACCTACCGGATGACCTGAAAACGGCTATAACTATTCGTGGCATTACAGACCCGCAAATAAAAGCCGCTGCATCAAATGCTAGATTGCAACATACCGAATTAGTAGAATTTCTATCCGTTTATACAAAACCTAAAAAGGATTCTCAAAATACCCGCAACCACGTTCGTACGTCGAATGTAGGTCAATCTGATTCCCATAAACACAAGCCTTCGAAACCGAACATTAAGTGTCATAATTGCGGTGATATCGGTCATGTGAAATCGCAATGTTCTAAACGGCAAAAAATGGACTCTAAAACACCTAACGGACACTGGGAGGGTTCTTAATTATATTGATGATGTCCTTATTCTGTCGGATTCAGTAGAAGAAGGACTAGACTTGTTGCGTCAGGTACTTGTTTGTCTTACGAAAGCGGGTTTTTCCATTAATTTAAAGAAATGCACGTTTTTAAACACTGAAGTCGAGTACTTAGGCAGACTTATTAGTCAAGGTCAGGTACGGCCGAGTCCTAGGAAGGTACACGCTTTGGTAAGGTCACCAAAACCTGAGAACGTTAAGCAAGTGCGGCAGTTTTTAGGTCTAGCCGGTTATTTTAGGCGATACATTTCTAATTACGCAGTTAAGACCGCTTGCATTGCTAAGCTCACAAAAATGGGACAACCGTTTATCTGGGGCGAAGAACAAGATGCGGCGCGTGATAAAATCATTTCTTGTCTAACTGAAGAACCTGTGCTTATGATATTTGACCCAAAGTTGTTCACTGAACTTCATACTGACGCCAGTGCCATCGGGTACGGCGCGGTTTTGTTGCAAGAGCATGAAGGTAAACGAAAGTGTGTCGTTGGTTATTTTAGCAGGGCAACTCGTGGCGCGGAGTCTCGATATCATAGCTATGAACTTGAGACTTTGACCATAGTGAAGGCACTACAATACTTTCGTCACTATCTAATTGGCATCGACTTTAAAATAGTGACGGATTGTAATTCGCTGAAATTAACCGAGCGAAAGAAAGATCTTGTTCCACGAGTGGCCCGTTGGTGGGTGTATATGCAAGACTTCCGTTTCACTATCGAATACCGAAAGGGTTTTCTAATGCAGCATGCCGATTTTTTAAGCCGGAACCCGGTTAACGTATCACACATTCGTCGACCTAACAACTGGGCTCAAATTGCTCAAACTGCTGACTCTGAGACACAGGAACTGATGGAGAAGTTAAGAGACGGTCAGTTAGACCCATCTCGTTATGTTGTTAAAAACAACCTTTTGTACTACAAGTATAGTCCTACAGGCGAAGAGTCGCGCTTCTATGCTTTGTCCCCAAAGGACATCGACTAAGTCTTCTACGCGTCTTTCACGACGATCATGAGCATATCGGAATGGATAAAACAGTCGGTTTGATTCTCCGTCACTTCTGGTTTCCCGGGAGGCTTAAGACATTTCGTGAAGAAATACATAAGCCATTGCGTGGTTTGTTTGTCACACAAAAGAGTTCCCCGGGCTCCTCATCAGCCCATAGAGTCTTGGACTAAACCTGAAAGCCCTTTTCATACCGTTCATATGGATGTATTAGGCCCACTACCTGAATCAAATGGGTTTAAGTATGTCTTGTTATTAGTAGATGCCTTTTCCAAATTTTGTCTTCTCTATTCCTTATACCGACAAGATACTAATGAGCTGAAGCGGGTGTTCACAAACGTCATTTCCTTATTTGGTACACCTTCTTTAATCATAACAGACCGCGGTAGGATGTTTGAAAGCTCTGGGTTTCAAAATTGGGTTTCTGGGTTAGGCTGTGCCACACATTTGATTACACCAGAAATGCACCAAGAAAACGGTCAAGCTGAGCGATACTGCCGCACCGTCCTAAATATGTTACGGGTTGAGGTAAATAATAAGAGCAGTAGTTGGTCTGACACTCTGTGGAAAATCCAGCTGACTCTCAACATTACCAAACAAGCAACGACTCGTACTTCACCTCTGCAACTATTGACCGGAGTTGAAACCACCACACCTGTTCTGAGGACGCTTGTAAGGGATGTAGCTCTGGAAAATTCCCATGCAACCCGCCAAGCTTTGATGGTTCTAAGACGACAACGTGCTTCGCAGCTTTTGGAAGTGAACCAAGAACGTCAAAACCAGCATGTTAATGAGAGGCGCAAGCAACCACGTATCTTTGCTCTTGGCGATTTTGTTTTTGTTGGTAAAAGTTCGCAGAGTTCCGGCAAGCTGGATTCTGGCATGAGAGGTCCCTATAAGGTGGTCTAGCAGCTCCCTCACCATCGCTATGAGTTGGAGCTCCTAGCGGGATCCTACGGAAAGAGGACGCAGGCAGCTGCGGAACACATGGTTTTGTGGCGTGGAGAATGGACGCCGGATACATGTGCAGCGTTCTTCATGACTGGTGAATCATTTAATAGCCACGTGCGCTTGCCTTATGGCAGCTACCTATGGCGTGTGCTGTGTTGTTTTAATAGCCACGTGCGCTTGCCTTATGGCAGCTACCTATGGCGTGTGCTGTGTTGTTTTAATAGCCACGTGCGCTTGCCTTATGGCAGCTACCTATGGCGTGTGCTGTGTTGTTTTAATAGCCACGTGCGCTTGCCTTATGGCAGCTACCTATGGCGTGTGCTGTGTTGTTTTAATAGCCACGTGCGCTTGCCTTATGGCAGCTACCTATGGCGTGTGCTGTGTTGTTTTAATAGCCACGTGCGCTTGCCTTACGGCAGCTACCTATGGCGTGTGCTGTGTTGTTTTAATAGCCACGTGCGCTTGCCTTATGGCAGCTACCTATGGCGTGTGCTGTGTTATTGTAATAACCATGTGCGCGTGCCTTATGGCCGCTCCTATGGCATGTGCTGGCAGTTTACGACTAGCTGGCTTGTTTCTCTAACATGACTTTGCTTATTCTTAGCTGTTATATGACAATGGTTATGCACTCGTCACGAATATATGAGTGCACGCTTATGTTTGTGACAGAGCTGACAATTGTTAGAGAAGTCTTGATAGCTAGATTGGATAAAATTATAACTGCGTTGTTTTACAGATGACGGTGATCCTGGTGACTCTCAAGATTGCAGGGAGCCATCCACCCAAGATTAGGCGGTCGAGGACGCCTCGCCATCAGGAGAGGCCGTGTTAGAGAAATCAGACCAGGAGGCGGGGCCTAGCATCGCGCCATCGTGAAGTAGGATCACGTGAGCGGTGGGGAGCCTACGGCGGCGGTGGGGCGCACGCGGACGGCAGCGAGGGCCGAGGCGAGCGGCACTCACTTTGCGGTGGCATTTGGACGTGGCGGACGTATTAGCTGTAGCTATAATTAATTAGTGCGATTAATAATTGTGATTAGGTTTTCTTAGAATAAAAATCGGATTTGTTATTAATTTTGCTTTCTTTTAAAAAAACTAACACCACTTCTGATTTAGAATAATACATTATTTACATTTATCTAAAGTATGTAGGTACCATTTTGTTCGGTAACTTTCTGCCATCTTGTAGGTAGGGACATGATCCCATTGCTATAGAAATTTTGGGACTTCTGATCAAAATACCGCGACAAGTGGTTTTGGCAGTCCTCTCGTGATGTTAACCTGACACTGCCTAAAGAATCTGAAGAGACCGAAACAGGTGGAAATCTGAAGGTGCAAGGTCAGGACTATACGGCGGATGCATTAACACCTCCCAGCCAAACTCTCTTAATTTTTGCTGAGTGGCTAAAGATGTGTGAGGTCTAGCGTTATCATGATGAAAAACCACACCCCTTCTGTTGATTAATTCCGGCAGCTTTCTCTCAACTTCTTGCTTTAATCTCATCAGTTGTTCGCAGTAGAGTTCAGAATCGATAGTCCTGCCTGGTGGTAACAGCTCATAATAAATAATGCCTTTCCAATCCCACCACACATACAGCATCACCTTGTTGCGAGTGAACCCGGGTTCCGCCACAGTCTGTGAAGCCTGACCGGCCTTTGACCACGACCTTTTTCGCACGTTCTTGTCGTACGTGATCCACTTTTCATCTCCAGTTAGTAGCTTCTTCAAAAATGGTTCGGTTTCATTACGTCGTAATAAAGAATCACAAATGAGTACACGGTTCATTAGGTTTCTTTCAGTGAGCTCGTGAGGTACCCAAATATCGAGCTTTTTTGTGTACCCAGTTTTTTTCAAATGAGCCAAAACTGTTTTGTGGTCAATTCCCAGTTCTTCAGCTACGTTGTAACTACTGATATGCCGATCTTGCTCCACTTTTTCAAAAATGGCATCCATTTTATCCGTGATAGGGCGACCAGAGCGTCGTGCATCTTTGGCATCAAAATTTCCGGATTGAAAACGCTTAAAACAAATTTGTGCTACTCTCACAGACACTGCACTGGGTCCATAAACATCGCAAATTTTTTTCGCGGCTTGCGTTGCATTTTTACCTTTTTTGTAGTAAACTTTTAAAACGTATCGAATTTCTTCATTAGATTCACTCATCTTGACAGTACGAAAAACAAATGAAAATCACACTTTTTCCTAATTTGAATTTGGAATTATGTTCTTTAAAATTTAAACTTTCAATGATACCAAAACCAGCCAGATACAAATAGTATAACCAAAGATATTTTATTTTAAGTTCATACAAACTATAATGCGAAAAGACTTTTTCCCCAACCTAATATGTATGTACAACATTCAGACTGATCCCATCATCAGGTAAACATGTAGGTACTTACCTCCAAACAATTACTCCGTCCAATTTCTTCCTCCCACAAAAAGCAGCAGTATAAACACGAAATTTTCACAACAAACAGTTGAAATACACGCAAACCAGAAACAGTAGGGAATCGGTTAATTAAATTAAACATACGAACGTAGCGCAGCACAGAATTAACGACGTGCAATTAAAGGAGGTAGGTAGTGCAGGTAAATGCATTACGACGGAGCAGCGGCAGCGGCCATGCATGTCCGATTGTAAATGAGGTCGGGACTGTTGATAGGGGTAGAACATTACACATTAAAAGAGCATTCAGGAGTAATATTTTATTAATTTAACACAGAACTGCTGTTGCAGGACGTCCCATATCGATGACGTTCCTAATCACTTACATGACCAATCCAATTTATTAGCGCTATGCGAAAACTCTAGACTGTACAAATCCATTTTATTGGCTTTCATTATTTTTTTTTTTTTGTAGACAGCGCACTATGTTTTTTTTTTTTTAATGCAGCTACGGTCGTTCTTGTATTAACAGAAAGCCATTGAAATTCCTGATATTTTCGTTAGGTGGCGTTGATTGCAAGAGGCATAATAAAATATTGTGTTCATGTGTACAAAAAACTTTTTTACAAAAAAATACAACCGCCACCGACTTCCGAAATTAAAGTTATTTTTCACTTTGTAGTGTTGTTTTTGGAAGTCGGTTGTATTTTTGTGTAAAAAAGTTTTCATTTTTCACTTTTTAGTTGTGTGTACCTACCCCACACAAATTCTAATACCACTATCTGCAAAACAAACTAGAACATCATCCATATAAAAGTGGGGAAAAAATACGTATTATTGAAGCTAACTCAAAAACTACCGAAGCAAAGTTAATCAATTTTATATGGGACCAACTGTGATGTATATCCTCTCGAATAAAACAAAAAAAAATCCAAATCAGTCCAGCCATCTTCGAGTAATCGGGGAACATACATAAAAAAAAAATTAAAAAAAAAAGGTTCCGACGAATTGAGAACCTCCTCCTTTTTGAAGTCGGTTAAAAATTGCGGCGCGGTGCGGTGGGCCCCGCGCGAGTGGCGACTCTAACCGAGATATTATTTTTATCTCAAAACTTTGTATGAACAATGGTAACTATTATGAAGTCATTTAATACAAACTGAAATGGGCTATATTTTAGGTTAAAAAATAGGGTTATCGCTTTAGATTTTGAAATAATAATTTAATGGTTTTTTATTGGCGTATTAAAAACAAATTCGTTCAAAGTCACAAAACAAGTTGTGTAGTGTAGCATGGTCGGTTCACTTGAGGAAACAGTCATAAGTGTACTATCAGAATTCACCTGCCTGCAAGGGAGGCGGAACGTGTGAGTGGCTATTTAAAATTAACGTCAACTGCAAATATTTGACACATTTGAATGGTAGGCGAACACGGGACCCGGACAAGAGGGCCTAGAGTGGCCATCGCTTCTACAGTGAGTTCAGAGTTATTTTGTATCTGCATCAGCAATCCAACAGCAACCTTATTGTAATGAAAATAAAGATCACTGTCATTCTGTGAGTGATGCAAGGTCAATCAATCTGCCTAGCCTTTTCCCAACTATGTTGGGGTCGGCTTCCAGTCTAACCGGATGCAGCTGAATACCATTATTTTACATGGAGCGACTGCCTATCTGACCTCCACAACCCATTAACTGATGGGTAATACGATACCCCTTGGTAAGACTGATTGTCAGACTTTCGGGCTTCTGACGACCCGTAACGACTGTCAAAGATCCACGAATGACAGCCGGGACCAACGGCTTAACGTGCTTTCCGAGGCACGGAGGAGTCTCGGTATGTAAAGATGGTCACCCATAAGTACACGGACAAACCCCGGCAAGCGTAGCTTAATCAGATGGATCGACCCGTGCGACTGTTATTACTTAGCCACGAGCTCCTCGAGTGAGTGATGCATGGTCTGAGGTGAGATAACTGTGAAGGGTCTGTACAACGAGTTTCAACAAGATTGAAATGAGCGTTTTGGTACCATAAGGTACCATTGACATAAGTCAATCCAATAAATTTCTGACTTTTCCATCATCGTTATCGCTGATAGAATGTCACTTTCTATGGTCTATGCCCTCAGAAGTGTCACCGAAACGATCAATTGCAATTGTCCATTTTTACGTGATTGATGAGCAAATTGATCGTCTACCAAATGCAATGGAAGCGATTGACAATATTACTACGATTGCAATTGATCGTTTCGGGTACCCTGTGCTGGCGAGTGAGCCATATTTGACCCAATTTTCCTATTGTTTTGGTCAGCTAGAAGGTAAATCCAGAACCCTGGGCTAACAGCCTAACAACCTACTGATTGACTAATATTTTAAAGGCACAAGACTTGACGGCAGATGGCTCTGCGTTCATTACTATGACAAGTTAGATACCTATTGAACTGCAAGTTGTTATTACCCAGCACATACACTCCTACCAACTTATCTGTGAAATGGCGAAAATTGGAACTACGGCCGTCATGTTGAAATGTAGTGTTTTATATAGATAACATTGTTTTTAATTTGTAAAAACTGTAATTCTTATTAAACGATTATGTTTATTGTGAAATTTCCTTCTTGAAAACTTACTCAATTTTAGGCACCTTATATTAATTTGCAACACTGAATCGACACTGCCATCCTCTTTCAGTTCACAGATAAGTTGGTAAGACTGTACCAAGTTTGTAAATATTTGTATTTATTTCTAAGTAAATAGTATCGTAAGTTAGTACCTATAAGTTTTTTGTTGTATTTTTTTTTTCTATTTATAATTTTAGCTACTTACTAAAATATAAGTGATTTGGTCGTAAGCACTGTTAACTTATGTTTTTAATAAATAAATGCAAAATTAAAATCTAGTTTTTGTTAAAGGTTATTCGTTAGTCTATTCTTCTTCTTTTCAGTTGGTTTTATGCTGTCGGGTTTTTTTTTATCATTCTCTGTGATTACTGCTGCTAAAGTGAACTAAAACCTCGGCACTGCAAAAGCACTGTCGAAGTGAATCGTGCAATTAACATAAAAGTACCTTCCCCCATTAAAAAACGATGTCTCAATTAAAAAGAATTCCGTTACCTACATCAAACGATCAACCTGCACAATGAAAAAAATAACAAAAGAAAAAAAACGAATTCAACGAAAATAAATTAAGCATCGCAAACACGCGCGAACTCAATCGCTAAAATGTTGCCACAATTAAAAATTCAGTCGGAATTCCCCACCTGGCAACACTCCAAAGCGTTGAATGCTGGCCACCCAGTCGACGGTGCCGAAATAAAAATTAATTATTATTGTCCACTTTTCACTTGGCTTTATTTTACAACACTAGCTGTTTTTACGAGTACGCTCGCTCTTTTATTTAATTAATTTGCATTTCATTTGTTTATACACATGATACCTATGTTTGGGAGTAACTGCAGTTGGAATTTCTGTGTAAACCCCCGTCCGCACGGGCGTAATAAAATCGCGGCGGGATTTTATAGCGCACTGGATTTTCAACTCTCGTTGTTGAGCCGAGCGTTGAGAATCCAACTTAACAATAACAGAGTACATTCTAGCGCGTCGGAAAACACACTGTTGGATTTTGCACTCTCGGCGCTAAGCAGAGCGTTGAAAATCCAGTGCGCTATAAAATCCCGCCGTGGTTTCATTACGCCCGTGCGAACGGGGGTTAACTGAAACAAAACTGGAGAAATAATTTGTTTAATTCAATTCAATTCAAGTTGTTAAGTAATTAATTCTGGCCCAATCACCACGCTTTGCTTATTTTTCTGCGTCTAGTTAAATAAGTTAGGTACTGTTTCTTCTGGCTTAGTATGCCATTGCCATTCGCGCTGCCGGAAATATTTACCTAAATATTGCTGTGGCAACGACAAGGGAAGTGAGTGTTTACATTGCCGCGCATGTGTCTTTCCGACAATGTAGAACGTAGAAATTCGATAGCAAGTGAGCGAGAGAGCAATACCTACATAAACACTCATTCGCGCTCGCGTTGCCGGCCCTTTGATGCCCGCCAAAAAATCGCCAATTTTGGGATCGCCAGGCAAGGCAAGCGGCAACCTCAACGGCAAGGGAAGTGATTGTTTACATTGCCGCGCATGTGTCTTTCCGACAATGTAGAACGTAGAAATTCGATAGCAAGTGAGCGAGAGAGCAATACCTACATAAACACTCATTCGCGCTCGCGTTGCCGGCCCTTTGATGCCCGCCAAAAAATCGCCAATTTTGGGATCGCCAGGCAAGGCAAGCGGCAACCTCAACGGCAAGGGAAGTGAGTGTTTACATTGCCGCGCATGTGTCTTTCCGACAATGTAGAACGTAGAAATTCGATAGCAAGTGAGCGAGAGAGCAATACCTACATAAACACTCATTCGCGCTCGCGTTGCCGGCCCTTTGATGCCCGCCAAAAAATCGCCAATTTTGGGATCGCCAGGCAAGGCAAGCGGCAACCTCAACGGCAAGGGAAGTGAGTGTTTACATTGCCGCGCATGTGTCTTTCCGACAATGTAGAACGTAGACATTCGATAGCAAGTGAGCGAGAGAGCAATACCTACATAAACACTCATTCGCGCTCGCGTTGCCGGCCCTTTGATGCCCGCCAAAAAATCGCCAATTTTGGGATCGCCAGGCAAGGCAAGCGGCAACCTCAACGGCAAAATAAGCGACCTGTTTACACATTACGTTGCCCATTTTATTTCCCATTTCCTTGCAAGTTGCCGTGGAAATGGGCTGAATGTGAACGGGGTACGAGTATAACGCAAAGAGGAACGCTCACAAATGCATTGCCAATCATTCAGACGATGTTAAAACGTCTCAAGTGTATCTGTAACTTTACCGATACCCTTCAAACTGGAACACAGTAGTGCTATTCTGTAAATATCTCACCGTGAAAACATGAGTGAAGTGATCTTTAAGTGAGCTGTCAATAGTGTCAACCCCTAGCATCAGCTGGAATGACGGCTCACTTCACGCTCACTTCACCTGAGTTATCACGGTGAGATGTTTACAGAATAGCACTACAGCAATTTCCTTGCTTCTAGAAATAGGGTAGGTACTGTAGTGGTTTGATGCTTTGATCAAGCCTCGACAATGTTATACTGGCTGACATTCAATCATTCAAATATTGAATGTGCTCTAGAAAGACAAACGAACCTCGTTTTTCTTTGTAGGATGACAGATAGATTCAGCTAGGGCTCCGCTTAGGCAGTGTGATATATTTTTATCTTGGAATAGAGTTATTATTATAAACTCTATTTTTTCTTTATTTCTACTTATTTGTTACCCTCCAGTAAAGGACCTGCGAGTACCAGGCCTATACTACACCCCCCCCCCCCCCCCCCCCCCCCTGGGCGGTACCATAGTGTACCTAGTGGTACTTTCCTTCCTAGACGAGCCTGTTCACAAAGAGCTACCTACTAAACTTATCATCATGCTTTGCTCATTAACCCATTAACCGAGCAAACAGACTAATATCTTTTTGCCTCTTGATAGGTACCTATTCTATGGTACCTATATAGTAATTTTATTTTAGGTGCGTCATTTTTCACATTAAGAGAGAATTCGACCAAACCTTTATACCAAGTGTAAAGCCTGGTTTCCACCGCGAGCAGAGCGGACTATTGGACTATTTGGTGGTGAAAAAACAAGTATCCAGTATACTCTTGCGAGTTAAACGGAGCTCCTGCACATGGTGGAAACCGGGCTTAAGTTTCAACCTTCGAATAAAGGAGAAAATTCATTTAAGGCTAAATTATGAAAGTGCAAAACAAAAAAAAAGTTTCTATTCCGTTAGAACATGTTATTCTCTTCACTTTTCACTAAGGGACCAAATCAGTAGGGCCATTCCCTGCGCTGTTATACGCGTTTGAAAAATACTGTTTTCAGTATAAACTTTAGATAAAATCAGTAGAAAATAAAGCGCTCCTAAATGGGCTATACTTTCCCGGCAATGTGCGGGTGTTAACGATTGGCAACTATTGCTCGCCATCTCGAAAACAGGTTATGGCTGAGCAATCTATAGCTGGGCCACGTATTGCAATAAATTGGCAACAATATGGCCCATGGTTCACACTCGTAAACGGGCTACACAATCAGGCAACAATGGCTGACGAAATCACACTTGTCGCAGCGGTTTATATCGTTTTAAGGAAAAGACAAGATTGTGGATTGAACCTTACTTTATTAAGCATGAAACTTTAATTAATTCAAGAAGTAAGCCTTGATGAAAAATTATCGTCTAATTAGTATCAGAAATGGATGCACTTATAATGGAAAATTAAACAAAAAGTATCTGGCCCGGCAATATTTCAGTATTTTCGAATGTGAAGCGATCGTTCGGCAATATTGCCGGCTACACGTGAAAATGCTTGGCCATACCAAACATGTGGCTTTAAGTATGGCCGGGACATTACTGCAATATTGCATAGTCTGGCTGGTACTTATTGTTGGCACTGTTGCCGGCCACCGTGTTGCAGCCACATATTGCAGTAAAATATTGCACCTGAATAAAAATCAATTCAATTAATGACATCACTCTTATCAAATCATGAAAAAATGATTTTTCGAACTCGTCTAACTTGACGGAAGAGAAAGACGTATTCTTTCGGAATATGCAAGCTTTTTTTTTACGTTTCACATTTAGCCCAAAAATGTAGGTATGGACGGTGAGTGTTCTCCATTTGAATTTTTGACAGTTTCTCCGTACAAAAACTGTCAGTCGACAATTTTATTCCTCGAATAAAAGATTTGCGACTTTGGTCAAATTAGCACATAATGATATAATATTGTGAAACTCTAGGAGCTCGTGGCTAATTTATTAATTAAAATAAATAAACAGCCGCACGAGTCGATCCATCAGATTAAGCTACGCTTCCGGGGTTGTTCCGTGGGTGGGTGACCATCTTTACATCCCGAGACGCCGTTGGTCCCGGCTGTCATGCGTGGATCTTTAGAGTTTTTTTACGGGTCGTCAGAAGCCCGAAAGTCTGATAACCAGCCTTACCAAGGGTTATCGTATTTATTACCCATTTAATGGGTTGTGGAGGTCAGTTAGGCAGTCGCTCCATGTAAAATACTGGTATTCAGCTGCATCTGGTTAGACTGGAAGTCGACCCCAACATAATTGGGAAAAGGCTAGGCAGATTGATATAATATTAAAAAACATTAAAAAAAAGTAACGGTGGAGTTTCTTGCCAATTCTTCTCCATACAAAACTACCTTTTGGATGGGGCGACTAGAATCAATTCTATTTTCTTGTAAATTCTGACGTTCAAAAATGCCTTTTAAGTGCCTATTTCAATTAAATTACAAAACTAACCCAAAACGCCCAAAAAGGAGGAAGCGCCGTCCAAGAATTAATAAGAACCGTTGCGGCAAAGCTCTTGCGGAGCCCGAAGTGATCTTGCGTGCCGCAAAGCCGAATACACCGGTGTACATCTCCCGCCTGCACTACACCACTAAGGCGGAGGACATCGTGGAGTACGTGCGCCAGAAGACTAGGTACACGCCGAGGGTGCAGTTACTGGAGTCGCGCCACAACGTCAACTTCAAGGCGTTTGTGGTGCGTGTACCGAACTGTTACCTGCCCCTCGTCATGGAGGAAGACTTTTGGCCGCAGGACGTGGTGTTCCGTCGCTTCCGCGGACAAGTTCCACAGGGCAGCACAAAGTCAAGCTAGTGCAAAGAGGAGTGCTACTAACATAGTCTTAAGCCTATTTTACAATCACAAGTTTTGTTTGTATTCAAATATGTATGTTTAGGTTAAGGTATTTATCTATGGGCCGTGTCGCCTGAAATAAATGGTTTATTATTATTATTAAAACAAATATGCAAAATAATACACAGTAATAAAGAAAATAAAGCCGGTCTGCTGCGAGAGTTAATTCCTTTTAACTGCAAATCCGCGTCCGCCATACTGTTAACCAATAATGGTCGAAATACATTCAAAATATAATGGGCTGGTGCGCCTCGTGCCCATGATATTAGCGTTGGCAACTTTTTAATCGAGTTTTAAATGGGAGTTTCAGTTATTGTCATGATAAACGGGGATTGAGAGTTAGTCGTAATGTGTTCTCGTATAGCATCATCATAATCAAAATAAAAGTCATTTATTCAAATTAGGCTAAGAATCAACACTTTTTGAACGTCAAAATTACGACAGTCTCTAAAACGCCCGCCCGTCACTTCCTAGTGCTTCAGCTGGGATCAAGTGGCGCAACCAACTCCCCAGCAGCAGAGCTGTCTGTTCAGTTAGAAGAGCTTGATTCTATACAATATTATAATGCAAAGTAAAGTAATTTACATTACAAAATATAGAAACACAAAACATTAAATTAAATATTTATCTTACATACTGCATAGTTGCCGCCAACGATAATATCATGAGCACGAGGCCCATTATATATTTGCCTTATTAATGCAATGCAACTCATTAATAAAACATTGTAATGAGTCGACTATGCCAATGTGAAAATCAAATAAAATAAATTGACATACAAGTAGGTAGGTAATCCTTTGGTACTTAATTATGAGCCTAAAAAATCCTCTCTTCAGAAGTGATACGAGACTATTTTACTTTTCCTGAAAACAAGAAAATAAACTTCTCTTAACATCTCTGCAAATTTTACAGTCTATATTAGGGACTAACTACACTTATTAATTAATTCAGTTTTTGGACTTTTAGATTTGAGATCAACGAACCAGGGCCGGTAGTCTCGACATTCGTAGAGACCCCTGAACGACTGAAATCGCTCGCTAAGTCGTAATGGGGTCCCTAGATAGCCAAAATGGTTTGACAAGCATGAAACAATCATTTTCAGTTTCAAAGCAGTTGCGACGAGGACCGTTTTGACGACTGGTTTTCGTTTTATGGAAAACTGCAGCGTTTCGTCGTCAAAATAATTGACTACGACCCACCACAAAAATCACGTGTTAGTAGCAAAGTCCTAACGATCCGGATGTAACGATATTTGGTAGCCTTGAAACTCAAAGTTATCGATTGTCATCTATATTCAACCGAATCTCTATGATTTTCGTAATGTGTACGACTACAGTCAGCGACCAATTTTGAGAGCCCGCTAAGTGATTCGGTTGGTAGCGAATTGTAAACTATAGGTACTTACCAAATGTTTTGGTTTTTAAGTCAATACAAACATAAATTATACGGATCGGGCTCGAAGATGGGTTTGTACCGATGAGGCTTTTACGTCCACTTATAGGTTCGGAATATACTCAACATACTAAGTGCGAAAGCGTCGCCGATATTCATAGCATTCGTTCATTTATTATATTAATCTCTTTAAAGGGTGAGAATCGTGCTATTTTTCGTTTATAAATAAATAACACACAACCGTACCTAAATCATGTTTTAACTTTATTTAATCTCTATAAAGTATGACAATCATCTCCTAAGTTCACACATTCTAATAATCTAGATCTAGGCACTGTTTATACGACACATGTTGCATACCTATCCACATGAAAATAACAATGCACTCAGGAGTTTAATAAAGTGGATTGAAAGTACCTAATAATTTAATTATAAATCTCCAAAAACCAAAATCATGCACTTTTGTCAACGGGTATCCATGAGTAATTAATGTGGAAGTCACAGCCAGAGGACATTATTGTAAAAGTGTAAGTACATAGCGGATCAAGCCATTCATAACATTTAAGTGTGCTCACATCACTAATGTTTTGTTTAGACTTACTACTATCAATATAATTTGATACTTACCTACTTAACTTTTCATACAATTGTTATACTTATTAATTCTTTTATAAGCTGCATAATTTATCAAAAAGAGTAAATCTGCTGACAATATTGGTTGCCTTATGCCTAGGTACCATTGTTTGATACTTTACAACTTGAAAGTAGCCGCATTTGTAAAACCTATATATAAACATTTTAATTTTCTACCTCAAATTAAACTAGACAATGTGGTACAGATATGAGATCTCAATATCAGAAATTTTTGTGCACGGTATTCTCAACTTCTATACTCAAGAAAAAATATTAGTTAGGTATATGTATGGCACCTGTAATTTATAATAAAATACCTAACAATAATAAAGACCTACCTTGTAGGAATTTAGAAAACAGCTAACAGTTTTTATTATTCTGTACAAGATTTCATAGCGGATAAGTTAACTTAATTGAAATTTAGTTTTTGTAATTTATTTAAATGTACTAAATTTGCATGCTATATTAGCTAGAATGTACATGGATTCCTCACAACTGTAAAAACTGATTTCAGTTTCAAATGTAAATAAATATTCTATTCTATTTTATTGAAAAATAAATGACAACCACAAATCATGTTTTCAACTTTATTAAATCTCCATTATCACAATCATCTCCTAGTTTACACATTCTAGACACTTTACACGAGGCATGTTGCATACCTATTGAAAAATCTTTCACATGAAATTTTAAACTTTCACTATTCATTTATTTCAACATGTTTTCTTCTACGTCGTGCCTTCAATATATTACATCTCCTCCAAGCTATGTGGCCTTCCGAGGTGTGAACCGCTTCTTACTTCATGCTGCCTCCCAGTCTTCAGACACTTGTTAGGGATAACTTTCTGTAGAATCCCAATCCAAATCCAAAGTATTTAAACAGTAGTACAAATCCCCAAGTATCATTACGCAGCTATTATGTACTATAATGAGAAACTATAAATGCAGTGAGGTCGCCGCTTAAGCCAGAAATGTGTTAGCCGAGCAATATAATTTGCTGACAAGTTATTTGTTACTGATGAAACAATTATTAGGAAAATACGAAAATAATACTGTTCAAAATATATAGTTTCCAAAGACAACTAATCAAACTATAGATTTCACCTTGACACATTGACTATGATACTTGCTTGCTATTAGAATAGTAATGTTGCAAGGAGGCAAATTTCTAAATCCTTAGATCCTATTTAACAATTTAAAGTTATTGCTACTTATTAGTTTTAACCTTGAACCATGAAAAATAGTGTTTCCAAGATAAGGTTTACATATTCACTATAATTTTCAAGAAAAACAATAATTAATTTTATTATTAATTATAAAGTTCACAAATTTTAAGGTGATTGCGCAGTAGTAGCCCGCGAAATTCAAATTTTCTTCCGTTTTTTGCAATTTGCAGGTCAGTATGTTGTATGTTGATAATAATATGATACGCGGCAATCAAAATATGTATTTGAGCGTTTTCAAAAATAAGTTTACCCTTATGATAAGAGCGCATCTGTTTGGCCACTCGTAACACGCGCTGAACGCTTACGCCTGAAATATTTAAATAAACTAGAACCAATTTCTCAAAATCTTAACATTATTTGACTCATTGAGTTCAACTGGCTATGGTTTGACTAGAATAGTCAATAGAAAAAGCGATCAATAATGAACCGACAAATTAGATTAGAAAAAAGGTGTTGTAGTTTGAGGTCGGGTACTTACTTGACGCCGCTCGGACCCGGGCCTGCAGCTGCATCTGCTTCTCTTCCTCCAGTCATTTTATTTTATAAGAAATAGTACCTACTTATTGAAGAACAAAACAAAACAATATTTTGGACGCGAAGTGGATCAAAGATAGTATTGAAAGTAATTTAAATCGGGTAGTAATATAGGTACTTATTGGTTGTCTATGACACCGACGTAGTGTTGCAAGGAGGCAAATTTTTATGTCCATAGATATTTGACAAGTTACTATGGCTTCCTATGAATTTCCATGAAAAATAATGTTTTCAAGATAAGGTTTACGTAATGAATTTCCAATTTTCAAGAAAAACAATTACTTTTATTAAATCATGATCTCCAATTTTCCTCGTTATTAAAGAAGATTTTGAAGTGGCCAATAATTGTCTTTGATAAAACCGAACTATTACCATTTGCCCGTCTAGGGGAGCTCATTAGGACCACAGAGCATGTAATTAGGACTTAGCGAGCGATTTCAAGTCGCTATGAGAACGTAGCGAATGTCGAGACTGCCGGCCCAGCAAAGAATATTACCTAATCAAAAATAATAGAATAAAGGTCGCCAGAATTTTAAATATAATTTAACGCCATCTATGTTAAAATGTAGAAACTAAGACGCGCGCGGTGTAATCAACCCAACTCTGACATAGTGTGTTTGGAGTCAAGCAGCACATTCTAGTTAACAGCAGTTGAAGGTGGATGGCTCTGTTAAAACTACTATAAATAGCACGCCTGTATTCCCCCTATATGTGGGCAGATTGATGATAAAATGCCATGCGAACCTGCAAAACAAAAACATACAAAAATATGTCTTCAATAGACGGACTTGTAGAAATATAAAAAACAGGGCGGACTGCTAGTCTGCCAATCATTTATTAGGCCAAGTAGGACCTTAAGGGGGATGCGCCAAGGTAGCCCGCGAAATTAAATTTTTCTTACGATTTTTTCAATTTGCAGGTCAGTGTCAGGTTGTATGTTGATTAAAATATGAGACGCGGCCGTAGCTAATACGGCTTTATAGAATAAAATCATAAGAATCAGCAATACAACTCCATTCGTTAGAATTGACCTCAAACCTCAAAAAATTTGAATTTTGCGGGCTACCTTAGCGCATCCTCCTTAAGGGTCGTTGCTAAATCATACATGTAAAGAGGCCAGCAGATCAAGCTACCCCAATCTGTAAAATTTCTATGATAGATTTTCAACTTTACCACAGAGGAATAAGGTTCATATTCAATTGGGAAAATTTGACAGATTCGGGTAGCTTGATGTTCTGTACCTATGATTTAGCAACGACCCTTACGGCGAGTAGTGCCGCAAACTAACGCCACTATTGAAAAACAATCATAAGTCTGGAGATACGGAACATTTCGAAATTTCCTATGCTCACATTTTTTGTCAGATGAGGTAGGTCAGGTGAGGTCAAAAAAATCAACACTAAACCTCCTAGGTTCGAAGCCTTAGCAGTTAACGCCAAAAACGGCTAAGTGTTGATTTTTTTGATACAAAAAATTGTACCTCATCCGAATAAAAATGTGAGAATAGGATACAAAATGTTCCATATCTCCTGACTTATGATTTTTTTCTCAATGGTGGCTCTAGTTTGCGGCATCGAAGAATGGCGTTAGGTACCTACTTATGGTAGTTTAATTTGACGCGCGAGCTAATAAAAGACACGCGCACCGGAATTTAAACGCGCTTCGTTTAAATGTATGTTTATGACAAAATGCTACTACTTTAAGCAATTTTTAGTTTAGTAAGTTCTTAACATATTTAAAATAAATAAAAAAAACTTTATTTTATACAAAAATCTTCAACAATGCTTAAAAAACTAGGTCGCATGAATTTCAATGAAATACCTTCGATTTGAAAGCAAATTTTACTGCACAATAAGGAACTGTTTACATAAAATCAATAAAACAGACAATAGACTTGCTACTTTGGAATTTTCTTCTGTCAAAAAAACTTCAAGTAATCTTGTTTCGGTTTTAGTACAGAAGTAGTCAATATAGTGAAGTAACATGTGGAAAATCTAAATAATATAACCATGTAGTATGTATTTTTCTTAGAATTTAATCTCAACATTTCAACGTAAAGGTAACAACGTAATAATCTCAACATCCATAATATCAACGTAAAGGAAAGGTCTTTGAGATAGACTTCAAAGAATTAATAAGTATAAAATGTTCCGTCTGTATATCTTTTTAATATTCAATTCAATTAATTTGTTATTCTTTTAATTAAACTATTATTTATAGATAACATAATTATTTACCTTAATTACAATGTACAAGCTAACACTAAAATATATTATGTACAAGTATATAATAAAAAATAAAAAGGGGAAGAGCTCATAGGGCCATCAAAAAATTCGTCCACATCGATGTCAATGGGAAAAGTGCCCAAAAGGCTGGCAGCATTGCCACGTTGGATGGCAATGCTAATTCTTTGGGCTAAAAATAGGCCAGCCCTCTGGTCCCGTGTAGAGTCGACCAACCGCTTGGCGATGTCCCGAAAAACTCGATGAGCACTCGGACCCCAAGGCCCTAGTGTTTCAACCCCAAACGGCTCAAACATATAGTTCATATATCGCCCGGAGGACACGGTGGAGCATACAGTAGAGGTCTGCCCGGCTTGGGCGGAGCACCGCCGTGTTCTCACGGAGGCGATCGGCGGCGGCGATCTCTCGCGTCCAAACCTGGTCCAGGCCATGGTGCGGAGCGAGAGTGCATGGGAAGCCGTCACCTCCTTCTGCGAAGCAGTAATGCTCGCGAAGGAGGAAGCGGAACGCGTGAGGGAGAGGCAACAGCCGCGCCCTCGCGCCCCTAGCCGCCGTAGGAGACGCCCTGGGCGGCGGGAATCGATTGCCGATTCCCGGCCACCGTAGGCGCGGGCTTGCGGACGACGAGTAATGGGCAGCTCGCCGTCCGGTAAGGACCAGGCCCGGGTCGACGGCGCGTTGTGTTCCACGCGCGCCTCAAAGAGATGTCAGCAGTGACGGGGTCAATTGGGCCGATGCCGCCGGGGTCGCGGGTAGTTCGAAAGATATACCGTGGCCCTGGCACGGGCAGCTGAAGGAACATGGGTGGGTTTTAGTCAGTAAAAGTCTGACACGCCCTCCCGCTCTGCCCAGAGCGGGAGAAGTCATTTGATGATTTCCCATCCACAAAAAAAAAAAAAAGGGCCTTCAAAAAATTCGTCCACATCGATGTCAATGGGAAAAGTGCCCAAAAGGCTGGCAGCATTGCCACGTTGGATGGCAATGCTAATTCTTTGGGCTAAAAATAGGCCAGCCCTCTGGTCCCGTGTAGAGTCGACCAACCGCTTGGCGATGTCCCGAAAACCTCGATGAGCACTCGGACCCCAAGGCCCTAGTGTTTCAACCCTAAACGGCTCAAACTTAAAGTTCCCAAAAAGGTTGTTATATTTGCGCCGTTTGCGGTGTTCTGCTCCAGCAGCAGCCGCCCCGGCACAGCCCGCCGTACTAAGAAGATGGGATGGCGCGAGGGTGTCGACACAGGTTGCATCTCACACCAAAGGCCTACCCAACTTCCAAGGCATTATGGTTATTCCGTCTGGTCTCTTCCCATCGTTGCGCGCCAAGCCATTGGGTTCTAAAATAGCTTACACCCGTGTGACAAGAGCCCGACGGATGATGTCGTTAATGCTGGCGTGCCGTGCCATCCGACCAGCACTTTTGCTGCAGGATAGGCCATGGTGTCCGAGGCAGTCGACTCCTTCACCGCATTGACAGCGATGTGGACCCCCGCAAGGAGCACCTAGACGCAAACATGTAGCGAGCCGGAATATGGTGTCGCCCAGCATAGTGCCTGTGTTGGGTGACGGTAACGCCTGAAGCCAAAGGCCCGATTCCCATTCACCCACAGCCACTGCTGGCTGTGGGTGAATGGGAATGCGAGGAATGCGGGCACGCTCAGCAGTATTGGTGGACGTATTAATAAGTTTATTTCGTACCAACCTGCAGAGCGGCTCATCCCACTGTCTCTGGGAAGATGGGTTCTCGGGCTGAACCGTATCCGGGCAAACCATTTTCCAGGCGTTCACCGCATCGGTTAAACACGGTACTTCAGAGTTAACTGAGAAAGGGCTAATATTCTTGTGGTTAACTTTTCGGTGCTGTGGACCGAGGACAGGAACGCCGGTAGGCTTATACTAAAAATTTTTTGGACGCCGAGCCCACCAAAATGAATGGGCAGTGTGGTTTGCAGCCACGCGCGGTCGTCCAATGCCACATTTAAAATTGATGATAGGGTATTTCGAATAACATGATCGATTATATCTAAAGGTTGTGGATGCTTCCATAAAGAGGAAGACCGGAGAAAATACATAAAATTTGGACCGAAACAGCAATATCTGATAAGGGTGAACGCCGAATGTAAATTAATTTTAGAATGTCTATCCGCAATATCGTTAAAATGTTTAATTTTATCGTCAATGGATGGTGAAAAACTGTCTTCTAAAATTGGGGAACCTAGGAGGTGCAGTGAACTTTTTTTCAAAACTTTGATATCGGGGGCTATTAAGTTGAATTTCTGTATAGTCGATTGTCTGTCGGTGTTGTCACAAAGAAAAAATTATCACTTGGAGTTGTTGAGTTCAAGGCCGATTGATTGGAACTGCTGGTTTAGGAATTGAAGATCTTGAAGAACGGTGTCTACGTAACATTTAACTAGGTACATTTGGTTTTATAGTAATTTTAAAATCACAAAATTATCGTCGTATCCCCTTAAATACAGCTAAACCGCCCATAACGTTATTCAAGGCATATTGTCAGGGTCTGCTGTGCACGTGGGGTCTATGGATCAACTACACCAAAAGATCGCTAGGTGTCTTACGCGTCCAATTTTCAGAATGCTCTTGAGACTGCCCCGTTTCTGTAGTGCGTCAGAAATATTTGCACAGAATCAAACTGACGGATTTCATGCGATCATCCGAAAAAAATCGCATCATTAGTAACTAGAACACGGGGTAGTAGCAACAGCATTCTGAAAACAGTGACTGAGAGTTTCTATTCTGCCATTTTGAGGCATCTTGTGGAGAGGATGGCCAGGTGAGAAACTTGTACCTTACGTGGTCATCTTCTGTGCAAAATGCTTCAAACACAGTTCAAAATTACCTACAAATAATAATAATATTACTTACTAACACTAGCTATAAGATATTACTAACCTCATGGATCGTTTGTTGCCCGATTTAATAAAATTTTGATTTGATTTGATTTTTGATAGAGAGACCTATGAAACTGCTCAATTCTTAAGGATTGAAAGTTTATGTACCTAAGTAATAATAGGTATAATAATAGTGAAATTAAATTACCTAGTTGCATTACATTGACATCACGACCGACAATCCAATTTGCATGTTATTACAAACAATCTATTGTGTCAATGCAGGAAGACACCATGTCCTTATGACATCGGTTATGTAATTTTGATGTCATGTTGACCTATGCCCCAACTTTCACTGTTTTATCCTTTTGTAAAATACGACATAACTTACATCAATTTAGTAGGCAAACGAAGATTTGGTCTTTGATCATAATTATTATTATAGTATGATCAAAAGACCAAATCTTCGTTTGACTTCGTAAATTATCATGTTTGACGAAGTTTGCCGAAGGAACTTCTAAATTGCTCACTGAACGACACTATTATTTTCTCTAGTACCTTCTTACCTATCATTGATTCCAATTCTAGTCCAGATAGGTAAATACGCGCGGTTCATTGCTACGACAGGGACGATTTCATTGACAGCTAACAAATTTAGCGGTAGGTAGTTTGAATAAAACACTTTTTTACAAAAAAAAAAACAACCGACTTCCAAAAAAGTACTACAAAGTGAAAAATAACTTTAATTTCGGAAGTCGGTGTCTTTGGATCTGTGTTTTAGCTTTTTGCCACCGACTTCCGAAATTAAAGTTATTTATTCACTTTGTAGTATTTTTTTGGAAGTACCGTAGCTTGTTTTTTTTTTGTAAAAAAGTTTTTTATTTTTTACTTTTTGTGGGTCAGTCTGTAATTTATTTAGGTTACAATAGCTTAATGTCAACTGCTCATTACCTTTTACAAAATATTGTTTTTCCCGATACAAGGACGTTAATTGTTGAATTCTCCCAGTAAGGAACCAGGAGAACTGGAACTGATGGTGTACATAACATATGTATGGTGACGACTCGTCACCATACATATGTTGAAGTGTAGCTGATGGTGTAGGTGATGGTGTGTAGCTGCACCTGAAGTGCGCTCGTGCGCCGCACTACCATTCTCACGGAATAGAAAAATTTTCTATTCCGTGACCATTCTACGTATACCATACTACCTATAAAAAAAATAAAAACTTTCAAAATAATGACCTATAGGTACCTATAACATCCATACTAATTCTACCCTACACAGAAATCTACATGGTTTTGTTATTCGAGTTAAACAAAATCAAACTGACCTGTTTTGATTTCTACTGCAAAAGAATTAGATCTTATTTTTGCTTGAACAAAAACGGCACCGTGCGAAAGAATACGAAAGACTTTCGGGCTCGGGGGCGCGCGGGTGGCACGGGTCGCATGCAATATGCATGACCCGAGACCTTGACCCACGCAGTACGCACTTGTTATTGTTACTTTTCGCGCGCGCAGTTATTGTTTACCTTCGTAATTACTAATCTAAGGAAATAGTGACGATTTTGTGAGTAAAAATGAGTGTAAAATACAATATTGACTACATTAAAAGCAACAGGACGTATCAATATAAACTGGACATTAAATCAGCTGGACCGCCCCGACCTTTTCTCAATTTAAAATAGGAATGTAAAACCAAAAATAAATCGTTCACGAGAACTTCAAAAGTGAAATGTATGCTAAAAAAATGGTTATGTGGATGTGAGCGACTAAATGCTTTTTTTTCAAATAAGGAACGCAGAATCGATTTAAAGTACCTATAAATAAAATAAGTAGACATTTCCAAAATTAATATATACCTATATTTTTTTTAATCGTGGGATTCATCTAGTGCATTTTCGGACACTGTGAGTGTTGTGTGCCTTGCGTCAAACAGTTAAATTTAATTTTAGACTAAAATGTGTTGTGCGAGTAGAAGAGAAACAATTTTCGTCGTTTTATTTGTGTCGTCAACTGCATCTCATCACTGCGCCTCGCTATACCTGCCAGTTTCCACCAGACCACGCGAGGCATGTAATTGTCTCGAAACGGCGGGTGTCCTGTTCATAAGGTAAAAATTTGATATTTTTAGAGTTCCGTACCTCAAAAGGAAAAAACGGAACCCATATAGGATCACTCGTGTGTCTGTCTGTCTGTCTGTCCGTCTGTTACAGCCAATTTGCTCCGAATCTAATGGACCGATTAAGTTGAAATTTGGTACACATATGAATTTCTGTGACCCAAACACGGACAGGTAAAGTAAATAAATAAATTTTGAATATGGAGGTCACTTTTGGGGGGCAAATAAGAAAATTAAAAAAAAAAGTTTTGCAAACTACACCGTGTGACATGTATTTTTTATAATTTTAAAATAAATTGTTTTAAAGTTATTTAAGAAAATAGACGAAAATTGACCATTCCCCCCCTTAACTCCGAAACGACTGAGCCTAAAATTTTGAAAAAAATACAGAAAATAGATCTTTATCTGTAGATTACAGGAAAACCTATAAGAAGTCTGTGGTCTTAAAATAACATGGTAAATCTATCAATATTGTGAGTCCAAACTTACATTTACAATTAGAATGTATGGGAGAACATGTTTTTCAACTACAATGTTAAGTTTGTTCTTAAGATAAATTCATTCCAACTACGGAACCCTTCATTGTGCGTAGTCCGACACGCAATTGACCGGTTTTTTTATTTGAAAATATTCACTAAACCCATGCAGTGCACCACCGGTTCTCTAAGGCACCAGCCGCCACTGGTGACGAGCAGAAATTGCTTAGCAATAATCGAATCGCAACCCGTGAAATGCGTATTATTGAGTAGTTCCGATGGCCATCTCTGGTCTTCCTCATCAGTTCCACTTCACTAAATGGTGCTTTCCGGGAGCAAATGCACGAATTACTATAAAAAATACCCAAATCGCTATAGGTGTGCCTATAAAATTTGAAGGTTCCTCTCGATTTCTCTGGGATGCCATCATCAGATCCTGGTTTCCTTATCATGGTACCACCCTTGGGATATCTCCTTTACAACAAAAAAAGAATCATTAAAATCCGTTCATAAACGACGAAGTTATCCACAAACACACATAAAAAAATATATATATTAGGTCTTTACCTATGAAATTGCCGTTCTGCAGTACTGGCCATTTCAAATCAAAATAATTTTTGTTTGGCTAAGAATTCTAATTTCAAATTAATTTTATTTTAAAAACATGGATTTTTCTTTCCAAAAGTAGTCATTTGTTTATTGATTAGTGTTACATTTTCATCGCATTTCAATCTTTTTCGTCATCATGGATACGTTAAAAATTCGAGTAATTATGGAATATGAGTACCGTCGTGGCAGCAACGCGGCACAAGCGGCACGCAACATCAACGACGTTTACGGAGCTAACACTACAAACCAACGCACCACTTGTTATTGGTTTGCTCGCTTCCGTTCTGGAAATTTCGACCTGAAAAATGAACCTCGCGGTCGTCCGAAGACTTTGTCGACAATGACGAATTAAAGGCGATTGTGGAAGCTGATGATACACAATCTACGGCTGAATTAGCAGCAGCTTTCGACGATAGCGTCAAAACAATATTGGTCCATTTGCGTCAAATTGGCAAGGTAAAAAAGCTTGACAATTAATGGGTGCCCCACGAACTCAATGATCGCCAGCGCGAAGTACGCGTCGAGACGTGCCTTGCACTGCTCAACAGACACACAAATGAAGGAATTTTGAACCGCATTGTTACCTGCGATGAAAAATGGATTCTGTTTGATAACCGCAAGCGCTCAGCAAGTTGGTTGGATCCTGGTTCAGCACCTAAACAATGCCCTAAACGAAAACTTACCCCTAGAAAAGTGATGGTCACTGTTTGGTGGTCTAGCGCCGGTGTGATTCATCACAGCTTCTTACCAAACGGGGTGAGCATTACTTCAGATGTGTACTGTGAAGAACTGAACACAATGATGGAGAAGCTGGCACATCTCCAACCAGCATTGGTCAATCGCTCGTCTCCGCTGCTCTTGCACGACAACGCGCGACCTCATACTGCACAGCAGACGGTCTCCAAGTTGCAAGAACTGGGGTTGGAAGCTCTCCGTCATCCGCCCTACTCACCAGACCTTGCGCCTACAGACTACTACTTTTTCCACAATTTGGATAACTTCTTGGCGGGAAAAAAATTCAATACCCGAGAGGCAGTACAAAATGCCTTTGAAGAATTTGTTGCCTCCCGTCCAGCTAATTTCTTTAAGAAGGGCATCAATAAACTGCCACTGCGTTGGCAAAGATGCATTGATTGCATGGGTGATTACTTCGATTAATACAAATAAAAAATGCATTAAATAAATTCGCTTAAATTTTTTCATACAAAACGGCAATTTCATAGGTAAAGACCTATTATATACGGTCGAATTAAGAAACCTCCTTTTTTAAAGTAGGTTAAAAATGAAATTTCAAGAGGAGTACCTAAACGATCTTGGGTCTTCAGAAAACAATAGTCTCTCTATTAACAAGCCTATTATTACAACTAAACCACCGACTCTAGATATGCAAGCTCACACATTATATACTTAGTCATCCACTTTATCTAAGATAAGACAAATAACTGCTACACATTCCTGACGCATCTGTAGTGGCAAAACAATTGAAGTCGAACAATTAATTGTATAGCAAGCGGTCGACGTTCGACCTATTAACCTAGCCAGGGGTGCGCAACATCTATTGAAAGATGCTTATTTTTTACATCATCATTTTCCTGGCTTTATCCCATGTTAATCTTTCACTGTCCCCTGCCAACCGTCACGTTATCATTCACTCCCTTCTCTTTCATATCATTCCTCACACAATCCATCCATTTTTTCTTTGGCCATCCTCTGCCTCTCCATCCATCAACATGTATATTCATCAATCTTTTATTCACATACGTTTCAAGAGCATGTCTATGCTTATTTTTTACAATTTAATGTAAAAGAGTAAATATTTTGCAATTACTTTCTTGGCTGTTTTAATAAATATAGATCAGGCTTTTATTTTTAGGCCCTTTGCATAAAAAAAAAGCAACAATCTATGCTATATTTTTAACATAATTGGAGCAAACATATACCGAAGTATATCGCATAAGAAAAATGAGAATTATTTAACACATAGATTGAAAGCGAAAAAATGTTGTGCGCCTCCGTCGTCTTTTTCGCGATGCGCGACGACCTTTCGCGCATGCGTACAACAACTAGTCTGCTGCGCGCGCGCGCTCTGACGGACGTACTGCGAGTCAATTCAAAATGGCGCCGGTTGAGATAAACGAATAAATAACTGTTGTTTATCAATAAAATAAAAATAGCTTTAAATGATTAGCTCTAGAATAAAAATAAAGTTAAGCGGCGAGTCCGAAAATAGTTTGTTGCTAAGTGATGTTTTGAATTGGTGATGGTTTTTGATCAGTGAATTTAATTAACGAGATTTAAAATTGAAAAGTAATTAACTAAGTATTTAAGATAATCAAGACTCGAAGTAAATGAGAAGAAAGACCATTTACAATTAAATTAAGATTATCTTTCACTAAGTAGTTCTATACGAAAAAAACATTTATAAATGAAGTGATATTAAAACTGCCGTACTTACAAAATAAATAAAATAACTGCAATCAGACAATAATAATAATAACAGTTTTATACAACTTTCTTTAACGCAAGTAGGTACTTCCTACCAAGTCTAAAATGGGTTTGAAACCTTTTTGCTGATCAAGAACTAAAGTGATTGTGATTTCGAGAAATCTGAACTATGAAAATGTTGTGGTTTTGCCTGCTATTAGCACTCGGGCTAGCGAGTACCCAGAATACTAACGAGACTGAAGGAATTGGAAATATTATTGGGTAAGTATCGCTTCTGATGTTCCATATCTGCAGACTTATAAATTTTTCAAAGGTGGCGCTGCCGATTAGCAGCTACAACTATATCTGGCGTTCTTATTATGGCGTTCGTTATTTTCATTTTTTTTTTCTTTTGATTTTGTGTTTCACGAAGTGTGTCCAAATAAACGTTTTTCTTTCTTTCTTTCTTTTCTTTTCTTTCTCTTGCCACGGCCGGGGTGCCAACGAAAAGACCAGACGGAATGACCATAATGCCTTGGAAGTTAGGCAGGCCTTAGACGTGCGATGCAACAAATTTGTCGACACGCAAGGGTGTCGAAAAATTTGTTGCATCCCATCTTCCTAATACAGCGGGTTGTGCTGGGGCGGCTGATATAGGTGCGGAAAACCTTAAACGGCGAAAATAATTCCAATCTTATTGGGAGTTATAATTTTCGAGCCGTTTGGGGTTGAAACTCTAGGGCCATGGGACATCGCCAACGGTTGGTCGACTCTTCACGTGACCAGAGGGCTAGCTTATTTTTGGCCAATGAATCAGCATCGCTATACAACGTGGCAATGCTGCCAGCTTTTTGGGCACTCTTCATGTTGACAGTGATGTGGACGAAGTGTTTGATGCCCTTTTTGATTCTTTGCTCTCTTTTTTACAAGCTTTTATTTAACTTGCCTTGTTTTTGGTGGTTGTTGTTGTTGGTGGGTTGATGTATTGCTCAAATCTTGAAAGCTAAATTAAAACATAACAACATCCGGACAAACCTATTGAGGTTTGGTGGTGAGGTGAGGTGTTTTGTTCCCTAGTTAATAAAAAATAAAAACACTTTCTCTCAAAAAAACCGGCCAAGTGCATGTCGGAACACGCACAATGAAGGGTTCCGTAGTTGGGAGCAATTTATCCCAAGTACAAACTTAACATTGCAGTTGAAAAACGTGTTCTCCCATACATTCCAATTGTAAATGTAAGTTTGTACTCACAATTTTGAGAGATTTACCATGTTATTTTGAGACCACAGACTTCCTATAGGCTTCTCTGTAATCTACAGGTAAAGATCTATTTTTTTCAAAATTTTAGGCTCAGTAGTTTCGGAGATAATGGTCAATTTTCGTCCATTTTCTTAAACAACTTTAAAACATATTTCAAAATTATAAAAAAAATATATTTGAGACCCTCATAGTAAGCCCTTTCATTTGGTATGATACACGGTATAGTTTGCAAAACTTTTTTTTGTTTTTTCCTATTTGCCCCCCAAAAGTGACCCCATATTTAAAATTCATTTATTTACTTTACCTGTCCGTGTTTGGGTCACATAAGTTCATATGTGTACCAAATTTCAACTTAATCGGTCCAATAGATTCGGAGCAAATTGGCTATGACAGACAGACACACGAGTGATCCTATAAGGGTTCCGTTTTTTTTCCTTTTGAGGTACGGAACCCTAAAAAAGCTAGATCGACTAAATCGAAATTCTGATCTATTTTTCAACCTCTACACAATTTCAGCTAAGTAATTAGTCGCGTATTCACCGGCCCTCATGGTCATGTTGTCTGAAGGGTTTATGTGGTTAGCTTCAAGAATCGTGTCTTCGACGCTTTTATTCCCGGAAGACACGTTCCCGTTCTGATTTCGCTAGGCGATCCTGGGCACTGCTCTCAACTGCGATAAAGTGTTGCCAGATTACCGACTAATTAGTAGTTGTAGTCAGGTGCGTAGTACTCACAACCGGCGCAGTGTGCGTGTATGACCAGATGTATGAACGTAAACGAGGCAAAAGGAGTATGTAGGTAAGGATCGTAGCAGGTGGTGTTCTGTAGTTTCTGCATACCCCCATGGGAAGATGGCGTGAGTTTATGTATTTATGTGTAGGTAGTAGTATAGTAGAGCTCTTTGCAAACGTGTTTGTGTAGAGAAGATCCTACAACAACATTTTTTGCGACTACATTACTGTTCCGCACCCTAATTGCGTAACACACTCAATCGGAATCTGAAAATGTTTAAGCAAATTGCTAATCCATTGCTTCATATGTTCGAAAAATTTGTCTTCTCACAACGTAAACAACGCAATGAAAGAAAAAAAGAAAGAAAAGAAATGATGATGAAGAATGGATGTTGTTGAACTGTCAAAATGAAACCGATCCCGATTAGTGTTTCGCAATTAGGGTGCTGATTGGAAAGGTCGGTTTAGTGGTTCTAACAGCGAAACTAAAGGCACGTAAGATTTTTCAAACTCGTCTCCTGAGTTGGAAGGTACTCGTAACCACTTATAACCCATTTCTATCAGGGGCCTTATTTAATAAAACTGACGGGCAACAGATGACAGACGACAAAACAACAATTTTGTAAGTTTTTTTTTTTTTTTCATAAATTTAGTGCTTAATTAATATTATTAACAGCACCTATCGAGAAAATGTGTCAAGATTGTATTTTTTTTTGACAAATTTGTCGCTTTCTCAGTTTTATTAAATAGATCCCAGGTTATAAAATGAAACAGTTTGGCAATACCTTATGCGTCCTGACCCACAGTCTCTTTCAAAGTCCAGACATAAACTTGGTCAGATCATGTGATGTAGATTAGTGTGTGAAATAGTCTTTTGAGGAAACAACCACACAGATTTGAGTGGACCTGTAGTGCTATTCTGTAAAAATCTCACCGTGATAACTCAGGTGAAGTGAGCGTGAAGTGAGCCGTCATTCCACCTGTCGATCTATTCTGTAAAAATCTCACCGTGAAAACGTAGGTGAAGTGAGCTGTCATTCCACCCTAGAGATTTACACTATTGACAACTCACTCTAAGCTGACTTCACCTAAGTTTTCACGGTGAGATTTTTACAGAATCGATCGGCTGATGCTAGGGATTGACACTATTGACAGTTCACTTTAAGATCACTTCACTTATGTTTTCACGGTGAGATATTTACTGAATAGCACTACTGCCCTGGCAATCCTGACGACAATCATTGGAGGTCAGTCAGCTATTACAAATGTGTCAAATGTAACAACCGCGGTGTATGCGTACCTATTCAGGATATAGACACGTTTGCTGACTCGGACAACAACATATTGCGCAAAAATTTTGTTCGCGCTGTCTGCTCTAATTTCCATTGAACCTCAGTAGTTCCTATCAATATTCAAACGCTGTCTATTAACATTGATATTACTAAATCGGTGTGGCGATATTATCATTATTTTTCTCTTCTCTTGTTCTTTTTTGTGTTTTTTCTTTTCGTTATGTTTGACCGCAATTAAACGTATGTTCTTTCTTTCTTCTTTCATTATTGTTTTTCTCAATTTACAATCCTTATCAAAGGACCAATTATTGATTGCTTTTTATTTATCAATCAAAAAAGTGACTCAAAACCATAAGATACAGTATCGCCACATTCCTCACAAGGATTGCATACGTAATAGACATAACATAAGGATTTATAGTTTTGATTAATTACAGTTTTAGAATTAAGGCCTATTTCACAATGTCCGAATAGCCACTACTCACCGACTATATTCAAACCGAATAAATTCAAGAATATATATGAAATTACCTGGTGACGGGAACTATCACAGGACACTGCTCACTAAACAAACACTTCCACACAATGGGAATAACGGACAGTCCTCTGTGCGGGGCCTGCCTGGAGGCTGAGGAAACCGTAACGCATGTGCTCTTTGAATGCACAGGCGTCACCCAGATTAGAACAGGAACTCTTGGAACACCCAGATCTTTCGCAGATGTTTTGAACAGACTTGGAGACTTGATCGACTTCTGAAATGAGGTGGGCTGGTTGGAATAACCCCCCTCCCCCCGACGGCCGCTATGGCCCACGCACAATGGTCTACATGAAGGACTAAGTGCGGAAACCGTACCCTCTACCTAGAACTAGATATATGAAATTATCTCCCAAGTAAGTTAATAGGAACTTAATCGTAGGTGGTAAGAAATTACATATTCGCACGTTCGTTTCCCATTATAAGGGACGCACACGAGAACTTGAGAATGCAGACATTAATCCTAATCTAGCAAAGTATGATTTAGAAAGACATTCAAAACGCAAAATTTTTTCTTCCATATTGAATTGACCCGTTTTGGCCTTCTGGTCCCAACCATTCTAAAAAGTGCCATCGTCTCGAAGAGAAGAAGTATGGTACCTTTCTACCCTTGGACGTGAGAAGCTTTTTCTCAAAAATAATTTTATAACTTAGCCAAACAAAAAGCATCAAGTTCAAATCGAAATTCCATTCAGTTCAATCAATAGACTGCTATTTTCGACTACATCAATCAAAGCACTCAAACAGGCTGTAACGCTGTAAGCCCAGCCCTATCACCGGCATCTTGTTTTAATAACAGCCAGATGTAAGATGTATGTACTTCCAAGAACAAGTTAACGAGTGCATTCATACGGCGGTCATTTGAAACCCGATATAATACTCGTATAGCTTCATGTACTGAAGTTAACAGAATAGTTATACAACGTGTCATTTTGCATCCTCGTCAAATTTAAGGATGTGGTATAGACAATAAAAAGAAGAAAGAAAGAAAGAAAATACGTTTATTTGCGGTAAACATGACGCAAAGGACAACAAAATAAAATAACAATGTAAAAAGTAAGTTTTGGGGAAAATATGCGTCACATCTACGCAAAACGGCTACCGCTCAGCATAATGCCGCGACCCCATGCCGAACAATCAAGCCGAACAACTTTTTCGATGGCACCAACATAGTAATCGCGAAAAAATTATCAGTCGTCCCATACATTTGCGTCGAGTAGGTAAAGTTTTCTATGGGACAGTTGAAAATATTTTCGCAATTACAATGTTGGTCCCATGGAGAAAGTTGTTCGGTTTGATGATCTGTATCACACACGTTGTATAATCCATACTTCCATATACATTTTAAGAATGCAAAACGGTCTGACTGTTTGCAAAGTTTTCATAGCCTGAACCGCTGACCCGATTTTGGTGAAATGTGATACCTAGACAGCTTGAACTATGGTATAAAGCTTATAAACATATTTTTGTATCATGAAGTGTTGAATTGGGATGTTAAAGTATGTATATGCAATTCCGAAATCCATGCGGATGTTGTTATGCTCATGTGCTAATAAAACCTGTGATTACTCGTACTATAATAAACAATGTTGCTGTTAATTGAGTTGATTATCACATTAGAACCACTGTTAATTTTATAGCTGATCGGGTCTACTAAGTTGGGTAGGACATAGACAGGTACTTATAAGCAAGATCCGCTTGTAAATACCTATAACAAATATCTGGTTTTAAGGAGAGCAGAATCAAATTAAATGTTGTCTAGCTTCCGCATCTGCCTAGCCTTTTCCCAACTATGTTGGGGACGGCTTCCAGTCTAACTGGATGCAGCTGAATACCAGTATTTTACATGGAGCGACTATCTGACCTCCACAATCCATTAACTGGGTAATACGATACCCCTTGGTAAGATTGGTTGTCAGACATTTGGGCTTCTGACGACCCCTAACGACTGTCAAAGATTCTCAAATGACAGCCGGGACCAACGGCTTAACGTGCTTTCCGAGGCACGGATGGAGTCTCGGTATGTAAAGATGGTCACCCATCCACAGACCGACCCCGGCAAGCGTAGCTTAACCTGATAGATTGACCCATTCAGCTGTTATTACTTAGCCACGTGATCCTCACGGAAACTCAGTTTAACTACACAAAATCAAATATGGTCCATACTAAAATGCTGGTGACATGATCGAACCATCTCTTGACTTTTCTGACAACTGAGTACTTACGGATGACGCCTCAGCATCGTCATTTCGATGAAGTGAAGCTCTTGTGTCCATCCGGATAGACTCAAACTCAAACTCAAAGCATTTATTTCAATTAAACCAATTACAGGCACTTTTGAATTGTCAAGGGGTCGGTCAGTCAGAAAGATGAAGCTAGGCGCCCATTCCAAAGCATAGTAGGTACCTATGGAGAAGAACGGGCAAGAAACTCACTCAGACGACACGCACTGCTGTAGAGAATTAATTAATATATGCTAATTACAGCTCCATTTTTCATTCATTACAAAATCATCATGCAAATAACAAAGGAATATTAAATTTATTTACATAGAAAGAATATCAGGCCACCATTAAATCATCACAGAGCATGTTTAAATGGTCGATATCCAAGGTCGATTGGACCTTGATTTTTATGTCCGCCATTACGAGGAAACGGCCATTCAATTGATCTCATCATTTTTTGTTCCATGGTATAATTGTACCCTTCGTGTAGTTGAGATGTGAGGTAGACATCAAATGTGATGGGAAGAGTGAAAACCGGCCAAGTGCGTGTCGGACCACGCACAATGAAGGGTTCCGTAGTTGAAAAGAATTTATCCTAAAAACAAACAAATGAACAATTTTCAGACTTTTTCCTTTACTTGTTCTGTGAGACCTTGCTTCTTGCCAAATTTCATGATTCTAGGTCAACGGGAAGTACCCTATAGGTTTTGATTCACTTGCGAGTATCAAAATATGTCGCATATATGGCCGTATTTTTTTATTGCGTTGACTTAGAAGTTTAATTTTTTTTTAACTCTAAACGACCAGACCTTCGTATTTGATATTAATTTCGACTTGATACCTCCACGCGTTCCTGAGCAAAATGGTATTGACAGACAGATAGACAGACGGACAACAAAGTGATCCTATAAGGGTTTCGATTTTGCTTTTGAGGTACGGAACCCTAAAAACGTTGATGTTATGTGTGTGGGTATACTGAGTATCGATGAGATATATCTGATGAGAATTTCGGAGCGTATGGTTTTTTGTCGGAAATTAATGATAAAAACGCAATTGTGTTCCATGATATTAGGGTAGTTTGTTAAGTCATGCTTAATCGTTTCATACAAAAGTATTTAAAGGAATCCTATAATTCGCACCGATGATTTTTAACGTGATACTAATTCACAGGTTAGAACTCCTAGTTGGTATAAATGGCATAACATCAAATGCACCATTTGTTGACAACTCCAGAGATTATGAACATGTCATATCCAATTTGAAAACGGTCAAGAAATTACCGAAGTAATAAACTAAATTATTAAAAAAAAAAACAAAAAACCCGACTGCAGTAAAAATATCAACTGAAAAGCGAAAAACAAGCTCTATAATCTATAGAAAATTGTAAGAGCAATGTCCTTATAAGTAATAAATAAAAAAAAAATAAAAATAAAAATCTTTTAATTCAGACCATTAATTAGTCCATTTGGGTTAGTATACAAACAACTTATAAACTAATGTTAGTACTTAAATCTACCAGAAGTAATTGTTTTAATTTATACGTCTACATACACTCAGTGGCATGTAGGCGTATCCAATGCCCCAGCATGGGGCTGTCCCACCTGTCCGCAATAACCCTCAGAATGCTGTTGGGGCTAGCGCGAATCCGGCTCATGATGGATGCGCAGCGCTTACGCAGTAATGCTCCATGCAATTATTTTTTGTTCGATACCTCGTTAACAAATAATACAGTTTATACTATTATTTAAATATTGGAAAAGGTATTGCAGGCGGGAGGACAAGCCAATTAGTCCCAATGTTACTTTTTTTCAAGAAATATGTTTTGTCGTTCATTGTTTGTCGGGGCCTGCAATTGAGACCCATATTGTTATATTAAAAAAAAACTTTTTTTTTACTCCCCTGCATTTTTTTTCGCGGAAGCCATTTTGAAATATTATATACCCTATAGCACTCCGACAATTAAGACGAATCGAATGACACCTTATATGTTAAAATCTGTCAAGCCGTTTAGGCTAGTTAGTTAGTTAGTTAAGTATGGCATCTCGCAGTTGACCACTGAGGGTCGAGACTGCTCAAGTGTGGGTTCTTTAAGCGAACTTAAAGCCCCCGGCCAGGCTTAAAACTAGGGTAAAATATTAGTCGACTGAGCGTCGCTAATAATAGGACAGCCAGACGGGGCAGGCTGGATCATAATGGGGGGTCCGTTTAGGCTGCAGAGCGACACAAAGAAATAGACGTACTTACCCACATACATACATACCCTCCTTCGGTAGTCGGGTAAAATTGTATCCCTTTAGACCTATTCATGGATTCTTAATATTCTAATTGACTGCGTAAGACTATTTGCTTCTGATTTAGTGTAGATAACCGCCACAACTTCCATTTCAAACCTTTCAAACTTTCGTTATAAACCATCTTCTGTTTTTCTTCCAGAAACCCATGCATAGACAAGTATCACCTGTTCCTGGCCCCAGGGGTGCTGACTGCGGGCGGTATGAACCGGGCTTGCGTTTCCAGGTTCTACACTGAAGGGCCAGCTCGATTGGTCTTGACCTTGCTGACTGAGGACATGCAGACGGTCACAGTGTCTTCACAGCTTTCAAGTAATAAAATAGTTGTAATTAACGACCACGAGCACGAGTCGTGAGCACGAATCCCACCTTAACTTTAACTGACCTCGTCAACGTTTTCTTGTATTCTGTGTTTTATCTGTATCTAAATATGCCTGACAATATATTGATTTAATTACTTATGTGCAACCTACCATGATAGGAACTAAGATTCGTTAGGTTTAAGAGTAGAGTTTGTGCTCACGACTCGTGCCGTCAACTATACACAGTGTCATACTCAAACTCAAACTCAAAGCATTTATTTCAAATAAACCAATTACAGGCACTTTTGAATTGTCAATGGCTCGGTCAGTCAAAAAAACGAAGCTAGTTGCCCATTCCAAAGCGTAGTAGGTCCCTATGGAGAAGAACGGGTTAGAAACTCCACGGACACTTTTAAATCAATTTATTTTTACAAAATATTGGTTACATCGTTCATGTTGAAAATATACATGTGAGAACAATGTAGAAAGACGTGCATGTTAAAAAGCGTCCGTAATAAAAAGATTTTTTATCTTTTTATTACAAAACAACTAAATTAAATATTCAAATTAAGAATAAGCCATGGCAGCTAAGAGACGACCATTCCCAACTGACGGCGCCCGTTCACGAACATGACGCATGGATCAGCACCAATTAGCTCAACCATTTTGAAGGGAACTTAATGATCCAACATACATTACATTACATTTGGAATCCAAATTACAATGTTTATGTTAATCGACTTGAAAGTATTCAAAGGCGATTTTTAAGGTACACTCAATATCGTGCAAATACTTATCTTCCTAACTATACTAGTCGGTGTAAGAAGTTTCATTTTCTTCCCTTACATGAGCGAAGGAAAATTGCGGATCTTGCTTTCCTCTTTAGTATAATGAACGAGTCTACTGATGTCCCTGAGCTGGTGGCTAAGATTGGACTTCGTGTACCGTCTGTGTTTCGTCGTAGACCTCATCTCCTTCATGTACCTATCGCGAAAACGATTTATAGGCAAAATACATATATTTTAAGAGCATGTCGAATGTTCAATATGGTGTGCCGGGATGTTGAGCTTGATTTATTCGCAAATAGTGTCCAGAAATTAAAAAAAAAATTTAGGTAACTTTTTCTTTGAAGTGTAATTTTGTTGTGTAATGTATTTTGTTTTTGTTTGTTATTTTCTGTTGTTTCTATGTTTAATCTTCACGCTGTTTGTACCGTTTCGTAAATTTTATACATAACTTTATATAAGTGGAAGCTTGTAATTGGCCTTCTTCTACATATCTCTTCTTGAATGTATTGAATGTATTAGCTGTAAGTTTTCTTAAAATTAATAAAATAAAATAAAATAATACACGCCACCACCAGCGAGACATTTGAGTGAGCATGAGTGTAACTACCATTTAATTGAAAAAATAGAAAAAAACTATAGGTAAGAGTAAACGTGCTTTGAACATATAAAAAGAAAAGTCCTGACTGACTGACTCATCAACGCCCAGCCGAAATCATTAGACCTACTCGTATCAATCTGCCTATTAGCCTTTTCCCAACTATGCTGGGGTCGGCTTCCAGTCTAACCGGATGCAGCTGAATACCAGTATTTTACATGGAGCGACTATATATCTGACCTCCACAACCCAGTAACTGGGTAATACGATACCCCTTGGTAAAACTGGTTGTCAGACTTTCGGGCTTCTGACGACCCGTAACGACTGTCAAAGATCCACGAATGACAGCCGGGACCAACGGCTAAACCAAACCATTAGACCTAGAATGCTGAAATTTTGCACAGACGAGACGTTCCCTTTATAATGTAGACAAGGAATGTGGAACGATTTTTGTTCCCGTGGTATATTCGGCACGCGGGCGAGGCCGTGCGGGAAGTGCTAGTTGTTTATAAAAAAATATTATGTCCTCAGACAAATGGTTAAAATAGGAGATATTCAAATGAGTTTTGTGTCATGTTCGAGTAGAATTGTGGTAAAGTACTTCTAAAATCATATTTTTAGTGTCATCTTTTTCGCAGGTGATGGAGGATGCCTCGATTTTAATGTCCCTTCGCTACCAAATACAAAAGCTGACTTGATCGTGAACATTAGGTAAGAATAAAGTCATATTTTGTTTGTATTTATCATGTGGCGGCATCTACATCGCCACACGCGAACTACGTATCACACTGACGTCACGCAAAATCCTGCATCTCGCAATCAGAGTTTACAGCGCGACTAGCATATAGACAACGTCCCGACATCGATCGTTGGCCAGTTGCCCACCAGACACGACACCTGTCTGGTCGGAGGATCCTCCCTTTTCTATGGAGGATGAGTGAATTTTACATCCTGTTCCTCATGCCCCTATAAGCAAACCACCAAGCGGGAATCCGCTGGACGCGAGAAGCACAGGACCGGTCGATGTGGCGACGCTAGGGGGAGGCCTATGTCCAGCAGTGGATGTGTTGCGGCTGAAATTATGATGATAATTATTATTATTATTATATTTTATTTATTTTAGAGTAAACTCCATATTGATTACATAAAATTATCAGATCAAAAAATCATAAAATGTTATAATAAAATAATAATGAAACAACCGAAAGTATTTGGCAACACCAAACAACACCATTCATGATTTAGTTTCCCAGGCTCAAGATGATTTAAACACCCTTTTGTCATGGTTTCTATTTAATTCTACCCCCGCATCCAAATACACTCGCAAATACAACTCCCCCACTCACAGACCAAAAACCACATCACCTACTCATCCACACTCACACACAATCACAAGAAAATCAATCAATCACATTCATTCACCCTTACCCTTGCACTCATACATAATTTAAAAACTAAAGTAAACTATAACATTTTTCCCTTCCGATGGTAAATCGACACAATCCACTCACACATATATCAATTGGAACCTCATCGTGAAACTCTCATAAGATACAGGATACACTAAGTTTAAGAGACAAAATTTAATCTTTTGTGTACAGATTTCTGCAGCATTCAAATGTTTAATATAAATCACTATTTCAAAAATTGTAAACGTCAAGCACAATTTTTTTCAACAACACTTCAAAAACAGATTTTTTTTTTGGGAAATAAAGATTTTTTTTATTATTATTATTCATTATTTAACTAAACGATAAATATTTCTAAAACATGCTATAGGTATCTTAAAAAGAATAAATAAAATAATACCTCCTCATAATCCATTAGTTATGTTATTAACAATGTGCCCTTGCAGCAAAAATTTTGTAAGAAATATCTTGTCATAAGAATGAATAGTTCTCTATCGTGGACTGTTCTTGTCATTATCTTATTATATCTTGGATCATATAAAGCAAAGCTTACGTCACTATTTGGATCCCTCCGAAACATAGTTCGATGTATTCCACATATACTGCATCACACCATCTATAACTCCTTAGTAAAGCCACACCTACTATATCAGGTTGAAATCTGGGGCAGTGCGGCCAAGACGAAGCTTCCAAGTTTCCAAGTTGCACAAAACAAAATAATAAAAATTATTTTTAACATCAACATGCAAAAATGAATACACCAAAATAATGAACATTAGACAGTTCCCGCGCGTTTGCACTGGCGAAACATCACATAAAACATATTGATATCTCTATTTCTGCCAATGTATCTGACAGAGATATCAACATGTTTTTAACTGAATGTTTCGCCAGTGCAAACGCACAGTTAGTTGACGTTGGCACGGACGTAAAAAAATCGAGGCGATTTTTTTTCCCGCACTTGATTTTAAACGCTCTGTTTAGCGCCGAGAGTTGAAAATCCAACAGTGTGTTTTTTCCACGCGCTATAATGCACTCTGTTATTGTTAAGTCAGATTTTCAATGCTCGTCTCAACAACGAGAGTTGAAAATCCAGTGCGCGATAAAATCCCGCCGCGATATTTTTACGTCCGTGCGAACTCGGCTTAGAGGTATATCTACAACACATGTATTTTCATTCGTAAGGCACTCAACAAAAGTATACAGACTAATATCGTTTACTAAAGTTAAACAAACAATCGCCGAGCTAGTTTTCTGATTTTACCGAAGATGAGAACCAAGTTTGGCTTAAACTTTTGAAGGAGCACAATAATACAACAAAATATCCTCATGTAAGTATAAAAAAATTACACTCATTCAATTCATTCAAAACTCAATTAATTACAACTAACACTTATTGCAATGCAAGATTTACGTACGCGAGATTTACGTAAGTACCTATACTTATTTAATTAAACTGAAATTTAAAAAAAAATAAACTTAGCAGATTAAGTTACTCAATTAAACAGGTACTAGTTTATTTACACAAGTAAATCGCGCGACAAGCTGTTATGATCATATAAATTGTGAGGTTATAAGTTGATAGTTAAAATTTTAAAAGAAAATTTTATTTTCTTTTTAGAGCATTTAAGTAAATGAAAGCTTTTTAAAAAAAAGTTTTTTTTGCTTTTAATTTATTGAGAATAATCTAAACCTAAACAAAAATACATTATTCTAATGAATAAGAAAACGGCGAAGGTTTCGTTTCCCTAAACTGTTTCTATCATTAGTTAAAGGAATAACGGTCTACAATGCAGGCTCAATCGATAAACTGGTCACAATAATAATAATATTCTTTCTCACGCCCAGGTACCCTGATGCCCAGTGCGTGTGGGAGCGTCGGCTACCGCTGCGCATCTCCAGCGGCCGCGTGGTCGTGCTATCCACGGAGCGTGCGCGCTACCGGCCCGGAGAACTGCTGCGTCTGCGCATACTTGCGCTCAGGCAGGATCTGGCTCCGTCACATGGATTAGTGAGTTTACTGGCCCTATATTGAGTGCAGTATGAATGCTTGAAGGAAACTTTTTGGACGAACTGACGAATATTAATAAAAATCTGTTCGAGTATTTAAGTGCTTGGTGGAATATGTTTATTTACCGAGTTCCAAGTTGCAAGCATTCATAGTCGATCAATCAACTCAGCCTATCGCAGTCCACTGCTGGACATAGGCCTCTCCCAGGCTGCGCCACAACACCCTGTCCTCCGCCTTCCGCGTCCAGTCTGCCCCAGCCACTTTCCTAAAGCCTTTGTCCATTTAGCTGGGTTGTATCCCACGCGTTCAGCATTCACAACAATTAATATATATTATTATTCTAACAAAAAGACGCAATCATTGTGGCTAAGTAATAACAGCCGCACGGGTCGATCCATCAGGTTAAGCTACGCTTGCCGGGGTCGGTCCGTGGATGGGTGACCATCTTTACATACCGAGACTCCTCCATGCCTCGGAAAGCACGTTAAGCCGTTGGTCCCGGCCACCATTCGTGGATCTTTGATAGTCGTTACGGGTCGTCAGAAGCCCGAAAGTCTGACATCCAGTCTTGCAAGGGGTATCGTATTACCCAGTAACTGGGTTCATGTGGGTGTCAGATAGGCAGTCGCTCCATGTAAAATACTGGTATTCAGCTGCATCCGGTTAGACTGGAAGCCGACCCCAACATAGTTGGGAAAAGGCTAGGCAGATTGATTGATACGCAATAATTGTTGATAAGATTTTTTTTTTTATGGGCACCTTTGGTAGGTACTGTCCTCTGTTCCGTCTTTACAACATGGAGTAAGGGATTTCTAATAATACATTTTTGCAGTTCCGTGAATTTGTTCAAATTCAAATTCAAATTCATTTATTTGTGTGATTTTTGGTACATTTTACATGAGATCTTAATAATAAATAATTCGTTCCTCAAAAATCTACCTTAAAGGTATACACTCTTTCACTAGTTATTATAAAAAACAAAAAAAAAAAAGAAGATAATTACCTAGTCAACATATTAAAATAAAATCAGCTTTGCAATAGAAAATAAAAGAAATTACAATGTCAAAGATGCATGCAATGTCAAATTATAAAATTGTCATGATAAAATAGGGAAAATGTCATGAAAATAAAATAAAAAATAATAAAAATACATAAATGTCAAAAGATTGCAAAACACAAATAAAAAATTTTAACAATTTAAAATATAAATTATAAAAATTGATCAAAATTTGTCATCCAGAAACTCCTTGACTGAATAATATACCTTGTCATTTAGTAGCTTAAAGAGATTACTTTTGAATTCGTTGTTATTCTTACTATTTCTAATATGACAAGGTAATTTGTTATACAATTTTGGTGCCATTGCATAGACACTTTTATAAGCAAACGCAGTTCTGGTGACTATTGTTTGTAACTTATCTGAGCGACGTTGACTTTCTACATGATTAAACAAGTGTATATTGGTTTTTACAAACATCAAAACCTCATAAATATACAGCGACGGTACTATCAGAATATTTATATGTTCATACATCTCTATTAGCCATTTCAAGCTATCATCTCTTTCCCGTGCATCCATCCTATCAAGGTAGTGAGTGAACCTTTATAAAATCACAATGCGCATCGGACATCATAAATATGTACCGAATCCGAGCTTATTAGCATGATCTCGTTCAGGGCCGACCTTCAGCAAGGTCCCCGCGGCCTTACATCTTCATTGTACCACAACATATTGTATTGTTGAATAATTTTTAACGGTTCGCTTTTAGAGAATGACAACAATGTCACATCCTCGAGTATTTTACTTCATGTGACTTTTTTTGGACTGACATGTATTTTGAATGTAGGTTTTTGTCCAGTCAGGTTTTTTTTTCAGGTTTTTTTTTTGTTTGGTTTTTCTTTTTTGTGAACGTAACATTTGACAAGATGTTTTGAAGCTGGCCTGTACTGCGAACAAACGCAATGTGTTTGTGAAAAGCCTATTTACCTACTTTAGAAACAGTTTTTTTTATAAAAACTTTACATATCACTCAAACATCAGTGTTATCTTTTCTAAATCAAATACAAATAGAAAATCATCTTTTATAACTTTAAAATTCCCTTAGTTCACTGAATCAATGTTTACTAGTCTTGTAAAAGTACGCAGTCCTGCTTCCAAAGCAGTCCTACCACTTGTAACTGTTGATAACTTATGGATATGAAACGTTTCTTGTACTACGAGTATATAGGTATGTCTGTACACCTAGTATAGATAGATGGTATCTTTAGGGTCAGGGCTGCCTTTTATTTAAAACAATGGGGTGGGCAAAGTCATTCCTAACTTTCTTTTAGCGTTAAATTATATATAGGTACCTGATGTATTTTGAACAGCCGAACAACCAACTCTATATGAAAGAAAATCGTCGACAACGGATTGTTCTACGAGTATCAAAGTTAAATCGATATCAAAAGTCTTTTATTCAAACTAGGCTGAGAATCAACTATTTTTGAACGTTAAAATTACATAAAAACGCCCGCCCTTCACCACTTCCTAGTGCTTTAGCTGGAAAGAAGAAGTGGAGCAACCAACTCCCCAGCAGCACAGCTGGCTGTTCAGTTAGAAAAACTTGGTTCTATACAATAAGTATGCAAAGTAATTTACATTACGCAACACAAAACATTTAATTAAAGTATTTGCTGCTAGCTTTTACCCGCGACTTCGCCCGCGTGGATGTTGGAAAATATCCCACGGGAACATACTATCGGGAAATCCTTCCTTATTTTTTGTCTACATTATAAAGGGAACCTCTGCGCAAAATTTCAGCTTTCTAGGTTCTAGTTCGTTGATGAGTCAGTCAGTCAGGACTTCTCTTTTTGATTATACAGGGTGTAAGGGAAACGCTTCCGAAAACGAAGACTGGTGATAGGGCTAGTGATTCTCGATACGATACCATCAAAAATCTGAAAAAAAATTACAATTTTACCTACTTTTTTTGCATTTTTCGTACACCATGCTGTGAGAACAGTTAAATGAAACCGTAACCTATGATAACCTCGTCTGAGGTACCATACTTATTTCGAGCGGGCCATAGCTGGCGAAGTTACAGGCACATTGTGATTCTCCAACTTTTTCTCTAAGATTAGCAACTCATTAATTCTGTCGCGCTGTGTGTGTCCATCATCATGTCATTAACAATTGTTTATGTAAGTTTTCTTGGCATTTTTTAATCATGTTTCTCTTTCCAATGTGTTGCCATCCCTAACATACTTGTATCTCGTATAGTATCTTGTACACAGAAACGGGTTGCGAATACATAAACACTAGCAGTTTATTCCTGCTGCCTAGATCCTGAGCTGGTTATAAAAATGAAGATTTACACGAAACTCTGACAGATACAAACATTATTATTATATCAGCTTCGTTTTAATTTAATATTCTGCAAGTTTTAAAGTGGCGCCAGTGACAGAAAAGTTGAAAGGAAATCGTTTGGCTTGATATGAAGGGAGGAAACGCATGTGACTAAAAGAGTGGTGCATATCAATGTTGATGGATGGAGAGGCAGAGGAAGGCCAAGCAAAAGATGGATGGATTGTGTGAGGAATGATATGAAAGTTAAGGGAGTGAATGATAGCGTGACGGTTGACAGGGGAGAATGGAAGAAGAAAACGTGTTGCGCCGACACCAAGTAATATGGGATAAGGGCAGGAAAATGATGATGATTAATTTAATATTCTATTGACGACGATATGATCGCGTCGCTTCTATATCGGGATTCAGATTATAAATTAATTGAAAATATAAAAAGTCTATTTGATGTAACTTTGGACTTAATAAACATCACTATTTATTTTCCCAACATCGATGCAAATCATTTAAAAACACCGTTAACATAAAAAACAGTTTCCTCTGTCGGCTTTCGACTAAAAAACTCGTTTATAAATACAGAAAAACGTCGTATTAACTAAAATAAACATTGATTCAGCAAAAAAAGTGCCGCGTTCAGGAAATAATTCATAATAAGTTTGGTGTGCCAGTGACACAGTTCGCGCCAACTTGTTTACCTACGAAACAGACTTGATGCAGATTCACTTACGTTTATTTTATGATTACTTTTTTTCCGAAAGTGTAAGTAAACTCATCCGCTGCTCCTTAACTCTTAAAATGTCGATTGCACACCATGTGTACAGATAACAATAGAATTTCAATTGTGTCTGCTAATTAGCGCGCGACGGGTTAACATTTATTTATTTTACTTATTTATTTAAAATCCGCCCGATTGGCATAGGTGAAATACTTTAACGCATCATTGCAAAAGCCATGGCGACCGCAACAGGGCTAGATGTTCAGCTAGCATGCGGCTCTGATCAGCTATGTGCAAGCATGAAATCGGGTATTGAAGGAAGTATTCATGCCATGGCCAAATGTTTTAATGAAGGTGAAGATGGTGAAGGACTCCTCCTAATAGATGCCGTTAACGCCTTCAACGCGCTGAGTTGACCAATCGCTCTCTGTAATGTTAGAATCTACTGGCCGCGCTGTGCAATATTTCTTTTTAACACATATAGAGGCTTCGCAGTCATTTGCCTATCAGGCTCAAATGAATTCATCTTAAGCAAGGAAGGAATAACACAGAGTGTTCCTTTAGTAATGCAGTTAGAATTCTTCCCTTAATCCAAAGCTGCAAAGACCCTGGAAAATATATACAAAACTGGTATGCTGATGATTCTGCTTGTTTTGGTAAACTAAAAAACGTAAATGAATGGCTAGAAAAACTGATGAAACTAGGTCCGAAATACGGTTATTTCCCAGAACCTTCTAAAAGCTATATCATAGTCAAAAATAAATCAATTGAAGAAGCCAACAGAGTATTTGGAAACTTCGGAGTGAAGATTGTACTTTCACATCGGTTTCTGGGCGGCGTCATCGGAAACGAGCATGAACGAAACGAATACATCAAAGACAAAGTGAACGAATGGATTGAATGTTTATGACTACTATCAAAAGCATGTAAAAAACACCCACAACTTGTACATACTGCCTTTACAAAATCACTTCAATGTCAATGGAGATACCTACAAACAGTCATGGATAACACCTGTGTGGAATTTCACACTTTAAAACAAACCATCATGACAACACTGATACCGTCAATCTTAGACAGAGAATAACGTCATTAGAACATGAACTATTCAGGCTACCGGTGAAACTTGGCCGATTAGGTATCACCGACCCCACGAATAACAACGACTGTTATAAAACATCGGTAGAATCAAATAGAATACTAACGCATGCCATCAAATCCGACGAAAAACTAGACTTACTAGCCTATCTAACTCATGCTACAAAGACTGTCAAAGAAGAAAAACTATCGCGGCAAAAGAGAGACGCCGAAAAAAATAGTCAAAATATCTAAACTACCAAATAAAATGAAAAGATGTATCTAAAGAGTCGTTGAAACAAACTCTTCACAATGGCTAACTATCATCCCGACCACTGCTAACAACACTGATCTCACAGCTCCCCAGCTTAGGGAAGCTTTAGCTATTAGATACGCCCACGAACCTGCTAACCTCCCTGAGGCCTGCGACGGATGCGGTCAGAGTAATTTCGACTTAAACCACGCACTAAACTGCAAGAAAGGAGGATTAATAAAAAAGGTCATGATCAACACAGAGATGATTGTGAAAATTGGGCCGAGCTAGCCTGGGGAACTGGCACAATAGAACCCATAATGCAAGACGCCAATATCAATCAACCAGCACTTTTAGGTGATATGTTGTGTGGGAACCTGCAAGGAAAGCGTTCTTCGACGTTCGCATTCTAAATGCTGACGCTTCCTCTTACAGCAACCTCACTTGGCAAAAACAGCACAGAGACATAGCCGAGAGAAACACTCAAAATACGACCGAGCAGCTGAAGACCTAAGAGCCTCATTCACCCCGTTAGTCATTTCATGCCATGGAACCCTAAGAACTGAATGTAACGTTTTTAAAAAAAAACCGCATCTAACCTTATTGGTAACTATATTTTCGAGCTGTTTGGGGTTGAAACCCTCGGGCCGTGGGGTCCGAGTGCCCATCGTCTCTTTAAAGATATATTGCTTTAATCAAGGCTTTTTATAAATTGGACGTCCTGCCCTGTTAGGGACTTCACCCTGGTTACCAGATGCTACAAATGCCAACAATATGGTCATGCGGCAAAAACATGTAGACAGCTGAAATCTACTTGTGGTCACTGCTGTGAAGAAGGACACTCGATGTCAGAGTGCGCAAAGAAAGCTGACACACCGAAATGTGCAACTTGCGCACGCTTTAAAAAGCCCAATAACCACAAATCGGGAGATGCTGAGTGCCCTGCTAGGAAAATAGCGGAATACAAATACATCAACTCTATCGACTACGAGGGCGCCTAGAGCGTCATACTCAAGGTCAGACTCTGCTACTGACTCAACAAAACACTGTACTGGCCTACAAACCCGCGACTTTTTTGATGTCTAAGCACATTAGTCGCCCGATGCAAAAATTTAATTTACTTATAGCCTCGACTGTGATTTAATTTTGCTGACGCAAAATCATACAATAATTATGTGGTTAACTAGGTTATAAAGTGCAAAAAACCATTTATCCCAAACTAACTATAAAATTGTATACTTATGACTTATTGTTAAGGTAAATAGTATTAAGTAAACTAGGTATAAAATTATGAATTATTTAAATTTTGTAATTTTCAAGACTTCTAATGTTAAATATTGTTTAAGAATTTTATTGTCCTACAATTACCATAAAGTATAAGCTCATGCCGCCTGTGATACAGGTTTATCCTAGTACAGGCATCTAACATTATTAATACCTTTGTATATTATTTCTAAGATTTTATGTTAATATTTTACCAATTATTAATACTGAATAAATATTTTATTTATTTTTATTTATTTATTTTTTTTATTGAAACGTCTGGTTGACACTTCCCGTGACCCAAGGGCTGGCTTTTACCTTGGCCAGAGGCTAAGCATTGCCATATAACGTGGCAATGCCGCCAGTCTCTTGGGTACTTTACCAGTCGACAGCGATGCGGATGAATTTTTCGACGCCTTGGTTATATGTTAGGATATAATTATCAAAGCAATGAGAAATGGGGAATCGCATATTCTCAAATAGTGTACTGGCTGAAAGTGAAAATAATATACAAATCTCAGTTATAAGAGCAGTTTCAATGAGATTAAGAGGCACGCGAAAACATGTCAGGGCCTTTCAATGTGAAGATGGAGCAGGAATACTTTAGTGACAGCCTGATCTAGTGAAACAGAAATACCTACATGTGTTTTTTATATTTTTATATATGTGTGTGCAATGTATGTAACTCTGTTTTATTTCTATTAATAATAAACATCTATAAATCTCTTATATAAACACACAACTATCATCACAGGCTTACCTAATATAATAGTGTAGTTATAATACTTAGCTTAAAAAGATTATATGTACTTACAGTTATATATTATGAACTCAAACTCAAAACTCAAACTCAAAGCATTTATTTCAAATAAACCAATTACAGGCACTTTTGAATTGTCAATGGGTCGGTCAGTCAGAAAGATGAAGCTAGTTGCCCATTCCAAAGCGTAGTAGATCCCTATGGAGAAGAACGGGCAAGAAACTCCACGGACACTCTTTTAAATCATAATATTTTTACAAAATATTGGTTACATCGTTCATGTTGAAAATATACATGTGAGAACAATGTAGAAAGACGTGCACGTTAAAAAGCGTCCGTAATAAAAAGATAAAAACTAAAACAACTAAATTAAATATTAAAATTAAAAATAAGCCATGGCAGCTAAGAGACGACCAGTCCCAACTGACGGCGCCCGTTCACGAACATGACGCATGGATCAGCACCATCCTTACATACCTACTGAGACTCCTCCGTGCCTCGGATAGGTCGCCGTTGGTCCCGGCTGTCATTCGCAGATCTTTGACAGTTGCTACGGGTCGTCAGAAGCCCGAAAGTCTGACAACCAGTCTTACCGAGGGGTATCATATTACCCAATCACTGGGTTGTGGAGGTCAGGTAGGCAGTCGCTCCATGTAAAATTCTGGTAATCAGCTGCATCCGGTTAGACTGGAAGCCGACCCCAACATCGTTGGGAAAAGGCTAGGCAGACGATGATGAATTGATGATTCATATTCATATCTTTATTTGCATTCCATATTATTTGAAAAGGTGTTACAATGGCTTAAGGCTTAGGTACTAATACGGACCGTGTAGGGCACAGCAAAAAGTATAAAATTAATTATTCAAATAAAAATTAAATTACTTAAATAAAATTAAAATAAGAAACAAAAATAAAATTTGGAAACAAATTAACAATCATCAATTTTTATTTAAATATGTTATTAACATTAATTAAGTAAATATAACATTTATTTTATTGAGATGGATAGTGGTACATACCTAATAATAAAATTGATGGTTGATCTAATTCTTAACGCCCTGGTAATTTTGGTCAGGGAAAATTGATTTTCCCTGACCAAAATACCCATAAGAAACCTGCCTTCCCACCTCGATACGCAAACACCATATGAGCCAGTACCACTGACACAGTTTATACTCGAGACTCGTTAGCACTCCCTGAGCAAAGGATTTCTCTTGTGCCCATAAAAAATAAAAACTATATTTTACTTTCAGCAATTTCACTTTTTGCTGATACATAATGGATTTAAATGTAAGTGCTTCTTGCAATTTACTTTCATTTCAAAGTTGGCAGCAAATGTCGTTTTACCTTTAGATGTAGTGGCCGCGACTTACAAGTTGGTCCTAGGTTCGAACCCAGACAGGCGCTTTACTTTGTGTAAATTATTTCATCACCACTGCTCTCAAAATGGTGAACACCTACCAACCCGCACTGGGCCCGCATGGTGCCCTCTCACCGAGAGGAGGCCTGTGTCCCAGCAGAGGGAACGTTAGAGGCTGATTGTGTTAGTATATTATGTATGTGGGGCTCGCGGTTAAGTAATAACAGCTGCCACGCTTGCCACGGTCAGTCAGTGGATGGATCCGTGTTCCGGAGACCACGATAAACCATTGGTCCCGGCTGTCATTCGTAAATCTTTGACAGTCTTTACGAGTAGTTAGAAGCCCAAAAGTTTGACAACCAGTCTTACCAATGGGTATCATGTTACCCAGTAACTGAGTTGTGAAGGTCAGATAAGCAGTCACACCATGTAAAATACTGGTATTCAACTGCATCCGGTAAGACTGGAAGTTGACCCCAATATATTAGTTGGGAAAGGCTAGGCAGATTGATTGATCCATATTGTGTATGGTTGCTTATGCAAGACTAGAGGCTGCCCGTGACTTCGCCTGCGATCCAGGATAAGAAGTAACACTATTTCTTTCTCCAAGTAATACCCAAAAAACGGTCGGTTCAGTGGTTTAGGCGTGAAATGGTAACATACAAACAGATAGAGTTACTTTCGCATTCGATGTCGATTGAGAAATGATTTTAATCTAGATAATAAGTAATTAATTATCTAGATAAGTACTAGCTTAGACAATTTCTATGCTAATTGTCCAACAAGAGTTGTAGATGTTTATTTCACTACGCTGTACAATTAGCAATAACTCTTAAGCAAAGGCAAGCGATAATTAAAGACCACGAAACATTTCAAAAGGATAAATGTTCCTTGTAGAATTTTACTGTATCATTAGAGGATTTTAAAATGGTTCAAATCACGCTAGTATTATAAAGGCGAAAGTTTGTGAGTATGTGTGTGTTTGTATGTTTGTTACTTCTTCACGCTCAAACCGCTGGACCGATTTGGATACAATTTGGTATGTAGATAGCTTATACCCTGGATTAACACTAGGCTACTTTTTGTCCCGGTCTACGCGGGAGAATCCGCGGGGCGCAGCTAGTTCAAAATTCAACCTTAAAATTAATTTAACTAAAACTAAAACAATGGACTTTAAACTTCGACAAAGACAACCAACTCAATACCAAATCGGGTACAAAGGAGACGCAGTACTAGAAACGAACACTACAAAGTTTTTAGGTTTGCATATTGACAATGATATGACATGGAAAACTCAAATTGATAGTGTTTGTTTGAGACTTCACCGATTTTCTTATGCCCTTTATATGTTAGGTAAAGTTGCAAACAAAACTGCCCTCCTAACAGCATACCACGGGTATGTAGCCTCTACATTAAGGTATGGACTCATATTTTGGGGTAATGCTACAAATATATCTTCCGTACTTTTGGCACAAAAAAGGTGCATCCGAGCCATCTGCAAATTAAGAACAACAGATACATGTAAGCCACACTTTAGGGATTTAAATATTCTGACAGTACCGTCACTGTATATTTATGAGGTTTTGATGTTTGTAAAAACCAATATACACTTGTTTAATCATGTAGAAAGTCAACGTCGCTCAGATAAGTTACAAACAATAGTCACCAGAACTGCGTTTGCTTATAAAAGTGTCTATGCAATGGCACCAAAATTGTATAACAAATTACCTTGTCATATTAGAAATAGTAAGAATAACAACGAATTCAAAAGTAATCTCTTTAAGCTACTAAATGACAAGGTATATTATTCAGTCAAGGAGTTTCTGGATGACAAATTTTGATCAATTTTTATAATTTATATTTTAAATTGTTTAAATTTTTTATTTGTGTTTTTGCAATCTTTTGACATTTATGTATTTTTATTATTTTTTATTTTATTTTCATGACATTTTCCCTATTTTATTATGACAATTTTATAATTTGACATTGCATGCATCTTTGACATTGTAATTTCTTTTATTTTCTATTGTAAAGCTGATTTTATTTTAATATGTTGACTAGGTAATTATCCTTTTTTTTTTTTTTTTTGTTTTTTATAATAACTACGTGAAAGAGTGTACACCTTTAAGGTAGATTTTTGAGGAACGAATTATTTATTATTAAGATCTCATGTAAAATGTACCAAAAATCACACCAATAAATGAATTTGAATTTGAATTTGAAAATATTTTATTTCACATTATACATGTGCACTTTTTGTTATAGGTTTTGATAATAAAGGAGATGAATTATTTCGAGTCCAGTGGATTAATAGGCACATTATACCTTCAATTCATTAATGACGATTGTTCCTACTAGCGTAGAAGCAGAACGAGCCTTTTCTGCTACTGGCTACCTGTAAGGTTAGGACTTAGGAGCCGTTTACCCGACGAAACAAAATACTATAACTTTTTTGCACAGTTATTTTCCAAACAATATTTAATCTTCTTGTGTTTTCTTGAGATGTTTATGTTCCTAAAAATATTAACAAAGCGTCCCTTAAAATAAGGTCTTTATTATGATTAATTTGAGAAGTCTACGTCCACCCTGCGGGACCAGAAACGTCAGTCCCATAAATACCGGGATTGTAATTATCTTGCGGGATTACATTGTCTATCTCTAACAAGAATTCATAATAAACAACTCATTATAAACACTATGCTAGTGACTAAAGAGTCTAAACTTGTGTAAACATCATCTGAAGATGCATTCTGAACCGTTAACAATGCTTTTGATTACTCTTCTTTATGAATGAATCGTCTACTCACTGTAACATTGTGTACTATTCATGACACATGGAATTATTTACTATCCGGAGATACTCATACGCTCAACTGAGGAGCTCGTGGCTCAGTAATAACAGCCGCACGGGTCGATCCATCAGGTTAAGCTTGCCACGGTTGGTCCGTGGATGGGTGAACATATTTACATACCGAGACGCCTCCTTGCCTCGGAGAGCACGTTAAGCTGTTGGTCCCGGCTGTCTTTCGCGGATCTTTGACAGTAGTTACGGGTTGTCAGAAGCCCGAAAGTCTGTCTGGCAACCAGTCTTACCAAGGGGTATCGTATTACCCAATAATTAGGTTATGGAGGTCAGATAGGCAGTCGCTCCCTATAAAATACTGGTATTCAGCTGCATCCGGTTAGACTGGAAGCCGACCTCAACAAGAAAAAGGGAAAAGGCTAGGCAGATTGATTGATCAGGAGATACTCATATCGTATTACTGTTGTTTATCTACAACTCCTGGTTGAAAGGCATTTTCTGGATGACCTATATTGTCATTTGACAGGTCAATGTGAAATGCTTATAATTTATTTATTTATTTAAACGTCATGTATCAATTATTATAGTAGTGGTAAATATGTACTTTATGTCACAAGGCATTCTCTACTTAGTCAGCATTTGTGTTAAAAATGATAATATTGTGTTAAGTGTACAAAAATCAAACTAAAATTGCCCAACCTAACAAGCCGACCAATACCGATTCCATGTAGCGGATGGCTAACTTACAATAAATACAAATATAAAAGTTAATACAATCATTTCTGAATTAGCCGCCTAATAAAAAAATTAAAAAAAAATATTTAAGATATCCATACAAAATAACAAGATTAAAAGATTACAAAAATGGTAATTTATAAAATTGAAAATATAAATTAAAATGGAAATTTAATTATTTTTTTTTAGATTTTTTATTTTTATATTAGACATCGATGCGGACGAATACTTCAACACCTAAGTGTCCTTTAGTTTTTGTATTTATTTTTATAATTAGTTAGTCATTTACTTTAGTACCTAGTGTAAATAGTGTTAACTTGTATTATACTACTAGCTGCGCCCCGCGGTTTCACCCGCGTAGACCGGGATAAAAAGTACCCTATGTGTTAATCCAGGATATAAGCTATCTACATACCAAATTTCATCTAAATCGGTCCAGCCGTTTGAGCGTGAAGAAGTAACATACACACACACGCACACAGACACAAACTTTCGCCTTTATAATATTAGTGTGATGTGATGTGATGTGATGATCACTAACATAAAAATTTTAATAGAAATTAAACTTGAAACTAAAGTTGAAATTAAAATGGAAATTAAAATTGATTAATGAAATTAATTGAATAATTAATAATTGACCGCCACCACTAAACATTTATAATAAGAATGCTCAATTTTGACATGTTAATTTCATTATAATTTTTTTTTTTAATATTCATGAATGATCAATCTTGACATGTAATTTTTTTTTTTTATCTCAAATTTCATCATTTAATTTTATATTTTTATTTTTATCCCGTTTAGACCTAGTTATATCAGTGACGGGGTCAATTGGGCCGATGCCGCCGGGGTCGCGGGTAGTTCGAAAGAGATACCGTGGCCCTGGCACGGGCAGTTGAAGGAGCATGGGTGGGTTTTAGTCAGTAAAAGTCTGACACGCCCTCCCGCTCTGGCCAGAGCGGGAGAAGTCATTTGATGACTTCCCATCCACAAAAAAAGAAAAAAGACCTAGTTATATGTGCATGCTGTGGTCTCCTTTAATTGAAGGAACACACTTAATGGAACCTTTTTAATATTGTAATATAAATTGTTTATGTGTATCCTTTGTTGGAGATCCCAAATAAATAAATTAATTAATTAATTAATGACGGTTCTTCCTTCGGTTCGATGATAAAAGCGTCCAAGTTAACAATAATAAACAATTCCCATCGCTTACTTCCGCAACATCAACTAAATCACCGTCATCAGACAAACCATTGCTCTCCTACATATCCACCAGCTTCCGACCTACTAAACCTGAACAATGACAAACAGAAATCATTCACTCAATAAACTAAATAGAACTGTAAAGTTTTCGATAAACAATGAAAAAAACGTGAGACTACACATTGTGTCTGATCGACGAACGAATAACGAACCGTTTACAGTTACCTGTCGAGATGAGACCGGTCGACACCATAACACCGATACTCATGGAAGCGAGTTACCGATAGGCATATCGATGCGTGAACCGGACCATACTTTTACCTATCCTTCAACTTCGAAAGCACAAATCAAATTTAAACTCGCCATCACCGACACAGACCGTTGGATGCGATGAATATAGGAACCAGTTATACATAGATCAAGTAATGCCAGGATTCCAGATAAGTGGAAGAAGAGATTAATGGAGGCCTTTGTTTAGCAGTGGTACATAATGATATAAGAATCTATGTAGATCTAAGTTTTCGTTCAAGGGGGCGGGAAGGGCAAATGTCTCTGGGAGGACGAATGTCTCTGGGAGGACAAATGTCTCTGGGAGGACGAATGTCTCTGGGAGGACAAATGTCTCTGGGAGGACGAATGTCTCTGGGAGGACGAATGTCTCTGGGAGGACAAATGTCTCTGGGAGGACGAATGTCTCTGGGAGGACAAATGTCTCTGGGAGGACGAATGTCTCTGGGAGGACGAATGTCTCTGGGAGGACAAATGTCTCTGGGAGGACGAATGTCTCTGGGAGGACGAATGTCTCTGGGAGGACGAATGTCTCTGGGAGGACGAATGGGGGAGAGGGATTTCTCAAGCCGTGAAAGCCCTTCTAAAAAACCATCAGCACCTATTTTCTGTAAACTCAACAATGTGCCTCCCTTTTCGTGGATGTCAACGACTTATCTATATATTTATTCATTCTGTGATCATTATTCTTGTGTGTAATATTTGTATGCTTGCGAGTAGAATGCAGCGCACTAACATTATCATTATAAAACCTATATAAACTATGTACCTGCATTGTGACAAATAAAATGATTTGATTTGATTTGATTAGTAAATACTGTCAATCTGCCTGCCTAGCCTTTTCCCAACCACGTTTTGGTCGGCTTCCTGTCTAACCGGATGCAGCTAAATACCAGTATTTTACATGGAGCGACTGCTTGTCTGACCTCCACTACCCAGTAACTGGGTAATATGATATCCCTTGGTAAGACTGGTTGTCAGATTTTTGGGCTTCTGAAGACCTGTAACGACTGTCAAAGATCCACGAATGACAACCGGGACCAACAACAACCTTTTATTAGCAGCAGACTTATACAAGTGTAACTAAAATAACGCACAACCTCTTAAAGGGTCATTGTACTCATCATTGAACAACTTTTACTATAGGACCAAACCGGAAATCGAAAAAAAAACTGTTCTTTGCATTTTGACGAGATTTGCGAACATAAACAGCACAGCACAGCGGAACAGCTGATTTTTTTTCGCCTTGTATACAGGGTGACTTGTATTTTGCCGTATTCGTCCCAGGTAGTGATACTGTGACCCCTTTGCATCATTTATTAACCCAAATAGCCCAGGCGAAACTCCATGTGATTGGAGAAAATTCAAGTCTTGCGTTTTTATGAAAATTTCCCAAAATTCGTAATTAAATATAATTTTTTCTCTAAACACTCAAATTGAATGGCCATAAATGCTATTTATATTTGGTAATTCTAAAGCAAGGATGGCCAATAGATTTTCCAGGTGAGTAAAATCTTTTAGACTGCGGCAGCAATGGGCCAGCACTACTACCATATTCATAAGATAATTCATACACAAAAAAGACAAAATATAAAATCATTTATTTACTTTATTTGTGAATGAAATGAAATAACTTAACTAAATTGTTTTAAGGTGTAGGTAAACGCTATACATTTTTTGACAGATTGAGACTGAGATGAGATTGCGAACGTTGTTAAAAATACGGGAATTGCCCTCAGATGGAAGCGGTGACACCGCGCGCCGGCTAGCCGCCGACCGAAGTGCTGGCAGGCAATCCCGCGTGCCTGGGTTTGGCCGGCCTTGTTCTAAAGCATCAAAGAGTTAAAATATACAATTATGGGGTCACACTATCGCGTCGGAAGGAATACCTCGAATTACAAGTCACCCTGAAGTTATAGGCATATCCAATACAAACATTTCACATCAAAAGTTGCTCTTGGCTTTTGGTAAATCTCAATAACCACAACTAGTTCGTGTTTTGGATCTAAAGCAACACACAAGCACTTTAGCTAACAGCAAAAAAAAAAACAGTTTTAAAATCACAATGGCTGCCCAATTTGTAGTATAAACAGATTTGCTTATCAAATCGATTTGGTTTCACTACAATGCACATTTCGACTTGTAAACTGCAATACATTTGATAAAGTGATGGGGCCGGCACCCACAGGTGCAGCCGATCTATGGCTTGAATAGATGTATTCTAGAGCAGATACAAGGATTGGGTTATAATGTCGGTACTTGATACATCCGGCTATTGTTGAATTAGTACCTTCGTCCATAGAACTTGTGTTGGTATTATGCATTTGCAGGGTTTTTTATTGATTAATATTAGGATATATCTGAGATCATCTGCCTAGCCTTTTCCCAACTATGTTGGGTTCGGCTTTCACTCCAACCGAATACAGCTGAATACCTGTATTTTACATGGAGCGACTGCCTATCTGACCTCTACAACCCAGTTACTGGGTAATACTATAGAGTATTACCCAGTAACTGGGTTGTAATCTGTCTTACCAAGAGATAGCTCTTGGTAAGACAGATTGTCAGAATTTCGGGCTTCTGACTACCCATAACAACTGTCAAAGATCTACAAATGACAGCCGGGACCAACGGCTTAATTTGCTTTCCAAGGCAGGTGGGTTTCGATATCACCCATCCACGGACCGATCTCTGCAAGCGTAGCTTAACCTTCAATCGACCCGTGTGGCTGTTATTATGTAGCCACGAGCCCCTCCAACGATCTCGAATATTAGGATGGCTGAGATGAGCGCTTTTGATGCATTTATAAATAAATACATTTGTGACAATTAAAAAAAGCTCATAATAGGCTACTATTGAATTGCTATACACCAAATAATATTGAGTTTCATTACAATAAGTTCAAGATGAAAATAGGATAGGAGGTGGATTTCAATCGCCAGGAACTGTAAATCCAACTCTCACGCCAATCCACGTCAATTGCATTGAAACGTAATAAGATGCTATGATATTTATAATTTTATGTATAATTTTTATTTAAGTGGCTTCAGAGAAAATAAGTTTGTGGTTTAATTGGTTATTATAATTTAACACGTACCTACATATTTTCTACCCAAATTGTTTACCTACTAATAAATAAATGAATGGTAATTAATGGACCAGGATGTTGGGCCACAAAAGAAATGAATGAAAAGCAATTACATGCATCTGAGATGAGAATGCTAAGAGGGATGTGTGGTGTTACACGAATGGATAGAATAAGAAATGAGTATATAAGAGGAAGTCTGAAAGTGACACCGGTGACTAAAAAATTGTGTGGAAATCGGTTGTCATGGTACGGGCATGTGATGCAGAGGAATGAGGAAAATGTCGAGAGAAAAGTTTTGAGTATGAATGTGAATGGCTATACGAGTAGGGGAAGACCAAAGAAACGATGGACAGACTGTGTGAAAGATGATATGGCTAGCAAAGCAGTGACTACCGAGATGATGACGACTAATAGAGAAGTATGGAAGAAAAGGACATGTTGCGCCGACCCCAGATTATTTGGGTAAGAGCAGGAGAATGATTATAATAAATTAATAAAAAAAAAAAAAAAAAAAAAAAATATGTTTGGACATATCACACAACGCCATCTAGCCCCAAGCTAAGCAACCTAATGCTTGTGTTATGGTAACGAGATGGCTGATAAACTACTTATATACATTTTTTTTTGTAAATACATACATATTATAGATAGAAAAACACCCAGACTCGGAACAAATACTTGTAGGTCGTACAAATATTTGTTCCGTGCGGGAATCGAACCCGCGACATGCTGCGCAGCAGTCAATCGCTCAACCACTGCGCCAACCGTGTCGTCAATAATGGTAAATGAAAGCAGCTGTAATAATCCCGAGAGAGACCACCCAGCCAAAGTCAAGAAATTATCTTGAACAAGTTCGCAAACAGACTCGAAAAACCACTTTCTTCCTTAACCATGCGAAATCTTAATCATCCACACTGCCATTGTAAGTTCAATCAATATTTGCTTAAGTTTATATTCATGGCTCATTTACACGAAGAGAGTTTCTCGCCCTCAGTAAGCAAAAGGTGATGAAAAAGTTGGCTCGTGTAAACACTTTTTAAATTCTGTGTTTTAAATAATAAATCGTTTTTCGAGTTTTTAACAAAAATTATTTGACGAGACTACTAATAGTAGGCGATTTTTATTATTAGGCGTTCTTTGGACGACTTACGTATACAACATCCAGTATATGTGAATCCCGAAACACGTGTCTAGTGTTTTTATATAAAGAATGTATGTACAAAATTTCAAAACTGTATCATGAAAAGCTTGTTTATGTTACCTGGTTGTCCGTACAAAAACATGATCACCACGTGGTGCCCGCTGTGCGCCCGTGCCTAGTACCGCTATGACCTGCCGCGACTTGTGTTCGTCGCTCGGTGTCCCATATTGTAACCTTTTTTAAAGATTGTTGGGGCAAATTATTATAACACGGTATAAAAATTATTGGAATCGACTCAGTTACTTATTCTGAACAAACTATATTCATATAATCGCCCAATAAATAAATAAAAAAAAAATAAATAAATAAGAACAATAATCGCCTGTCGAGTCTTTTTTACGAGACTCGCAATTGACATTCTTGCCTCTCAACAGGCGATAATCTATCCCCATGTAAACGAGCCTTAAAGCTCGGGTCTCGGATCAGGGTCATTGGGTTAAGGCTGTAACGGTAAAGATGACTCATCTTAATCTTAGTTTTATTGATCTTAAGTGGTTTGTTACTTCGTGATGGTTTAACAGCCCGTTTATAGTTGCGGTCAAGGTTTCTATTTATTGAGAGGTTTATGGTTTGTAATTGTTGTTTGTTTGTTACCGGTATGTAGGTATATAATGATGTCTAGTGATCTTGTAATTCTCAACCGATGTAATGATGTTCGAACCGAAAAAGCATTATCAGACTCCGAAAAGAATGGCGGTGGTAAAAATGGAATTTCAAATCCGAATCAAATGGCTTATTAACCCGTAAATATCCACAGAACAGAAATCTTAAGCTCAGTATTTCCATAATCATCTTGCTTCTAGTTATACAAAAGCAGTCCAACCTCCAGCTTCTGGTTGAGGCCTACAAAAGAGGCCAGCACTATACTAGGACACTGTGTGTACTGTGAGGACTCGAACCTCACAGGGGGATAGCTATACTATAAATTAAAGCGGTAGAGAGAGGTTAAGAAGGCCGTAGGCCTTATATTGTAAAATAACTCAGTTTTAAATTAAAATATATCACTGTCGTCCTATCGAAGGCCTAGCCAGAATCTGTCTCCACCCTTGAACAAAAGCTAGTTCCGCTTTTCTTCAAAACTAATTCGATGTTTTAATGCTAGAATGTCAGCCTATAACATACTACTATAATGTTGACCAATGCAACGAACCTCTACTGCACCTAAATCTATTTATATCTATATGTTGAATCCTGGTACATTGGATTCTGATCTGATACTTAGTGACATACAATGGTGTCAGATTATACAGTCGTGGGCGCAGAATTGGGATACGGGTACACGAGAGAAACAGCTCCTTTATCTTCTACAAAGTTTATTGTTACAGAGTCAATTACTAACACTATTGCACTAATTAATACTCTGAACATAAGGCGAGTATAGCTAGCAGCGCCACCATTGAGAAAAAAAATAATAAGTCGGGAGATATAGAACATTTTGAAATTTTCTATGCACACATTTTTAGTCAGATGAGGAAGATTTTTTTTGTATTATAAAAATCAACACTAAACCTCCTCCTAGGTTCGAAGTCACAGCAGTTAACGCAAAAAACAGCCGTTTTTGGCGTTAACTACTCATTATGTGTCGCGACTACTCGTGACCACATCTAAATGATCACTGTCGTACATATTGCTGACACCATGTACACAATCCTAGAGCCCGCACAAAGCTAAACAAAGACGCTTATGTGTCTCACTTTAACTGCATACTCATGATAGATCCGACTTAAACAATACATATTATAAAGTCGCTTTTCGTGTGTTTATTTGCGACCGCGTTGTTCTTCTGAATTACGCAACGAATTTTGATGCGATTTCCGCAATCATTTACAGAATTTATTCCGAAAGGTTTATGTGCACAGTACATTATCATTATAGTTGCATATTTATAATAAAGAAATATCGATGTTTTGTCAAGTCGTAATAACCGTGTGAAGCAGGGGCTGGTCGCCAGTTCTGAATAAAATAATTTTTATGGTTCGGTACCAAAATGGTAAAAAGTAACTCTTAAGGTGCGACTCAGTCTGTATGTCTGTCTATCCGTCTGTCACAGCTGGATATCTCAAGAACTACTAATGCTAACAACTTGAACTTTTGAAACAGTTTTATATATATAACGTTTGCCCAACTATTTTGCAAATAAGAATATACATTTTGTTTTGCAATAGGGACTGAAAGGGGGTCTTTAATATTCTAAGTGGGGCTACTAGGGCATGTGAGGTATCATATGAAAGAGCGCTGTTTGCACACTCTCAAACATTTTTTTCTTTTTTTAGACCACAGAGTTTTCGACTTTTGATTAAAAATGTAAAAAAAATACCGTTCCCCCTTATCCCCGAAATTTGCATAGAGAGAAATCTTAAATTACTGTATGTGATAGAAATATGTAAAGATTACTTACAGGAAAAATAAAACAATGTCTCTAAATAGCACACTTTTTCAGAAATCATCAACAAAAATTATATATAATAATATGATGCTACGAAACGCTCGGTGCGCGAGTCCGACTCGCTCTTGACCGGTTTGTTCGTAAAGAGTGTACCTATGATCTAGTATCTATTAGATCATCGTCATTCCATTATTTTTGTACTGCATTGTTGTTAAATGTATCCACATATTTCAGATCGAAGAAGTCTGGCTGGAAGGCCCCCGCGGTGCGTGGGAGGGGTCGCGAGTAACACAGTGGCAGCGCGTGCGCACGCGGCTGGGACTGGCTCATCTGCAGTACCAGCTGGATGAACTGGCGCCAAGCGGCAAATGGACTTTCAGGGCTAAGCTGACTGATGGATCACAGGTATGGATGCAAGAATTAAATATATATTACGGATTAGCACTAATTATCGACGCATTAAATAAAATTAACATCATGAGTTAGAGAAGGGAGGTTTTTTTAATATGGTTGAGAATGCCAAGTACAAATAGTATTTTGAAGCATTGGTAAACGCAATTAATATAACCACAAAAGGCTATTGTACCAACATCAATTCAGCCTTTCGCAGTCCACTGCTGGACATAGGTCTAGCTAGGGGGCGTCCCACACTACGCTTGCCGATACGCGGTCTCCACTCCAGCACTCGGCTGCTCCACCGGCCATCGGTCCTTCGACAGACATGGCCAGCCCACTGCCACTTCAGCTTGCTTACTCTGGAGGCTATGGTTGGTTGTATTATTGACCAAATACATAAAAATCAATCTGCCTAGCCTTTTCCCAACTATGTTGGGGTCGGCTTCCAGTCTAACCGGATGCAGCTGAATACCAGTATTTTACATGGAGTGACTGCCTATGTGACCTCCACAAGCCAGTTACTGGGTAATACGATACCCCTTGGTAAGACTGGTTTTCAGACTTTCGGGCTTCTGACGACCCGTAACGACTGTCAAAGATCTACGAATGACAGCCGTGACCAACGGCTTAACGTGCTTTCCAAGGCACGGAGGAGTCTCGGTATGTAAAGATGGTCACCCATCTACTAACCAACCCCGGCAAGCGTAGCTTAACCTGATGTATCGACCCGTGCGGCTGTTATTACTTAGCCACGAGCTCCTCTCCTATTGACCAAATACATAAAACGATACAAAGTCAAGAAAAGGTACAATCGTTGTTCAGACTTATTCAGTGAAGTAAGAAACTAAATATACAAACGTATTCGTCTTTATAGCTTTGTAATGGGTTTCCTTACACGAATAAAATCGTAAAATTGTGAAGTGTTCCGTTTGTCTAGTTTTGCTGTACCTGTTTTGCTTTACTGCATCAGGAATATTGACTGATCAGGAAGCATAGTGTAGTACAATAACCTAATTCCACTTTTCGTTTTTGGTATTCCTCGTTTGTTTTTTTTCTTCCCCAACCAATGTATTTTAACTTCTAATCTTCTTCCAGGGTTCATCAGTGTTCTGGGTGGGTAACTACGAGCTGCCTCCGTTCCAGCTGAGTGTCCGGCACGCGCCCCGCGTGCTGCGGACCAGCGATAGACTGGTCTGGCATGTTTGTGTCAGGTAAACATAAAGAAGCTAGACTTCCTCGTCCTCTTCTTTCAAACTTTTCTTTTGCTGTGCCCGACAGGGTCCACGATTGTTACCACAAATGTTTATGTACAATGCAATAAATGATTTAGTATTGATTAGTGAATCTTTCTTAAAATATATTAGACTACTGTCCGTTTTCACTAATGCTAGGCGGAACCTTAATGTAATTTATTTATTTATTCAATTGGTCTTACGAGCTAACAGACATACCATCCAAAACGCTCATATGATTAACTAACAATTCAATTGTGGCTACACACACTCGTTTCCTTATATAGGTAATACAATAGATTTTCTAAAAATAGCAATAATGCCCATGTCTATAAATAATAATAAAAATTAGATTACAACGACGAATTAATACAGCAGCAGAATATAATGTCAGTTTAGTGTCAATTAATAGTGACCAATTCAACTCAGTTATTATGTATGATTATAATATGTCATTTAAAATAATACGAAATTTATTATACAAATGTTCTAATGACTAAATATTATTGCACTGTGGAATTTTCAACTCTTAGTGATAAGCCGAGCGTTCAAAATCCAACAGTGCGCTTTTATTTAGGCATGGTGTGCCTCGTGTTTGTGAAAACGGGCATTCCTCATTTAAAATGAGATTTGTGTTTTTTTTTTTTTTCAACATTTAAAAGTATCTACCTACTAATGTTTGCCAGCCAACCAACAACCAAACAACCAACCAACTTAACAACCTTTGCCAAGACGCCAGGCCCTGGCTTAAGTTTAGCTTGTACTATTATTTATTCTGTGGTTTAGTAATAAAGTTTGGTCTGAACTAGACCAAACTTTATTACTAAACCACTGAGAAGTCTTCCATCACATAAATCTTGCAAAATCTAAGGGAGAACTTCCCTTAGATTTTGCAAGATTTATGTGATGGAAGACTTCTCATGATAGTTTTATGGTGGAATGCAATAAAGTTTAAGTATCAATCAAGAATGCTTTCAAAAGTAATGCACCACGATCTATTCCACCATCAGATACCCATGGTCGGAAGCAGTAGAAGGCATGCTGGTGATCCGTCTCCGCGGCGCTGGAGGTGGCAGCAGCGGTGGCATCCGAACTGCTGTACAGTTGAGAGCTCCCCGCGCCTGCCACAGACACGCTGCAGCTGCCAAAAGAATCGGGCTAGATGGCGCTGATCCTCCTGATGTTGTGGTTGCTGACTTCTCGTTCCAGGTAGGGATCTAAAAAATGAGTTGTCACTGTTAAATGCTTGACAAACAAAACTAACTTATAGGAAATGCCGGTGCCATCTACAAGTTTTAAAATATTTACCAAAAAATTAATGTTTATAAGTGTCTTCAAAGATCTACTATACAAAGCTGCCTGCCTAGCCTTTTCCCAACTATGTTGGGGTCGGCTTCCAGTCTAACCGGATGCAGCTGAATACCATTATTTTACATGGAGCGACTGCCTATCTGACCTCCAAAACCCATTAACTGGGTAATACGATACCCGTTGGTAAGACTGATTGTCAGACGTTCGGGCTTCTGACGACCCGTAACGACTGTCAAAGATCCACGAATGACAACCGGGACCAACGGCTTAGCGTGCTTTCCGAGGCACGGAGGAGTCTCGGTATGTAAAGATGGTCACCCATCCACGGACCAACCCCGGCAAGCGTAGCTTAACCTGATGGATCGACCCGTGCGGCTGTTATTACTTAGCCACGAGCTCCACTATACAAAGCTATACATCATTAATATAAAAAATATATAAAAGGCCAACAAATTCTGAAATCTGTTCTTTCTGTATTAGACAGGCTTTTGCGTGATGTTAAATAGCCTTCCTCATGAATTGGGCTATAAAATGCAAAAGATTTTTTCGATTTTGAAGAAAAAAACGAACCGTCCTTTATTGTGTATCATAGACTTCTATTATTACATTATCTTGTTAAGAAATCTGTATCGAATAATAACGGGACCTAAGTACTTCACTTAGGTCTCGTTATTCAGTGAAAAGGTTCACTTTGTTTATTGCGAAGCTAGCAATGAATTATTGCCTATGCGTTTCCTCTTGCTTTTCAAAGTTGATGCTAGCAATAAACTAAACTTTAAACTATATTGTTCTCAGGAGGAAGGCACCAGGATCTGGCAGAACACGACGGTGGTTTCACAAGTAGTCGACAAACCGATCTCCTTGGAGTTCCTCACCAAGTATCGAGCGGTCATCTCTCCGGGATTACCTTACAAACTGAAGGTAGGTTCTCACTTGTAAATAAGCTATTATAAAACTTTAGGTAGGTTGCATTGCAGGTATTTGAACCGAAAATTAAAATTAAAAGATAACGTTGGTGATGAGTATCTTATTTTGAACTTGAAACAACAAAAGATACATGACTCATGATTTTATTAGCAGTCTTAATTATGTGATGTTTTTAGCGTGGGAAAACAGTTTTATTTATGAGTTGTTTTTAAAAATAAAACTGCAGACAGTCAGTGGTTCATCGCCCTAGATACTGACGAACCTGTTCTCAACAACATACCTAGTGCCTAAATATTATAGGTATCACAGGATTTAAACAAACAATTTTCATCCAAATTCAAAACACTGGAAGCCCAATCTCGATTGCTTTTCCCGAGGTACTTAAGGGAACTTGGGACAAACTTTTCAATCTCCTCCAAGCAATTACTATTACCTACTTCTGAAAATTTTTACGATAGGTTCGCAGAAGTGCATGCAAAACGACGAAGTTTACATCACTTGCACATGCCACGTTAACTGTAACAAAATTATCTGACCACTCTACCACAGCATCTGTATTTTGTTTCAAAAAGGAGTTTAACTCTTCTCACCGCATTTATCTATTTGTTACCCTCTAAATCCCCATCTATAAGACTTTAGGGCCTATTTCACGATGTCCGAATAGCCACACTTACCAAATAAATTAAAAAAACTTTTTTAGAAAAAAATACAACCGACTTCCAAAAACAACACTACAAAGTGAAAAATAACTTTATTTCGGAAGTCGGTGTCGGTGTCGGTGTTAAATGTATTTTCGTTTTTTGCCACCGACTTCCGAAATTAAAGTTATTTTTCACTTTGTAGTGTTGTTTTTAGAAGTCGGTTGTATTTTTTTGTAAAAAGTTTTTATTTTTCACTTTTTAGTTGTGTACCTACCCCACACAAATTCTAATACCACTATCTGCAAAACAAACTAGAACATCATCCATATAAAGTGGGAAAAAAATACGTATTATTGAAGCTAACTCAAAAACTACCGAAGCAAAGTTAATCAATTTTATATGGGACCAACTGTGATGTATACCCTCTCGAATAAAACAAAAAAAAAACCAAATCGGTCCAGCCATCTTCGAGTAATCGGGGAACATACATAAAAAAAAAAAACGAAATAAAAAAAAGTTTCCGACGAATTGAGAACCTCCTCCTTTTTGAAGTCGGTTAAAAAATGGAACAAAAATTGTATGAAATTATCAGCCAAGTAAGTTAATAGGAACTTAATCGTAGGTGGTAAGAAACAGGACCTTGTATATACAGAGTCAATATAAAAAGTAAGTTCAAAAACTAAAACCCGACTACTGAAAAAATCACGCTCGGCGCGGTCGGTCTGTACCTCCATTTTTACTTATTTCTAACAATTTAAACATATTTATTTACTTACACAATATAACTATATACCTACATATTTGTAATGTGCTCGTCAAGACCTTTCTTTTGATACCAAACATGTCATTATTATCTCAATTTAATTTTTTTCGTGGTCAGAAATTTACGAGTAAAGTCCACCATATTAAATTTATGGAGAATTTATATAGCTTATGTCACCCGGACCATTATTACGAATCTATTGATACCTCATTCAGTTCAGTAATTTAGGCGCTACGGTGGAACACACGTAAATTAAATACATACATATACACATACATACATACATAGACTGCTAAAATCATAACCCTTGTTTTGGCTTTGCCGTAGTCGGATAATAAATAAGCTGGCAATGTGATGGGTATCGATATATTAGGTCTTTACCTATGAAATTGCCGTTCTGCAGTATTGGCCATTTCAAATCAAAATAATTTTTGTTTGGCTAAGAATTCTAATTTCAAATTAATTTTATTTTAAAAACATGGATTTTTTTTTCCAAAAGTAGTCATTTGTTTATTGCTTAGTGTTACATTTTCATCGCATTTCAATCTTTTTCGTCATAATGGATACGTTAAAAATTCGAGTAATTATGGAATATGAGTACCGTCGTGGCAGCAACGCGGCACAAGCGGCACGCAACATCAACGACGTTTACGGAGCTAACACTACAAACCAACGCACCACTTGTTATTGGTTTGCTCGCTTCCGTTCTGGAAATTTCGACCTGAAAATGAACCTCGCGGTCGTCCGAAGACTTTGGTCGACAATGACGAATTAAAGGCGATTGTGGAAGCTGATGATACACAATCTACGGCTGAATTAGCAGCAGCTTTCGACGTTAGCGTCAAAACAATATTGGTCCATTTGCGTCAAATTGGCAAGGTAAAAAAGCTTGACAAATGGGTGCCCCACGAACTCAATGATCGCCAGCGCGAAGTACGCGTCGAGACGTGCCTTGCACTGCTCAACAGACACACAAATGAAGGAATATTGAACCGCATTGTTACCTGCGATGAAAAATGGATTCTGTTTGATAACCGCAAGCGCTCAGCAAGTTGGTTGGATCCTGGTTCAGCACCTAAACAATGCCCTAAACGAAAACTTACCCCTAGAAAAGTGATGGTCACTGTTTGGTGGTCTAGCGCCGGTGTCTTTCATCACAGCTTCTTACCAAACGGGGTGAGCATTACTTCAGATGTGTACTGTGAAGAACTGAACACAATGATGGAGAAGCTGGCACATCTCCAACCAGCATTAGTCAATCGCTCGTCTCCGCTGCTCCTGCACGACAACGCGCGACCTCATACTGCACAGCAGACGGTCTCCAAGTTGCAAGAACTGGGGTTGGAAGCTCTCCGTCATCCGCCCTACTCACCAGACCTTGCGCCTACAGACTACTACTTTTTCTAGAATTTGGATAACTTCTTGGCGGGAAAAAAATTCAATACCCGAGAGGCAGTACAAAATGCCTTTGAAGAATTTGTTGCCTCCCGTCCAGCTGATTTCTTTAAGAAGGGCATCAATAAACTGCCACTGCGTTGGCAAAGATGCATTGATTGCATGGGTGATTACTTCGATTAATACAAATAAAAAATGCATGAAAAAAATTCGTTTAAATTTTTTTATACAAAACGGCAATTTCATAGGTAAAGACCTACATATATAATGACTACAAACTAGAACAAAAACAATTTTTCTATTGACTCGATATTATGACACAAATATTTATTTATTTTAAAGTCATTACATATCGCTAACCATGGAGGGGCTTATGGCTAACTAATAATAGCCGCAAGGATCGATTGATGAGGTTAAGCTATGCTTGCTGCGGTCGGTCCGTGGATGGGTGATCATCTTTACATACCAAGACCCTCCGTGCCTCGGAAAGCACATTAAGCCGTTGGTCCCGGCTGTTATTCGTGGATCTTTGACAGTCGTCTCGAGTCGTTAGAAGCCCGAAAGTCTGACAACCAGTCTTACCAAGAGGTATCGTATTACCCAGTAACAGGGTTGTGGAGGTCAGATAGGAAGTCACTACCGTAAGGTCGGGTTACTTTGACTGTAGGGCATAACTTTGGCCCAAATCGAGACAACTGTATAAACTGACCGAAGTGTCACGACCACACAACCGAACGTCGTATGTCCTTCGGTAACTATTAGATGGTGATATAGACGCGTACTTGCGGAACCTTGTGTGGATTTAATGACAGTAAACATCTGTCTCTATTTGGGCCAAAGTTAACTATGCCCTAGAGTCAAAGTAACCCGCACTTACTGTACATGTAAAATACTGGTATTCAGCTGCATCCTGTTAGACTGGAAGCCGACCCCAACATAATTGGGAAAAGGCTAGGCAGATTGATAGATATCGATTACCTTCACGTTTTTGAAGTTGCGCTAGCTAATTTAATTTAAGCCTGTATAAAAACTATACACAATAATCAACCATATCTCCATCCAGGTAAAAGCCACCCGTTGGGACGACAAACCAGCTTCGAACGAGCTGGTCCGCGTGTGCCGCTATCCCTCCACACACGTCGCCGCCCTCGCGCTGACGACCAGCAAGTCTCGTGAGAGCATGTGTGCTGAGGGAGCCACTGATGTCAGTGGAGTAGCTACACTGTTGTTCGCTGCGGGCGATGATGCAGCGCCTATTTATAGGTTTGAGGTAAGTCTAGATTTAGATTAAAACTTTATTGACGTCACCTCAATAATATTTTCTTAGACAATTATGGTTCGATGTGACATAAGAAATATTTTTTTTTTACTTATGTACTTTTTGTATTAAGCCAGAATGCTCTCGAAGACAGACTTTTTTTCGTGGAGTAACGATTGCAACTGTTACTTTGTTAAGTAAGTACGAGGAAATCACTTTTAAAAGTTGCTAAGTGAAATGTCGCAGCCAACTGGTTTATTTACCCGTTTAATTAGCCTTTGTAAGTAGTGCTCGCCAGCCGCTGCAGTGGCACCGCTCGCTTCGATCTCTCGGATCGTACGCGGTTGGTCTCAGTTCTAACCTAACCTAACCCATTTGGGCGACTACTGCGATTGCGCCCAATTCGGCTCGCGCGTGGTTGGTCACATTTCCAATCTAACCTATAATGGAATATCATTCAGGCTGCTAGTTGAACGGCGCCGTTTAATTAAAAGGCTAGGCTGTTTACTAAATGGCAAATTAAACCAGTTGGCTGCGACATAATACATTCTCGTGACTGTACACTCCAAAAAACAAAAAGCCAAACCTCAAAGCAGGATATGTATACTTAATTTTTTTTCTCCCAGGCCCATCTATCAAACGACACGACAACATCAGCCGTGCCACTCTCGCTACCAGTCCACCGCCCCTCCACTGTGTTCGCAGCCCTAGGCCCTCTGAAGCCAGACCCCGGGCAAACCAGGACCTTCGTGCCACTGTATCTCAATACCAACATTACTAGCAAACCTTACACTGTTCATTTTGTGGTAAGTTTCGTAAATTGGAAATAACCGTTTATTAAAATAAGTTCACTAATAAAAAAAAATAAGCGTAGCTGACCTACCCTGACCAACTCTTTTAATCTAAACATAAGCATCCAAGCATAAGTCTTCTCGCATCTCGTATCCAGATATTCTGCTTAATTCAGATTAGTATTAGTAACATCAAAGCAGTTGGAGAAGCTTCTTTAGCCCCTTTCTAGGTTCTCCAATGACTGATTTTGATGTTTGTATAACTGAATACTTTTCATTTCCTGAAAAACCTCATGTGTAATCACTATGTTGATACACGTCAACAAAATTGACCCAACTATATGCAGAGCACAGGCAATATAACCACTATGTAGATACACGTCAACAAAATTGAGCCAACTAAATGCAGAGCACAGGCAACATAACCAATTAACCACTATGTTGATACACGTCAACAAAATTGACCCAACTATATGCAGAGCACAGGCAACGTAACCACTATGTTGATACACGTCAACAAAGTTGACCTAACTATATGCAGAGCACAGGCAATGTAACCACTATGTTGATACACGTCAACAAAGTTGACCCAACTATATGCAGAGCACAGGCAACATAACCACTATGTTGATATACGTCAACAAAGTTGACCCAACTATATGCAGAGCACAGGCAATGAAACTACTATGTTTGATAAACACCAACAAAGTTGACCCAACTACGAGTATATGCAGAGCACAGGCAACATAACCACTATGTTGATACACGTCAACAAAATTGACCCAACTAAGAGTATATGCAAAGCACAGGTAACATAACCACAATGTTGACCCAACTATATTATATGCAGAGCACAGGCAACGTAACCACTATGTTGATACACGTCAACAAAGTAGATCCAATTATGCAGAGCATAGGCAGCGCTTGGATAAAGATTCGCAGTGTACAGACATGCTCGTTAGCAATATTTAATAATAACTTTATTAATAATGACCTCCTTTTGTTCAATACTAACGTAAAACAACTGTAATTTTGCTTAGTGTGTAGTTTCAATGAATAATGGACACGAAATAGTGAACTCGTAAAAATACTAAATGGATAGCAGCCCATTTAATCCAAAGGGGCCGGTTCAGCCCTCCGCCTCTCCGTCGAAGACTACCACGCAAAACCCAGCCCTTGGTCCTTGATTGAGCCTTGAGCCTTGGTTGATGTTGTTACAACGCCCGAGATCCAAAAATGGATATCAGCCATCGAAGTGCACATAGATAAAGTTTGCTCTATCGCCGCGGAAGGCAAACTCAACTCTGAGCAAAAACTGAAAATTTCTACCCTATGTCGTAAAGTAGAATCTGGCACCTCACAAATGGCAGTCCTATATTATCAGGCGTTTAAGCAGAAAGCCATTCACGCGTATAACGCGGTTTATGCCCTTCAAGAAAAGCGCGACTTGACGGAACATATTTCGGAGCTCAAGCAGATGATTAAGGACTCTGTTCTGCGGGAAATGTTTCGTTTGCCGATATGGTGAAGAAGGGAGCAAATGATTTCATTCGACCAAACAATTTAACCTCTGTAGCTATTTATCCCACCGATAAATTAAAGTCGAGTGACGAAACAAAAGACATCGTGCAAAAAAACATTCGCCCTCATCAAATGAAGCTGCATGTACGTTGCGTCCGCAAGACCAAATATGGAGACGTAAATATTAGTACCGAGTCGAAACATGACGCTGATAAATTCAAGAACGCAGTCCATCTCTCTACATCTGGACTTACCGCCGATGAACCCAACAAGCGCAAACCTCGGATCGTGGTTGTGGGTGTGCCGACTACTCTGGCTGAAACTGAAGTCTTCAGGTGCATTTACGAACAGAACGTAATCGAAAAGTTTCCAGCAATGCCTATGAAGTCCTTTTTGAGCTTGGTTAAATTAAACCACAAATCTGGGGAGAAAGATACATCGACCTGCCCTGTTATCCCAATCAAGGCTTTTTATATATTGGACGTCCTGCCCTGTCAGGGACTTCACCCTGGTTACCAGATGCTACAAATGCCAACAATATGATCATGCGGCAAAGACATGCAGAGAGCTGAAATCTACGTGTGGTCACTACAGTGAAGAAGGACACTCGATGTCAGAGTGCGCGGAGAAAGCTGACACACCGAAATGTGCAACTTGCTTACGCTTTAAAAAGCCCAATAACCACAAAACAGGAGACGCTGAGTGTCCTGCTAGGAAAACAGCGGAATACAGGTACCTACATCAACTCTGTCGACTACGAGGGCGCCTAGAGCGTCATACTCAAGGCTAGACTTCCGTGTTTAATGCCTGCTCAACAAAACACTGCACACTGGCCTACGAACCCTCAATTTTGTTGATGTCTGAGAGCATTATGTCACCTGCTGCAAAAATTGAACATACACATAGCCTCGAACGTGATTTACTTTTGTGCAACATTGACTTTAACCCACTTACCAATTCTGCTGACTCAAAATCATTTTTTAATTATGTATTTAACTAAGTAGGTTATATAGTGCAAGAAACTATTTTTTCGCGAACTAAATAAGAAATTCCGTATATAACGTTTGCTATTTTTATTGTAAGATTAAGTAAACTAGGTATAAAATTATGAATTAATTAAATTTTTCATTTTCAAGACTTCTAATGTTAATGTTAATTATTGTTAAGAATTTTATTGTCCTAAAATTACCATAAAGCATGAGCTCATGCCGCCTGTGATACAGGTTTATCCTAGTACAGGCATGTAACATTATAATGCCTTTGTAAATAATTTCTATGATTTTATGGTATTTTACCAATTTGTAATACTAAATAAACATTTATTATTATTAAAGGATTACATATTTATCAAATAGGAGGAGCTCGTGGCTAAGTAATAACAGCCGCACGGGTCGATCCATCAGGTATCGTATTACCCAGTTACTGGTTTGTGGAGGTCAGGTAGGCAGTCGCTCCATGTAAAATGCTGATATTCAGCTGCATCCGGTTAGACTGGAAGCCGACCCCAACATAGTTGGGAAAAGGCTAGGCAGATGATGATTTATTATTATTAAAAGATATACATATTTATCAAATAGTTAGTTGTTTAAAGTTTAAATTATGTGGCATTTTATTTATTTACAATGTCTTTCTCTCCCAGGTCATAACACGAGGAGGCGTCATGATCCGCTGGGCAGCCACCACCCAATGCCTCACTTCCAACTCCGAAGTCCATGCCTACACAGCACCTCGGAACAGCAAATGTGACGTCGACAACGTTCCAAGAGACGTCATAATGGCACAACGTGACTACAAAAATAAAGTACCCCAAAAACTTAAGGATTCTAATCCGAGTGGCAGAGGATTTCGTTTCAGAGAATTCCCTAAAAGTGAGGCCCTTGAGAGTACAGGAAGTCATGATGTACTCATGGCTCAGAGGGACACTTCATCCTCCAATCTTAGCAATGATGTATCTGATGCGCTGTTGGACAGGCACCAGTTGAAGGTCATGCTGCCCATCAAGGTGTCCCATCAGATGTGTCCTGATAGTCATCTGATAGCGTACTTCTATCATGAAGGAGAGCTCGTCAGTGCTAGCAAGCATTTTGATATGGACGAGTGTTTTGTTAACAAGGTACTTGTTCATTAGATAAGGTTGTTCAGCGGTCAGGACCCGTAACGGTACTGATAAATAAATCGATTTTATTTCTCCTCAAATACTGATTTTCAAGAAGAACATCTTTGGTTAACAAATGTTAATTTCTACAGTACAATTCGTAAGATCCTTTTAACATTAAACCACGCACAATGAAGGGTTCCGTAGTTGGGATGAATTTATCTTAAGAACAAACTTAACATTGTAGTTGAAAAACATGTTCTCCCATACATTCCAACTGTAAATGTAAGTTTGTACTCACAATATTGATAGATTTACCATGTTATTTTAAGACCACAGACTTCTTATAGGTTTTCCTGTAATCTACAGGTAAAGATCAATTTTCTGTATTTTTTTTCAAACTTTTAGGCTTAGTAGTTTCAGAGATAAGGGGAGGGAATCGTCAATTTTCGTCTATTTTCTTAAATAATTTTAAAAATATTTATTTTAAAATTATAAAAAAAATATATTTGAGACCCTCATAGTAAGCCCTTTCATTTGATATATGCCACATGCAAGCCACACCACACACCCCCACACACCACATGGTGTAGTTTGCAAAACTTTTTTATTTTATTTTCTTATTTGCCCCCAAAAGTGACCTCTGTATTCAAATTTAATTTATTTAATTTACCCGTCCGTGTTTGGGTCACAGAAATTCATATGTGTACCAAATTTCAACTTAATCGGTCTATTAGATTCGGAGCAAACTGCCTGTGACAGAAGGACAAACAGACAGACGGACAGACATACAGACAGACAGACACAGGAGTAATCCTATAAGGGTTCCGTTATTTCCTTTTGAGGTACGGAACCCTAAAAAGGCTACCTTCTATTACGCCATTCTTATTGCCCTATAGGTGGAAGCAACATGGCTGACCCGTCAAGCTCAGCCAGGATCCACAGTATCTCTCAAGATTTCCGTTCCTGGGCCAGCCCTTTGTGGTCTCACAGTTCTGGACACTGCAGCCAAATGGACTCAACCACCACGGTCGGCCAAAGAACAGCTCATGACCAGCCTGACGAGACTGATTGACAGTCACAGGAACTTGACAGAATATGATTTGGCTGGAGTCTGCTTTCTTAGTAAGTTGACTAAAAAACTTTAAAATCCGTTGTTTAGAATGTTTTACTTTAAAATGAGTCAATTTCAGCTTAACCACTGTGCATTTATTTATTTATTTATAATACGCGACAATAAAATATATGTATTTACATAATTTTAACCATAAAAATCATCAATACATTTCTCTAAGTTAGATTTCGTGCATAATCAGCCTATAATGTTCCCACTGCTGACGCAGACACAGGTCTCCTCTTGGTGAGAGGGAGTGGCCCGTAATCCACCACGAGGGAGGGTCCAGTGAGGGTTGGTAGATGTCACATTTACCTCCAGACTACCCTCAAATGTTAGACACTCACCAACTGCTAACGTACAGTGACCAGACTGTCACCAGATTTTTAACCATATACTCGTACTATGTGTTCAGGCAGTCGGAACTTGCTTATCGCAAGTGTCAGACAATCACCACTTAACCCTCATTCTAATCTCTTCAAGAATCCTGAATCAAACTGAAACCTTGGATTTTTCTTTTCAGATGCCGATAACCCAGAAATTCCTTCTAGCAGTATTGAGCTGACAGCATCCTGGATGGCCGCAGCAGGAGTAAGGTTGTTAGGAGGTGACATGCAAGGAGGCATCAGGAATTGTATCCCTCGTCCACCCGGCTTGCTGGTGGCTGATGAAACTACTGTACCTAGGAGTGACTTCTCCGAGGTTAGGAACGTCTTAATTTCGTAAACCACCAAATAAGTAAATTAGCAAGTTGTGGTAAAGTTACAAAAAGAATAACAAAAAAATAAATAATTAAATTAAAAAATATTAACAACACCCTCATTTCTTTTTGCTACTCCATCATCAGACCCTGATTACCATTGATCTACAATGTGTCATTTTGCATCCTCGTCAAATTTAAGGATGTGGTCTATACAATTAAACCGTACAACTTTTTCCATGGCTCCAACATCGTAATGGCGAAAAAATAATCAGTCGTCCTATACATTTGCGTCGAGTAGGTGTTGAAGTTGTCTATGGAATTTTTTTTTCGCGATTACGATGTTGGTCCCATGGAGAAAGTTGTTCGGTTTGATGTTCTGTATCACACCCTGAAATTTGACGAGGATGCAAAACGATACGTTGTATAAACTATTCATTGACACCAATTCATTGAGCCCAAACACTATACCTCTGCTGTATTTTAGTGAGAAAATTGGGTATCCTGCAAATTTCAGGTAATGATGCAGCATAAGATTCGAGGTTATTATGTTATTTTCTATATTCATTCTCTCTGTCATTTATTGAAGTAACAGAATACCAAATTTTGACACGATCAGACCTGTGGAAGATGCTCACATCCGTTCATCAACTAGAAAAGAGCTGGTAATCTTCAAACGGCTCGATCAAGTCACCTTTCAAACAAAACAAAAAAAAAAACTAAAGTTGGCTCAGTAGTTTGGGAGCTACGATGCCACAGACAGATACACAGATACACACGATAAACTTATAACACCCATCTGTTTCCGTCGGGGGTTAAAATGTTCATCGTTCACAGTTGACTTAAGTTATGACATTACATCCATGCATGTAAACCTTTGCGTACCGTGTTTACGAGTATAACTTAACAAAATCACTTCACCTTATGAAAAAACCGGTCAAGAGTGAGTCGGACTCGCGCACCGAGGGTTCCGTTCCAATTTCTGAAAAAGTGTGCTATTTAGAGACATCGTTTTATTTTCCCTATAATCTTTTCAGATTTTTCTCTATGCAAACTCCGGAGCTAGGTTGGGGGAACGGTACTTTTTTAACATTTTTCATCAAAAGCCGAAAACTATGCGGCCTTAAAAAAAAGAAAAAAATGTTTGAGAATTTGCAAACAGCTCTCTTCCATATGATATCCCAGATGCCCTAGTAGCCCCACTTTGATTTTTAAGACCCCCTTTCAGACTCTGTTTCAAAAAAAAAAAATTAATTCTTTCTTATTGGCAAAATAGTTGGGCAAACGTCATCTAAAACTGTTCCAAATTTCAGAAATCAGAAATCATTTATTTTGCAATGAATGTGGGTACAAAATAAGATGTAAACATTGTAAAATCAGTTCCAACACACTCTACCTTACGGCATGCAAACATTTTCAAGCTGATAACATTAATAGTTCTTGAGATATCCAGCTGTGACAGACGGACAGATAGACTGAGTCGCACCAAAAGGATTCCTTTTTACCATTATTTTACGGAACCCTAAAAAGGTGTTAAAATGATCAAGCTAAACCTAACTTACTAAGTTAGAAGAAGAAAAGAAGAAGGAGAGAAAAAGAAAGTAGATGCTGATCTTCCTATCGCTTTTCCACAGCCTTTTATTAAACTTTACCTAATTATAATATTCAGCTTATGATTCTGTCACCTTCTTTATTTAGGAAGAGGTTTAAAGTACATATTTTTAATATTAAAACTGCTTAATCCCTCAGGCTTGGCTGTGGCGTCTGCTAAGTATCGGCGCGAATGGCACGGCTGTGGCTGTTGCGCATGCGCCCGACTCCATCACAAAATACGAAGCTGGCGCCATCTGTGTGTCACGGAATGGAGTAGCCGTGTCTGCACCTGCTGTTTTACAGGTTAGTTGATCGGCCTTGTTACAAGACAAAGTATAACTTCAGACTTTTAATGCTCGGTTTCTGAGGTACTTTTAACTGTGGTTCCAATAGCGCTATCAATAGCGCTATTGGTTCAATAACTTGTCAAAGTGCGTTTCCGAACACCGCAATGTAATACAAACTCCGTAAACTTATCTGACCAATGTTAGCCGTTTATCCATTCCATAACTATTTTGACGTTTCATTTCATAGCAAACTTTTTATTTTCCTTGACGTCTCTAAAGATTAACAAAGTAGTACGATAGTCATGGAAACAACATCACTTCTTTTTAAAATGTCATAAACAAATTAGGTCCATGCATTATCTATAACAGTCGTTCATACATCCGCCCATAAATAATGACATATTAACATTTATTTTTTTGAGATTATATATTGATTCGCCCAACTCAAATTCGTGGAAAGTTGTAGGAGCACAAAAGACTTAATTAAATAAATATAAATAAATAAATATAAATATGTTTGGACATATCACACAACGCCATCTAGCCCCAAGCTAAGCAACCTAATGCTTGTGTTATGGTAACGAGATGGCTGATAAACTACTTATATACATTTTTTTTTTTGTAAATACATACATATTATAGATAGAAAAACACCCAGACTCGGAACAAATACTTGTAGGTCGTACAAATATTTGTTCCGTGCGGGGATCGAACCCGCGACATGCTGCGCAGCAGTCAATCGCTCAACCACTGCGCCAACCGTGTCGTCATAATATTAAAAAACAAACAATCTACCTACCCACATTCTAAATTATTATTCCTTTGTTGTTAATTACATGGAAACACAATAGAAGTTCTATAGCGGTTAAAACATTGTCCACGTTACTCTTTTGTTTTCCTAAACAAGGTATAGGTACTTAGGTACAGTCTCGCAAGATTCAAAAGCGATATTCTCTCTTAGGTAGGTATTGGCAGATATTATAGGATGTTACGAACTTAGTAGGTCTGTATTATCAAAACAATACTAATATGGACTACCAAACTGAACTTCGAGAAACCGAAATACGACAAGATTTTATTTTGACAATACGGAACTCCGACAAGTCTTTATTTCGACAATACATTAGTTCGAAATACCTTAAGTCCGGCACTACTGTACTCCGACAAAGCGTTTCTGCGACGTGACTTAACTACGAAACGATGCGACTTCGACGACATACTTCTTCACATCAATGCTAGTCCGACATGAGCCGATTTCGACATACTCTACTCCGGCATGCTGCAAATCGACAATATCTTAAATCGACACGACGGACGCTACTTTGAAATTATTCTGCGACATTGGGAAACAACTGAACTTGTCAAACATGATATGACTAGAAAGGGAGTGATTACCGAGATGACCACTAATAGAGAAGACTAATAGAGATGGAGATGGAAGAAAAAGACATATTGCCCCGACCTCAAACAAATTGGGTTAGGGGCAGGAATGGAAGGATGAGGAATGGTGATAAAGATTAAATAATAACATGTATTTTAAAAGAACATTTTTTTTAAAGTCTTTATTAGAGTATTACACATTCCTGCCCCTAACCCAATTTGTTTGAGGTCGGGGCAACATGTCTTTTTCTTCCATCTCCATCTCTATTAGTCTATACTTCTCTATTAGTGGTCATCTCGGTAATCACTCCCTTTCTAGTCATATCATGTTTGACAAGTTCAGTTGTTTCCCAATGTCGCAGAATAATTTCAAAGTAGCGTCGTGTCGATTTAAGATATTGTCGATTTGCAGCATGCCGGAGTAGAGTATGTCGAAATCGGCTCATGTCGGACTAGCATTGATGTCGAAGAAGTATGTCGTCGAAGTCGCATCGTTTCGTAGTTAAGTCACGTCGCAGAAACGCTTTGTCGGAGTACAGTAGTGCCGGACTTAAGGTATTTCGAACTAATGTATTGTCGAAATGAAGACTTGTCGGAGTTCCGTATTGTCGAAATAAAATCTTGTCGTATTTCGGTTTGTCGAAGTTCAGTTTGGTAGTCGTAAAATTTTATTTTTATTTTATGTAATATGGGTTTTGCTTGAATTACATGAATTTTATTTTTTTTTAAGCTCGTGACTGTGCCTAAGTTCCTATTTATAACCGATCCTAGGTTATTTTCTATATTCAATATGAAACCTATTTCCCTATCCAGGTGTTCCGAGAATTCTTCATACACGCCGACAGTCCCAAACGCCTACGAAGAGGAGATTCTACCATCATACGTTACAGGATCTTCAACTACTTGTATGAACATCTTAGCGTAAGTATAAATAGAACGTCATGTGGCGCTTTATCCTCTGAAAGAGTAGAAAGTACTTGACTTAATGAATGTTGCGTCAGAAGTTCGTAATGATGGGGTGGTCTTTTTAATGATAAGGGTCGTATAACCTTTTAAAGTTTTTACCGTGAGGCCATTCACACGCCGCGGCGCGGCGATGTGATGTTCAGAACGATATTTCGCTATTTACCCGACTACGGCGAAGCAACAAGGAGGGCTATGATTTTGACCGGTTGTATGAATGTATGTATGTATATATGTTCATCTGTTCCCTCATAACTTCTAAACTTCTTATCATAATTTGACAAAAGAGATATCGTTGGATGCGTCTTGATCGTCCGCTGGTTATAGGCTATGTGACGTCACATTAAATTCAATATGGCGCCGTCTAGAGGACATAAAGTCATGAACTAAAAAAAAATGTTTTTGTAATACTATTCAATCAATCAAATAATTTATTTACAACGAATGTAGGTTACATTAAAATACAGGTGGAGTAGATAGGAGTGAGCCATGTACATTCTGCCTGGAAATAGGCACGCAAAATTTATAAAAAATTGTTATGAAGCTATTAAAAAATTAAATAACAAATTAAAATGTCAGAGTTAGATCTAGGTATTACATAAGTTAATTAATATTGAAAAAAGTCAAATTAAAATGTTTCTATAAAATAAAATTAAAAAAACAAATGTATATTATGTCCATATGCTCAAAATAATATTAATTATATATAATAAACACATAGCTGATTAAAAAGTTTTGTCCATTAAAAAATCATTAATCGAGTAATAACATTTTTCTATTAGAAACTAATTTCATTTTAAAGTTTTTAATTGTATCATTTTTCATTACATTTGGCAGTTTATTGTATATGGTAGGACCCATACAAATAACGCTTTTGCTCAATAACGCTGTGTTACAGGACTCGATTTGTAATAAATTTTTGTATTGATTTCTGACAGGTCGTTTTCTAGTTTCTGAAATCGTGGGAAATAGGTTTTTATTGGTCTTTACAGACATGGCCACTTCCAGAATATACAATGACGGAAATGTGAGCACTTTTAGGGACTTAAACTTTGGTTCGCAACTGTCTGTCACCTGTCAAACCACTAAACTTTACTAAAGCGGTGCTGTCATCGGCAAATGAGCTATTGAGCTATTGTTAGCTATTGCTCGCGGCTTTGCTTGCATGCACCCGATATTTGGGAATAATTTCTAAAATCACGCCTCAGATGTGAGCCACACATTATTTTCTTCTCAAAAAGCTACCCAAAAAACATAATAATTTTTCTTCTTTAAAAATATAAAGTGGCTCTGTATTTACAGAGCCACTTTATTTAAAGTATTTACTTTATCACGAAATTATAACCCCAAAGCACATATAATATCCCAAAGTAATTTAAATAGAAAGTAAGTATAAAAACTAAAACCCGACTACTGAAAAATCATGCGCTGAAAAGTACGAAACAAGAAAATATTCTCATCTGAAATTAGAAAAAGACAGACAAATTAAAAATCCGGAGTCACACGTTATGTTAGGGCATGAACCGAACAGATTACGTGTGACTCCGGATTTTTAATTTGTCTGTCTTTTTCAAATTTCAGATGAGAATATTTTCTTGTTTCATACTATTTAGAACGTGATTTTTAACTAGTCGGGTTTTAGTTTATAAACAAGACTTACTTTATATTTAACTAGCTGCTGCCCGCGACTTCGTCCGCGTGAAATTTCTTGTTCCCCCGACCCACCCCGTCGCATCGCATTGCCTGCCCGAGCTATTAGGTACTTCGTTTTCGCTTAACGTTCTTTCTGCCTTTTTTATTTTAGCTCGCCACGTAAAGGTCCTGGAGTGATGTTAAATATGCCTATAGCCTTGCTTTAGATTTGGGCTATAAAATGCAAAATGATTTTTTAAAGTCCGATTGGTAGTTCCAGAGATTAGCACGTTCGTTCACCACATCCTCTTCCCGCTAACCTCTCCCTCCCCCTCTCACCCACTCTCACACCCCCTTCACCACATCCCCTTCCTCCTCTCTCCCTCACCACCCCGTCCCCATCCCCTCACCCCTCACCTCCCCTTCACCTCCTCACCAACTCCTCCCCTTCACCTTTCGCTCCTCGCCTCCCCCTTTCCGTCCTCACCACCCCCTCCCTTGCCCCTCTTCCCTCCCTTCGGGGGGAAAAACTATTAATGACAAACTTTATTACTTGCTTTGGCAAGAATTTGTGGCAAGTTTCAAGTTAATTAACCAAATGAATAAGAATTTCATATAAACTGTATTCCCTGTTTTCATGCCCACAGGAGTGGAATTTTAAAAAATCTTTTCGGATGTTTCTATAACATGACTGAAAGATCATTTTTACCAATTTTCGAGTTATTCAAGCCCCGCAGTAAAATCCTCCCCTGAAAAATTTACTACCCCTTTTCACCCCCTTATGGGTAGATTTTCGAAAAACCCTGATACACGTTATTCTTCATTTTTCGTCTAAAGAATAAAAACACTGAGTTTCGAGTTAATCGCGGCGCGGCAGCGCGTCGTCGAACGGAACGCGTATGGCATTTTTATAATCGTGATATCTTCGAAATTAAATGTCCGATTCGAATGAATTAAAAAGTATTTTACTGTTACATAAATACCCTTGATGATAAAACTATTTATTTTAATAAGAATTAATACTACGATACCAATGTAACCAACTTTTGTTTGTACCGGCGATCTAATTAAATTTTAGAACACAAAAGCTGCTATTGTGACTTAACTATGATAGTTAGATATATGGCCTCGCGGGCTTTTTTTAAGGTAATAATAAGTACTTTAATCATGTAGTACATATTTTTTATGTATCATCAATAGTTTTCTCAGCGTACGCCAAATAATGAATTTTATAGGTACGCCAAATAAAATTTTGCTACTTTGGGTTACATTATTGCCATTTTCTTAAGGATCTCTAAATTTTTTGAAAATAACTTATAGCCTATGTTACTTCCTGATAAATTAGCTTTCTACTGGTGAAATAATGGTTACAATCGATCCAGTAGTTTCGGAGCCTCTTTGGTACAAACAAACAAACAAAAAAATCTTTCCTCTTTATAATATTAGTATAGATTTTGGGATCACAATCATTGTACTGCATTTGTTTGATATCGACGTGGTATTCCAACTTATTACTATAAAAATCGTACCTACCTACTAATCGTCGCCGTGTGAACGGGGCCTGAAACGAAGGTGAGAAACTGCATACCCACTACTCGTACTAACTACAATACACTGATGTATCAAAATGTTTATTGTTAATCAGAGTCAGAATAGGTGTGACTAAAAAGCTTCGGAAATACATAACATGGTCATTTTGTTATAATCAAAGGAATTTGATCACCTTTTTATTGACCTTGTGTTTTGTATTAATATCTATAAATGTTTGTTTCTTTTTTTATTTTTATTCTAGAATTTTATTTTTTATTTTTTGCTGAGCCTTACAGGTTCCGTAATTGTACCTTAGCTATACGCCAGTCTAACATCTTATTAACAGTAGGCATGGAACGCAAATAAAAATGTATTTGAAGATTTGGCGCTAGGATTACACCCTTCTCAAGTACAGAAAGTGGTTTTATCTTCCCAGGTCCAAATCCAAATTCTAACAGATCCCCACGTGGAGGGACCCCGGGACCTGGTGGAGACAGGCTGCGTGCCAGCTCGCGCATCCATCGCGCGCCGCGTCGAGATCCGCGCGCGCTTGGCCGGGCCCGCCAAGATTAGCATACGGGCCAAAGCTGTCAGTGATGGGAATTGTGGGAATGTTACCAGTGGGAAGACTGGAGTCAGGTATGTACACTTTCCATCATCATTGAAATTCTGGGCCGACTCAATTTATACTGCCATTGACACGCTAAGAAGAATCATGATTATCATTGTCAGCCTTATGCCATCCACTGCTGAGTATAGGCGTCCTCCCTTATGTTACCCACTGCTGAGTATAGTCGTCCTCCCTTATGCCACTGACTGCTGAGTATGGTCGTCCTCCCTTATGCCACCCACTGCTGAGTATAGGCATCCTCCCTTATGCCACCCACTACTGAATATAGGCGTCCTCCCTTATGCCACCCACTGCTGAGTATAGGCGTCCTCCCTTATGTCACCCACTGCTAAGTATAGGCGTCCTCCCTTATGCCACCCACTGCTGAGTATAGGCGTCCTCCCTTATGTCACCCACTGCTAAGTATAGGCGTCCTCCCTTATGCCACCCACTGCTGAGTATAGGCGTCCTCCCTTATGCCATCCACTGCTGAGTATAGGCGTCCTCCCTTATGCCACCCACTGCTGAGTATAGGCGTCCTCCCTTATGTCACCCACTGCTAAGTATAGGCGTCCTCCCTTATGTCACCCACTGCTAAGTATAGGCGTCCTCCCTTATGCCACCCACTGCTGAGTATAGGCGTCCTCCCTTATGCCATCCACTGCTAAGTATAGGCGTCCTCTCTTATGCCACCCACTGCTGAGTATAGGCGTCCTCCCTTATGTCACCCACTGCTAAGTATAGGCGTCCTCCCTTATGTCACCCACTGCTAAGTATAGGCGTCCTCCCTTATGCCACCCACTGCTGAGTATAGGCGTCCTCCCTTATGTCACCCACTGCTAAGTATAGGCGTCCTCCCTTATGCCACCCACTGCTGAGTATAGGCGTCCTCCCTTATGTCACCCACTGCTAAGTATAGGCGTCCTCCCTTATGTCACCCACTGCTAAGTATAGGCGTCCTCCCTTATGCCACCCACTGCTGAGTATAGGCGTCCTCCCTTATGTCACCCACTGCTAAGTATAGGCGTCCTCCCTTATGCCACCCACTGCTGAGTATAGGCGTCCTCCCTTATGCCACCCACTGCTGAGTATAGGCGTCCTCCTTATGCCATCCACTGCTTAGTATAGACGTCCTCCCTTATGCCACACACTGCTGAGTACAAGCGTCCTCCCTTATGCCATCCACTAATAAATAAAAAATAAATAAAATTTTTATTCATAAGTAGTTTGTACATGGTATACATAGCTGTCTTATAAACTAAAATGAATGTTAAAGAAAACACCCGTACACAATAACAGGGGTCATAGGACTCCCTTTTCCTAAACTAGGCAGAAAAATCTGTCTGTATCTTAGGAAAGAGTATCCTTTTATAATGGGTCTTAGTGGCGGTTACAAAATAATTGGTACGTGCAGTGGGGGAACAAAGTACTTATCTTAAATTTAAGGAAGACAAATAAAAATAAAATGCGCGTGTGTGTGTGTATGTGTGTTTGGTAGTGTATGTGTGTCTGGTAGTGTATGTGTGTGTGTGTGTGCGCGCGCGTGTGCGTCTGTGTGTTAGTTATTTAAGCCTATAGTGTGGGTGTAAACCTATCTCACATTCACTGTACAGTGGTTAAAAGCTCCTCGGTATCACTATATGTTAACGTCTGCAGCCAGGAATTAACTTTGTGTTTTAACTCATACTTAGTCAAGGCGTAGATATTTAATTGTTTGTGGACTTTATTATAAAGCCTAGCACTTAGGCCATTAAACTGTCGTCTTGCAAAAGCAGTCCTACAAGAGACTGTTGGACATAAAGGAAAGCCACAACGCCGCTGACTGACTAGCTGCTTATTGAACGAGATCATAGAGTGCTTTCGGAGGATGGATCTTAGGATGTACAATTTCCTAACAGTTAGGACATTGCATTCTGAATATAGCATATGTGTAGGGTAGTCACGTGGTTTAAAGTGAATTACTTTTAACACAGCCCTTTGAGCTCTTTCAAGCTTTAATAGTTCAGTTTTATGAGTTCCTCCCCACACCGGGATACAGTACGTCAGGATTGATTGACACAAGGCCAAGTAAACCATTCGGAGAGTATCTTTATCCGCTGAAAACCTTAGGTTTTTAAATATGTATATAAGTCTTCTGGTGCGAGAAGTCAATGACTCCAAATGAGTGGTCCAGTCCAGTTTCTCGTCGACGAACACACCGAGATACTTTATGGATCCTACCATCGTCAACGACAGACAAGTACAAGCTTCAGTGTTACGCGGACAGTTGTGAGCTTTTATATATCCGGTTTCTTCAGCTGGTTTTGATGTATGCGGTAGAATGAAACGTAAGAATTTGGTTTTTGTAACATTTAAGGTTAAAAGATTGCTTGCTAACCAATGCATTACTGTCCGTAAAGCCTCCTCAGAGTGCATTCTGGCGTCATTCCAACTCTCACCATATGCCACGAGTGCAGTGTCGTCTGCATATGTGAAAATATCACAGTTGACGAGAGGCAGATTACAGAGCTCGTTTAAATAAATTAGGAAGAGTGTTGGACCCAAAATACTTCCCTGGGGAACTCCGAAGGTTACTTGTTCCTCTGCGCTAATTATACTGTCTATCTTGACAGTTTGTCTACGGTCAGAAAGATAATCTTTAAAAATGTCAAGCGCTAGACCACGTATACCCACATTTTCCATTTTCTCAATTAATTTGGAAATACAGACAGTGTCGAAAGCTTTACTGAGGTCCAGGAAAATGCCATAACATTTCAATTTTTTGTCTAATTTGTCGGCTACTGACTGTACGAGGTCGACCACTGCATCTTCCGTAGATATGCCATGTCGGAAACCATATTGGTTATTAGTGAGGATGTGGAATTTTGTTAAATAGTTAGTAAGGCAGTTGTTGAGAACTCGTTCCAAGATTTTAGACAGAGCGCTTAAGACAGAGATGGGACGATAGTTAGAGATCTGATCTTTCTCTCCAGTTTTGTAAACAGGGGTGACTATCGCCGTTTTAAACGCCTTCGGAAATACCCCTTGTGATATAGCAAGGTTGCAGATGTGTGTGATCGAGGGTATAAGAACGTTACGCGTCATTTTGATCAACTTGGCTGGTATATTGTCCCATCCCGTGGCGCAGTCATCCCGAAGGGTTTTTATAATAGTCTCGACATCACTTTCAGTAACCGGGAGAAGCGTGATTGAGTTTAGCGTACTGTGTTTGGATGTCTCATCTCTGTCCGTAGAGAAAGTTATTATTTTAGATGCCAACGTCTTACCTATATCAGCAAAATATTTGTTGATTAAGTTAACAGAGGACAGAGGGTCCGTGGTTAATGTTAAGAGATTCGTTGCTGGCTGATTAATTTTTTCTGTATAAGTGAGTTTTTTGACGACCTTCCAAGTTTCTTTGCTATTGTTTCTGGCTTTAGTAAATTGAAGTTTTTCGTAAGATTGTTTAAGTTTATTAATAAGCCGATTACAAAAATTTCGATATCTTGTATAAGTTATTTTGAGAACAGTGTTATGCGGATCTGAATTAAGCTTTAAATGCATGCTGTCTCGGTTCTTGATGCACCGGATAAGACCAGGTGTCATCCAAGGTTTGATTATTCTAGCCTTCCTTGAAATTTTGACATGTGAGGTATGAGCTAGAACAATGCCCTTGAGAATAGTGATTAAATTATCTGCAGCAATGTTAGCATCAGTAGCGTCCATCACGGGGGCCAAGTCAGCGTTTTCTACTTCTTTTACGGCGTTAGTATAATTTAAACGTGTGGTTGTCTGTTGACCAAATTTACGGTTTACCTTGTTTCTGTTTATACATAAAGCCGTAGCATGATGATCAGTGATACTCGTTTCCAATAAGAAGGAGTTTGATGGGGATTTAGTTTTTAGAAGGATATGATCTAGACAAGTATTTGAACTTGGTCTAGTGGGATGTAGATTAGCTGGCAAAAGGCCCAGTGTCGATGTATGTAGAAGATATTCGTGTGAGATTGGGTCCTTGTTGCCCGGTTTAATATCAACGTTCAAGTCACCCATTACAATAACAGATTTACAGCTTTTTAAGGCAGAGACAGACGTTTCGAGGCTATTATAGAAATTAGTTAAGTTAGTATAAGAAGGTGATCGATATATGCCAATGATTGCAGCGTCTTGTGTACGACAGATTAAGCAATTTGCGTCCACAAAGAAAGATGGTTCTGTTACAGTACATTGTAGGTCATTTTTAACGTAGATTACTACTCCATCATTTTGAATTGGGTTATTTATAGTGGAATATGTAATATACCCGTCTATAGTAGGTGTAGGGCCAGCATTTTTCAGCCAGCATTCCGACAGTATTATAAGGTCAAATTGAATTGGCATCTGTGCGAGAACCGTTAAAAAACTATTAAGGTTTTTGTGAACACTACGAATATTTATGTGAATTATTTTAATCGACGATTGCGCTACCTTTTGTAAAGAATTGTATGAATGAGGGGCACATACTTCAAAAGTAGCTACACTGTGTTGATCAATTTCATCAAGAATATTATTTATACAAGCCATTTATAATGTATAGTAGATGATTTAAAGATAGGTATAAAGGAACGGTTGGCTATTTGAAGTGTATTTAGTGTTGAGATGTTCAGAGTTAATGTTTTTGATTTAGTGTATTGTGAACGTAATTGCGTTAGTTTCTGTAGAGAGAACGTACGTATATTAGTACTAGTGGAGTAGGGCTTCATGTGTGATAGATAGTGCGTGTAGGCTGAGTGGTGTGTGAGAAAAATGTAGTATGTGCGATGTTTGCGTATTATGTTAAAAATGTTCACAATCATAGTTGTAAGACATTTACATAGTATTTTTAAGTAGTAAATAGCTATCAAGCGAGGCGAAGTAAATATGAGGCACAAATCGAACAGTCATATTTTTTTCAGTATGTTTGCCAGACAGTCTTCCGTCTTAACAGTGTAAGTTTCTTTATGGTCCGGGTCTTTGCGTAGCAGAATCTTACCGTTCGCAATCCAGCAGAATTTGAACCCACTCTTTTTGGCAAAGACTCGAGACTGCAGAAATAGTTTCTTCATTGAGCCAGGAAGATATTCGTCGACATATATCGGTTTTTTGTCTCCGAGTATGCCTACTACTTGCGTATTTAATTTATCTTCTAATTTTCGGCTTTTGTTAAAGTTGCGAGCTGCCGACAGGTAGTTGGTTTTTGTGCGCACAGTAGAAAACTCGGCCACTATAGTTTTGTTCGTCCCAGGTTTGGTTGGTAGACGATATATATCGCGTATTTCCGATGCTGAAATTTCATACTCGATAGTTTTGCCGATCTGTGACACAATACTGATCATCTCCTCAGCCGATTCGTTTTCTTTGTTCGGGACATTTCTAATTTCGACAATAGATGACCTCGAACTCAGTTTGATATCTTGGAGTTGCCTCTCGAGCTTGTTGATAGACTCAGCATTATCGTCTCGGGTCTTTTCAAGGTCTAGGATTTGGAGCTTAAGGTCCTCATAGTGATTACTCATATACTCTATCGACTTCTCAATCTCTGTATTAGTTTTTTGTATTTGGTGTACTTTTTCCTTGACATCAGACATTTCAGAGAAGATTTTGGCAAATGTCACCTCTTGTTGTGTTTTCATAGCGGTCAATGTATTCATAATTATTTCAAGTGAGACATTACTAGACGATTCTTGTTTGTTAGGAGAAGACTCCATGCGCGGGCGTTTAGTTCTCGAGGTAACATTCCTTTGCGGGGAGGGAATCACTTCGGAGTCGGAGTGAGAAGGCTCTCTTGTTAGGCTTACATTCGTAGATTAACACTACTGAGTATAGGCGTCCTCCTTATGCCATCCACTGCTTAGTATAGACGTCCTCCCTTATGCCACCTACTGCTGAGTATAGGCGTCCTCCCTTATGCCATCCACTGCTGAGTATAGGCGTCCTCCCTTATGCCACCTACTGCTGAGTATAGGCGTCCTCCCTTATGCCATCCACTGCTGAGTATAGGCGTCCTCCCTTATGCCACCCACTGCTGAGTATAGGCGTCCTCCTTATGCCATCCACTGCTTAGTATAGACGTCCTCCCTTATGCCATCCACTGCTGAGTATAGGCGTCCTCCTGATGCCATCCACTGCTTAGTATAGACGTCCTCCCTTATGCCATCCACTGCTGAGTATAGGCGTCCTCCCTTATGCCATCCACTGCTGAGTATAGGCGTCCTCCCTTATGCCATCCACTGCTGAGTATAGGCGTCCTCCCTTATGCCACCTACTGCTGAGTATAGGCGTCCTCCCTTATGCCATCCACTGCTGAGTATAGGCGTCCTCCCTTATGCCACCCACTGCTGAGTATAGGCGTCCTCCTGATGCCATCCACTGCTTAGTATAGACGTCCTCCCTTATGCCATCCACTGCTGAGTATAGGCGTCCTCCCTTATGCCATCCACTGCTGAGTATAGGCGTCCTCCCTTATGCCACCCACTGCTGAGTATAGGCGTCCTCCTTATGCCATCCACTGCTTAGTATAGACGTCCTCCCTTATGCCATCCACTGCTGAGTATAGGCGTCCTCCCTTATTCCATCCACTGCTGAGTATAGACGTCCTCCCTTATGCCACCCACTGCTGAGTATAGGCGTCCTCCTTATGCCATCCACTGCTTAGTATAGGCGTCCTCCCTTATGCCATCCACTGCTGAGTATAGACGTCCTCCCTTATGCCATCCACTGCTTAGTATAGGCGTCCTCCCTTATGCCATCCACTGCTGAGTATAGACGTCCTCCCTTATGCCACCCACTGCTGAGTATAGGCGTCCTCCTTATGCCATCCACTGCTTAATATAGACGTCCTCCCTTATGCCACCCACTGCTGAGTATAGGCGTCCTCCTTATGCCATCCACTGCTTAGTATAGACGTCCTCCCTTATGCCATCCACTGCTGAATATAGGCGTCCTCCCTTATGCCATCCACTGCTGAGTATAGACGTCCTCCCTTATGCCACCCACTGCTGAGTATAGGCGTCCTCCCTTATGCCACCCACTGCTGAGTATAGGCGTCCTCCTTATGCCATCCACTGCTTAGTATAGACGTCCTCCCTTATGCCACCCACTGCTGAGTATAGGCGTCCTCCTTATGCCATCCACTGCTTAGTATAGACGTCCTCCCTTATGCCACCCACTGCTGAGTATAGGCGTCCTCCTTATGCCATCCACTGCTTAGTATAGACGTCCTCCCTCCCATGCTTTCTAGGTCGGACCCGCACTCATTTGTAAGTCATCCACCCATCTGGTTGTAGTTGCAATGTTACTTTTGCACAAAGACGAACTTTACTTTTTAACCGACGAAAAAAAAAGAAGGAGGTTCTCAATTCGACACGTATGTTTTTTAAAAACCGACCCTAGGCTCATACTAAGGTTTCATCAACTTATAAAAGTACCTCTTAAAATCTACTGCAAAATAAAAGCCTACTCGTAAAAATTGTTCTATTTTGCCAATAAATTAATATACATTTTTTTTTTTCTAGTGACGAAGTGATAATCCATTTTACTATTGATCCTGAAGGAGTGCCCATCCGAGAGCAGAAATCCATCCTTCTTTGTGGAAATAGTAAGTTAATATTTTAATAAGCACAAACTTCACAGAGAGCTTATACTTATAATGAATTATGTCTAACCGATGGAAGCCTTACCAAATCCATTCATCACTAATAAAAAAAAATAAAAAAATGTCTATGGAAGAAAAAGCCAAAGTAGGTACTAACTAAAACAGTGTTATATTTATAACTAGGTGGCTATGCTATGCACAATACATTGAAACCCTGATCTCCAAACTAGGGGTATCCCTGTATCTTAGAGATCAGTGTCCCTCCGTAGCAGTCACAAGCCAATATTTGTAACTAATTAGTACAAAGTATTTCTTTAAATAGTTGAATGAAGAGAAAAATAGAAAAAAAAATTAAATTAAATAAAAAAAAAACAACCATAAAACCCTTAGATATAATAAAATATATAAATTATTCACATTTACAATTTTGTGAGACACACTCACCCCACACAAAAAATCACGTATGTGTGTGTAAAATCACGTATAATTTACTATTTTTTTTGGGAAGCAACCAGCAACTAAAGTTTTCTTATTACTTTTGCAGGAAGTACAGAATCCAGCAAGTCCGAAGTACTATGGAACTGGGATGCAGTGCAGGCTGTGCCCGGCACTGAAACACTCACCGTCTGGGCAGTGGGAGATGTTACTGGACCTTTACTTGCTGTAAGTACTATGGAACTGGGATGCAGTGCAGGCTGTGCCCGGCACTGAAACACTCACCATCTGGGCAGTGGGAGATGTTACTGGACCTTTACTTGCTGTAAGTACTATGGAACTGGGATGTAGTGCAGGCTGTGCCCGGCACTGAAACACTCACCGTCTGGGCAGTGGGAGATGTTACTGGACCTTTACTTGCTGTAAGTACTATGGAACTGGGATGTAGTGTAGGCTGTGCCCGGCACTGAAACACTCACCGTCTGGGCAGTGGGAGATGTTACTGGACCATTACTTGCTGTAAGTACTATGGAACTGGGATGCAGTGCAGGCTGTGCCCGGCACTGAAACACACCGTCTGGGCAGTGGGAGATGTTACTGGACCATTACTTGCTGTAAGTACTATGGAACTGGGATGCAGTGCAGGCTGTGCCCGGCACTGAAACACACCGTCTGGGCAGTGGGAGATGTTACTGGACCATTACTTGCTGTAAGTACTATGGAACTGGGATGCAGTGCAGGCTGTGCCCGGCACTGAAACACACCGTCTGGGCAGTGGGAGATGTTACTGGACCATTACTTGCTGTAAGTACTATGGAACTGGGATGCAGTGCAGGCTGTGCCCGGCACTGAAACACACCGTCTGGGCAGTGGGAGATGTTACTGGACCATTACTTGCTGTAAGTACTATGGAACTGGGATGCAGTGCAGGCTGTGCCCGGCACTGAAACACACCGTCTGGGCAGTGGGAGATGTTACTGGACCATTACTTGCTGTAAGTACTATGGAACTGGGATGCAGTGCAGGCTGTGCCCGGCACTGAAACACACCGTCTGGGCAGTGGGAGATGTTACTGGACCATTACTTGCTGTAAGTACTATGGAACTGGGATGCAGTGCAGGCTGTGCCCGGCACTGAAACACACCGTCTGGGCAGTGGGAGATGTTACTGGACCTTTACTTGCTGTAAGTTCTCATTTTGGACCAACAACTAAACAAATGAAACCCCGCAGTCGTCATGGGTATCGATGTCTAATAACGATAAAACCAAAAAAAAACCGGCTAACTGCGAGTGGGACTCGAACACGAAGGGTTCCGTACCACCGAACAATATTTAACACTACATACTTATTTAAAAACTAGCTGGTGCCCGCGACTTCGTTCGCGTTGAAATATGTGTAAGTAATTAATAAGTTTTTAAATCAAAGAATTTCTCTGTAAACTACATTATTAGTCTTTCCCGTTGGGGCTAAAACAAACAATTGCTCAGCGCTACTTACTCGTGAACATGCAACATATAGCTGGCCGTGAGAAAAGCAGTTGGATCTTAGATCCACCCCAGCGGCCCTAAGAGTTTGACCTTGGGATTTGTTAATGGTCATTGCGAAGCACAGACTTATAGGGAACTGTGTGCGCTTGAATTCGAACGGGAAATTGTTGGGAATGAGTGGAATTCTTGGTATAAAAACAGTTTCGCCCGCGCCACATCCAGTGAGAATCTCAGCATGTATTAAATTTCTCTGCAAAGCACTTACTTTAAGTCGGGTGCCATTGCATAATTTGGGTGGAGTTAGATTTCTCAAAAGCATTATGGGCACTCCGACTTTCAGTGTGATTTTATGTGCAGGAAGACCACTTGCTGTTAGAGAGCTCAAAAACTCTACTGGATAGTTTGTAGCGTCGTCCTCGTTTACAACGCTGTTATAGGACGTGTAAACCACTTCATCTCCAACAATTCCTGCCAAAATGTTTTGATTTAATGCAGAAGCTTGTTCGTTTTTCGGTGTAAGTATGGCGCGTTCACATAACCAGAAATTATCATGATGCAGAATACTTGAAACGTCTCCAAACACTGAATTTATCAGCTCATCTTCGGACGACACAACTCTGCCTAAAACTTCAGGAATAGCAACTTGTCCTTCATCTTCTGGAAGAGTACCCTTTCCAATTTCCAAAAGAATATTTGAAAATGCTTGTGCCTGGGAATTTCCGCCTAGTTGTGCTCGCATGTTTATTGTAAGACACAATTTTTTTATTTGAGGCCATAGATATGAACGCTTCAATGATGCATTGATTTCATCGGCTCTGGTTCCCCGAGTAACAACCGGAAGAGTTTGCCGGAAATCGCCAGAGAATAGTACCGTCACATTCCCCATTGGACTATCGTTTCGGCGAATGTCCCGCAGTGTTCTATCCACGGCTTCAACAGCTTTTTTATTTGCCATTGTGCATTCATCCCAAACGATAAGACAGCAATCCTGAAACACCTTTGCTTTGTCGCAGTTTCTTGTAACTGCACATGTTGGTGTTTCGGTGTTATCTAAATCGATTGGAATTTTGAACATTGTGTGGGCAGTTTTACCACCGGGAAGAAGTGTAGCTGCGATTCCGGAAGATGCTACAGCCAAAGCTATTTTACCTTGTCGCCTGAATTCAGCAAGAATCGCTTTTGTTAGGTAGGTCTTTCCAGTACCACCTGGAGCATCTAAGAAAAATATCTTCCCATCATTATTAAGTACGCTTTGGACGACGATGTGAAATATTTCCCTTTGTTCTGATGTAAAATTTTGTAAATTGTCATTTACTACAGCGGCTAGGTCAGTGGAACTATAGTTTATCTCCGTAGCATACTCACGATTGATACGCGGTTGATCAGGTAGCATTTGGGGAGATGGAAGACTGAAGTCACTCAAAGATTTACCACTAATTGATAAGAGGATCTCCTGAATAGAAGAAAGGGAACTATTAATCACTCTTTCGTCATTTGGATCAATTTCTTGATTTAAATTGCGCCTTAAAGAACGATGGAAGTCTTCAGAAAGATACGTCTGATACTTTTCCCATAACATTAAAGGGTCTGAAATACCACAGAACACTAACATGACAGCAAATAGGTGACGTAAGCGTTTGGGACTGTCGCTGACACAGGCTTCTTCGAGAGTGGCATCCCAGTGTTGATCTCCTTCAAGCAGTTGAAGTGCTCTGCAAGCTGATTGAAATGTGGGATGCTCAACGTCATTAACTGTTTTTAAAAACTGGAATGAAGTTGGTCCTTGAACATTGTGCAATAGCAGCCGCAAGTAATAGCATTCCCCACTACTGGGGTGAACTGTATATACTCGACCTAAAGCAGAGTCCTTAAAAACACCAGGGAATCCTTCAACTGGTTGACCACGTCTACGTCTGTTAAAGACTCCTCTTTGCTTATCAAAAGTGTAATAAGAGGGTACCTCATCATAGGTTAACGTTTTAGCGAAATCGTCTTCTTGGCACAACCTGAAAAATGCTAAAAGAGTTGTCTGGCGTGGGTTTTCTACACGGTTTCGTGCGTTATCTGCGTCGAAGTATATTCTTTGCCCATTTTCTAAGTGGACATCCAGATGCATGACAGTAGGATGTCTTTCATGAATAACAAATCCCAAAATGCGCCATATAGCCTCAGAAGTACTAATGTATCGTCCGGTTTGGTACCTTGTAACTTCATCTCGATCGGTTCCTTGCAAAGCAAATGTTGCTTGGTCGTTGCCTTTATTGACATATTTGCAAATGTATTTTATTGCCTCCACACTATTGCACATCTCAACGTTAATGTGGGCGCCGAAAATTTTGGACAATAAAGGTGAGTATGGCACAATCCAACTATTATCTACTGTTAGCTGCTGTCCGCGTAGCCTAATTTCAGCTGTATATCCGCCCTGCTGTGGTGAACGACGTCGATATGAAGGGTATCCATTCTCACCTGTAACTGTCTGCTCTGTCAAAGCACGGGGATACCTTTTTGTACAGCGGCCATCCTTCATGCAGGGAGAGTTTCCATTCAGGATACCACAGGGACCATGTACCATATGTGTTTTTATAATTTCATACAGTGCAGGGTCCTCTTCGGGGTTCGGAAGTTCAGCGCTTATTAACGTGTCGACATCGTTAGGACGTATTTTATTCTGCAGCCACAGCAGGATATGTGCGTGAGGAAGGCCACGCTTTTGCCACTCAACGCTGTACATGAAACACAGAAAAGGACCAAAAACGCTTTCTTTCCTAAGGAGGTCGATCATAATTTTCAGTTTCAAGTGAAACACCCTTGCGATCACGTCATGTCGGTCATAAGATGCTTGACCCGCAAATAGCTCTTGGGTGATCTCGTTCCATTTTGGGTTAGTAGTAAACGTGATAAATAAATCCGGCCGTCCATATTTTCGGACGTAGCAGAAAGCATCCTGCGTGCGTTCGTGCATATAGCGCGGCCCGCCGGTGAAACTGGATGGAAGAATCACTAAGCGGCCTAAGTTTTCTGAGTCTGTATCTTGCTGCATAGCGTCACGTAAATGCACATATTCTTCAGCACGTAATCGCCTCTGGTTTGTGCGTATGTATACTAAGCGCTCGGTTTCAATTTTAGCGTACATATCAACAATAAATTGGCTAAATAATCCACGGAACCGTTGTAAGTATGCAAAACGATCACGTCTTATTTGTAGAATAGTAGCATAAAACTGCTGGGCTGATACTTTTTTATTTAAGTTAGGCTCTCTTGTGGTGGGGTTGACTTGACTGATCCCAAAGTTATACCCATCTTCCCCTCGGCTGTAAATTAGGGGGTACTGTAAGGCGTCATAAGAACGATGCGTTTCGTAGATACGCTGTAGCCGGTCATCTCGAGTGCGCAAGACTATGTCTCGACGCTCACATTCTTGGTCAACCAAAACAGCAGCCACTTCATTTGCAACAGGTGTATTGTGTCTACCACGATGCTCAGTTGCGGGTCGTTTTTCTGCGTTTATAACAAATTTATAGTTATTGTTTTGACCTTGTGGTAAAGATTCTAATGCGGCTTTGAAACTGTGCACATAAGGGTTTACCTGATGCAGCATATTTTGAAGTACCGTAATTAGATTGCCGTTCAGTTGTGGAAAAATTTGGTTTCTTATGTTTGCCTGCTCTTGATAATTGGATACAAAATAAATTTGAAGAAATTCAGGCTGATTCTCAGGCAACAGCGAACCAATTAGATGATAAACTTGACCTTGGATCTTAAATGTTGGCATGAATGGTCCTTCAGATATTTGTTTTGCACCAAATGACGTCATTTGAAAGGCGTTGTTATATGCTCGAATATTGTCTAAGAAATGCTTGGAATGAGGGTCGTCACCATTCAGCAATGATTTTAAAACTTCAGGTGGATTTTCAAAAAGATCAATACGCACTTTTCCACTGGAGCAACACATCCCATTTGCTTCTTTTTGCCATTTGAGAGCGTCACAAAATGGACAAATTATAATCATTCCTCCAATGGAACTAAATTCAGAATAATTTATCATGGGTGTATAATTAAACGCACTATTTTCTTTATTAATCCATGGGAGGGTGTCATGTCCTACTTGTTGGGGTTCTTCTGAGTCTTCGGATGAAATCGAAATTCTGTTAAGTGAGTGCCGTAGCCGATCAGCATTCAAGCGAGCCTGGAGTTGTTCTTCTGTCTCTTCACTACGCGTAGCACCCACCCTCAGCCGCTCATTTTCTAAGAAAATGTCATGATTTCTACGTAAACGTACATAATTTTCTCTTGCTTCTTCCAATCTCTGTTGATGCTGATCATCGCTTTCTAGAGATCTCGCACTGTTGTGCTGGTCTCGATCATTTCTTAAGCGTTCTTCATATTGTGAAAAGGTTTCAGACGCACGCGATGATGCATGGCGCTCACGATCAGTGGTCAATCTGTAATCCCTTTCTGAAGAAGTTTCGATTGCGCGAGACAATGTGTGTCGCTCACGATCAGCTGTCAATCTAGAGTCCCTTTCTGGAGAAGTTTCGGAGGCGCGAGATAATACATGGCGCTCACTGTCAGCTGTCAGCCTAGAGTTCCTCTCGGTAAAGGTTTCCGAGGCACGTGATAATGCATGGCGCTCACTGTCAGCCGTCAGCCTGGAGTTCCTTTCGGTATAGGTTTCCGAGGCGCGTGATAACGCATGGCGCTCACTGTCAGCCGTCAGCCTAGAGTTCCTTTCAGTAAATGTTTCCGAGGCGTGTGATATTGCATGGCGCTCACTGTCAGCCGTCAGCCTAGAGTTCCTTTCAGTAAAGTTTTCCGAGGCACGTGATAATGCATGGCGCTCACTGTCAGCCGTCAGCCTAGAGTTCCTTTCAGTAAATGTTTCCGAGGCGTGTGATATTGCATGGCGCTCACTGTCAGCCGTCAGCCTAGAGTTCCTTTCGGTAAAGGTTTCCGAGGCACGTGATAATGCATAGCGCTCACTGTCAGCCGTCAGCCTAGAGTTCCTTTCAGTAAATGTTTCCGAGGCGTGTGATATTGCATGGCGCTCACTGTCAGCCGTCAGCCTAGAGTTCCTTTCGGTAAAGGTTTCCGAGGCACGTGATAATGCATGGCGCTCACTGTCAGCCGTCAGCCTAGAGTTCCTTTCAGTAAAGGTTTCCGAGGCGCGTGATATTGCATGGCGCTCACTGTCAGCCGTCAGCCTAGAGTTCCTTTCGGTAAAGGTTTCCGAGGCGCGTGATAATGCATGGCGCTCACTGTCAGCCGTCTGCCTCGAGGTCCTCTCGGTAAAGGTCTCGGAGGCGCGAGACAATGTATGGCGGTCATTATCAGCCGTCAATCGCAATTCCCTTTCCATAAAGTTTTCTGAAGCTCGAGATGACGATTGGCGTTCACGATCATAGCTAAGGCGTGCATCACGATCGGAAGGATTTTCCAGAGAGCGCGCCATAGCATGTCGTTCTCGATCAGCTTCAAGTCGGACCTGCCGTTCGTCATTTGATTCCTGTGTTCTAGCCAACCTCTTTCTCTTTGCTTCTCTATTAATTTTTGTGATATTTGTTCGTTTTCGAGGCATTGCTACAATATAGTAACTTACCTACTTAACAATAAAAATAACAAAGCAAGAAATAACCAAATCGCAAAGCAAAAACAAAAGTCCGTTTTACTAAGCAAGTCAAAAATATTTTTAATAACAAAGCAACAAATAACCAAATCGTAAAGCAATAACGAAAGTCCGTTTTAGTAACCAAGTCAAATAATTTGATAAGTAAGTATGAATTCCAGAAGCAATGAAAATCTGAAAGAAAGCGCTGTGGTTGCTCCTCTGCGTTACCGTCTGCACAACCACACAATGACCAAATACACTACAACAATAACATAAGCCCGAAGGCGTCTTTACATCACAATGAAATGGGAGTTTTAGCCAGTAATAATTTTACTGTTACCGCCTTCACCGCGTGGAGGTACTCCCAGCTTATGCTACTGTTTGGAGGTTAACTAACCCAAAATCAGGCCTACCTGCGAATCTAGGCAACACATAGTTGAATCAAAAAGTTTCACCTAAATTGGTTAAATAACAATTATAATTCAATTTCCTGCCTACCCCCTAAGTTAGGTAGCGTGATTATTTGTAACGTAACTTTGAGTCCAGGTAACACACAGTTGAATAAAAAAAGGTCCATCAAAATCGGTTAAAAACAATCCAAATTCAATTTCCTGCCTACCCCCTAAGTCAGGTGGCGTGATTAGTAGTATCATAAGTTTAAGTCTAAACAACACTTAGTTGAACAAAAAAAAATCTATCAAAATTGGTTAATAAACAATCAAAATTCAATTTCCTGCCTACCCCCTAAGTCAATTGGCGTGATTATTTATATCCTATTTTACTCTCCAGGTAATACTGAGTCAAATAAAAAAAGTCCCATCTAAATCGGTCCAGTAGATTCTGAGATTAGCCCGGACAGACAGACAGAAAGACAGACAGACAGACAGACAGACAGACAGACAAAAATTCTAAAAATGGTTGTTTTGGCTTCTATTGCTTTAATTAAGACCCCCTGTAACAGTTTTTCATAAAAATCTTCAATGTACAGACATCGGCCTTTTACAGTTTTATTATATGTATAGATATAGTTCAGTTAAAAAAAAACACGTTTCTTGTATGGGTACCCCCTTTAATTCCTAACTTTATTTTATTATTTTTATTTTTTGTTGTTATAGCGGCAATAGAAATACATGACCTGTGAAAATTTCAACTGTCTACCTACCTATTACGGTTCAAATGCAAATTCAAATTATTTATTGGGAACTAAGTGTATAATTTTGAAGATGTTAACAATAGTAGGTTCTTAGAACTTAGTTGCCTGTTAAGGCATTGCAATTTAAATTGTTATAAATATTTAAAAAAAAAAACATAGGTATACGTAGGTACTCAATATTACAGTTATACAGTTTACATTATATTATATTAATTATCGTGAGGTATACGTAGGTACTCAATATTACAGTTATACAGTTTACATTATATTATATTAATTATCGTGAGGTAATTATTAGTATGGATGACGTGAGAATAGCAGTTAATGGGATGAAGAATGGTAAAGCAATAGGTCCGGATGGAATACCAGTCGAAGTATGGAAGTTATTACGGGTAGATGGATGGACGTGGTTAGCTTTATTCTTCAATAAGTTGTTGCTGGAAGAAGCCATACCTGACGAATGGTGCAACAGTTCGCTGGTGCCCATCTTTAAAAACAAAGGTGATGTGCTGGAGTGCAACAACTATAGAGGAATAAAGCTAATGTCACATAGTATGAAGGCTTGGGAGAAAGTTATTGAAAGGCGACTAAGAGAAGAGAGTGAAATTTCGCAAAACCAATTCGGTTTTATGCCTGGTCGAGGAACAGCAGATGCCATCTTTGCTATCCGCCAGCTGTGCGAGAAATACAGAGGTGCGCATAAAAACTTGCACATGGTATTTGTTGACCTCGAAAAGGCATACGACCGAGTGCCTCGTGAAGTTTTGTGGTGGGCACTTAAGGAAAAATGTGTACCAGGGAAGTATGTGCAGTTGATTCGCGCGATGTACAGTCGATGCAGTACCCAAGTCCGGTCTACAGTGGGCACTACTGACAGCTTCGATGTGGCTGTCGGCTTGCACCAGGGGTCTGCACTCAGCCCTTACCTCTTTGTGCTGATAATGGATGCTCTTTCTTCGGATATCCAGGAAGAGGCTCCCTGGTGTATGCTGTTCGCCGATGACATTGTGCTGGTTGCCGAGAGTGGCTTAGAGGTCCAGAGCAGATTGGAGGTGTGGTGGAAAAGACTGGAGACCGTTGGCCTGAGAGTAAGTCGGACCAAAACAGAGTATTTGTTTTGTGATTTTGGCGGACTCTCCGGTCCTGTGCCCATATCTCTTGCCGGAACGCCCTTACCGATCTGCTCCGACTTTCGGTACCTCGGGTCGCTTGTCCAAGGGGATGGCGAAGTAGACCGAGACATAACGCACCGGATCAACGCAGGATGGATGAAATGGCGACAGGTTACAGGAACAACTTGCGACCCACGGATGCCCCTCAAGTTGAAGGGGAAAATTTACAAGTCCGTGATAAGGCCTGTCGTACTTTATGGATCGGAATGCTGGACAGTGAAGAAGACGGATGAAAAAAAAATTGCATGCAGCGGAGATGAGAATGTTGAGATGGATGTGTGGAGTGACAAGAATGGATAAAGTGAGAAATGAGTATATAAGAGGAAGTTTGAAAGTGGCGCCAGTGACAGAAAAGTTGCAAGGAAATCGTTTGTCTTGGTATGGGCATGTAATGAGGAGAGACGAAACGCATGTGACTAAAAGAGTGATGAATATAGATGTTAATGGATGGAGAGGCAGAGGAAGGCCAAAGAAAAGATGGATGGATTGTGTGAGGAATGATATGAAAGAGAAGGGAGTGAATGATAGCGTGACGGTTGACAGGGGAGAATGGAAGAAGAAAACGTGTTGCGCCGACCCCAAGTAATATGGGATAAGGGCAGGAAGATGATGACAGCTCGCTGACAGACGGACCGGACGGTGTGGCGCGGCGGAAGCTTAGTAATAGGGTTCCTTTTGGCACCCTTCTAGTACGGAACCCTAAAAAGATTTGCTAAACTTATAATTTCAACTAAAACTACCAGGCAGGCCCCGTTGAGTTTAGTTTTTTTTTTATATATATAAGTTAAATATTTTATATAAGTAAATAAAGTTTTCCCACGCCTTTGTCCAGCAGTGGGATGATACAGGCTAACAGTAAGAGTAACTGAAGTTCATATTTCCTACAGGATGCCGACTCCTTACTCACCATACCTCGAGGCTGTGGTGAACAGAACATGGCACAACTCGCCACCAATTTATTAGCGCTGAATCAACTGGAGCCGAGCTCCATAGCCGCTTCCACTGCTAAGGAACATGTGGCTAGAGGTATGTTAATCATATTACTATTATGGTGGTTTTTACAATTATTCTAGACTAGCTGGTGCCCGCGACTTCGTTCGCGTTGAAATATGTGTAAGTAATTAATAAGTTTTTAAATCAAAGAATTTCTCTGTAAACTACATTATTAGTCTTTCCCGTTGGGGCTAAAACAAACAATTGCTCAGCGCTACTTACTCGTGAACATGCAACATATAGCTGGCCGTGAGAAAAGCAGTTGGATCTTAGATCCACCCCAGCGGCCCTAAGAGTTTGACCTTGGGATTTGTTAATGGTCATTGCGAAGCACAGACTTATAGGGAACTGTGTGCGCTTGAATTCGAACGGGAAATTGTTGGGAATGAGTGGAATTCTTGGTATAAAAACAGTTTCGCCCGCGCCACATCCAGTGAGAATCTCAGCATGTATTAAATTTCTCTGCAAAGCACTTACTTTAAGTCGGGTGCCATTGCATAATTTGGGTGGAGTTAGATTTCTCAAAAGCATTATGGGCACTCCGACTTTCAGTGTGATTTTATGTGCAGGAAGACCACTTGCTGTTAGAGAGCTCAAAAACTCTACTGGATAGTTTGTAGCGTCGTCCTCGTTTACAACGCTGTTATAGGACGTGTAAACCACTTCATCTCCAACAATTCCTGCCAAAATGTTTTGATTTAATGCAGAAGCTTGTTCGTTTTTCGGTGTAAGTATGGCGCGTTCACATAACCAGAAATTATCATGATGCAGAATACTTGAAACGTCTCCAAACACTGAATTTATCAGCTCATCTTCGGACGACACAACTCTGCCTAAAACTTCAGGAATAGCAACTTGTCCTTCATCTTCTGGAAGAGTACCCTTTCCAATTTCCAAAAGAATATTTGAAAATGCTTGTGCCTGGGAATTTCCGCCTAGTTGTGCTCGCATGTTTATTGTAAGACACAATTTTTTTATTTGAGGCCATAGATATGAACGCTTCAATGATGCATTGATTTCATCGGCTCTGGTTCCCCGAGTAACAACCGGAAGAGTTTGCCGGAAATCGCCAGAGAATAGTACCGTCACATTCCCCATTGGACTATCGTTTCGGCGAATGTCCCGCAGTGTTCTATCCACGGCTTCAACAGCTTTTTTATTTGCCATTGTGCATTCATCCCAAACGATAAGACAGCAATCCTGAAACACCTTTGCTTTGTCGCAGTTTCTTGTAACTGCACATGTTGGTGTTTCGGTGTTATCTAAATCGATTGGAATTTTGAACATTGTGTGGGCAGTTTTACCACCGGGAAGAAGTGTAGCTGCGATTCCGGAAGATGCTACAGCCAAAGCTATTTTACCTTGTCGCCTGAATTCAGCAAGAATCGCTTTTGTTAGGTAGGTCTTTCCAGTACCACCTGGAGCATCTAAGAAAAATATCTTCCCATCATTATTAAGTACGCTTTGGACGACGATGTGAAATATTTCCCTTTGTTCTGATGTAAAATTTTGTAAATTGTCATTTACTACAGCGGCTAGGTCAGTGGAACTATAGTTTATCTCCGTAGCATACTCACGATTGATACGCGGTTGATCAGGTAGCATTTGGGGAGATGGAAGACTGAAGTCACTCAAAGATTTACCACTAATTGATAAGAGGATCTCCTGAATAGAAGAAAGGGAACTATTAATCACTCTTTCGTCATTTGGATCAATTTCTTGATTTAAATTGCGCCTTAAAGAACGATGGAAGTCTTCAGAAAGATACGTCTGATACTTTTCCCATAACATTAAAGGGTCTGAAATACCACAGAACACTAACATGACAGCAAATAGGTGACGTAAGCGTTTGGGACTGTCGCTGACACAGGCTTCTTCGAGAGTGGCATCCCAGTGTTGATCTCCTTCAAGCAGTTGAAGTGCTCTGCAAGCTGATTGAAATGTGGGATGCTCAACGTCATTAACTGTTTTTAAAAACTGGAATGAAGTTGGTCCTTGAACATTGTGCAATAGCAGCCGCAAGTAATAGCATTCCCCACTACTGGGGTGAACTGTATATACTCGACCTAAAGCAGAGTCCTTAAAAACACCAGGGAATCCTTCAACTGGTTGACCACGTCTACGTCTGTTAAAGACTCCTCTTTGCTTATCAAAAGTGTAATAAGAGGGTACCTCATCATAGGTTAACGTTTTAGCGAAATCGTCTTCTTGGCACAACCTGAAAAATGCTAAAAGAGTTGTCTGGCGTGGGTTTTCTACACGGTTTCGTGCGTTATCTGCGTCGAAGTATATTCTTTGCCCATTTTCTAAGTGGACATCCAGATGCATGACAGTAGGATGTCTTTCATGAATAACAAATCCCAAAATGCGCCATATAGCCTCAGAAGTACTAATGTATCGTCCGGTTTGGTACCTTGTAACTTCATCTCGATCGGTTCCTTGCAAAGCAAATGTTGCTTGGTCGTTGCCTTTATTGACATATTTGCAAATGTATTTTATTGCCTCCACACTATTGCACATCTCAACGTTAATGTGGGCGCCGAAAATTTTGGACAATAAAGGTGAGTATGGCACAATCCAACTATTATCTACTGTTAGCTGCTGTCCGCGTAGCCTAATTTCAGCTGTATATCCGCCCTGCTGTGGTGAACGACGTCGATATGAAGGGTATCCATTCTCACCTGTAACTGTCTGCTCTGTCAAAGCACGGGGATACCTTTTTGTACAGCGGCCATCCTTCATGCAGGGAGAGTTTCCATTCAGGATACCACAGGGACCATGTACCATATGTGTTTTTATACTTTCATACAGTGCAGGGTCCTCTTCGGGGTTCGGAAGTTCAGCGCTTATTAACGTGTCGACATCGTTAGGACGTATTTTATTCTGCAGCCACAGCAGGATATGTGCGTGAGGAAGGCCACGCTTTTGCCACTCAACGCTGTACATGAAACACAGAAAAGGACCAAAAACGCTTTCTTTCCTAAGGAGGTCGATCATAATTTTCAGTTTCAAGTGAAACACCCTTGCGATCACGTCATGTCGGTCATAAGATGCTTGACCCGCAAATAGCTCTTGGGTGATCTCGTTCCATTTTGGGTTAGTAGTAAACGTGATAAATAAATCCGGCCGTCCATATTTTCGGACGTAGCAGAAAGCATCCTGCGTGCGTTCGTGCATATAGCGCGGCCCGCCGGTGAAACTGGATGGAAGAATCACTAAGCGGCCTAAGTTTTCTGAGTCTGTATCTTGCTGCATAGCGTCACGTAAATGCACATATTCTTCAGCACGTAATCGCCTCTGGTTTGTGCGTATGTATACTAAGCGCTCGGTTTCAATTTTAGCGTACATATCAACAATAAATTGGCTAAATAATCCACGGAACCGTTGTAAGTATGCAAAACGATCACGTCTTATTTGTAGAATAGTAGCATAAAACTGCTGGGCTGATACTTTTTTATTTAAGTTAGGCTCTCTTGTGGTGGGGTTGACTTGACTGATCCCAAAGTTATACCCATCTTCCCCTCGGCTGTAAATTAGGGGGTACTGTAAGGCGTCATAAGAACGATGCGTTTCGTAGATACGCTGTAGCCGGTCATCTCGAGTGCGCAAGACTATGTCTCGACGCTCACATTCTTGGTCAACCAAAACAGCAGCCACTTCATTTGCAACAGGTGTATTGTGTCTACCACGATGCTCAGTTGCGGGTCGTTTTTCTGCGTTTATAACAAATTTATAGTTATTGTTTTGACCTTGTGGTAAAGATTCTAATGCGGCTTTGAAACTGTGCACATAAGGGTTTACCTGATGCAGCATATTTTGAAGTACCGTAATTAGATTGCCGTTCAGTTGTGGAAAAATTTGGTTTCTTATGTTTGCCTGCTCTTGATAATTGGATACAAAATAAATTTGAAGAAATTCAGGCTGATTCTCAGGCAACAGCGAACCAATTAGATGATAAACTTGACCTTGGATCTTAAATGTTGGCATGAATGGTCCTTCAGATATTTGTTTTGCACCAAATGACGTCATTTGAAAGGCGTTGTTATATGCTCGAATATTGTCTAAGAAATGCTTGGAATGAGGGTCGTCACCATTCAGCAATGATTTTAAAACTTCAGGTGGATTTTCAAAAAGATCAATACGCACTTTTCCACTGGAGCAACACATCCCATTTGCTTCTTTTTGCCATTTGAGAGCGTCACAAAATGGACAAATTATAATCATTCCTCCAATGGAACTAAATTCAGAATAATTTATCATGGGTGTATAATTAAACGCACTATTTTCTTTATTAATCCATGGGAGGGTGTCATGTCCTACTTGTTGGGGTTCTTCTGAGTCTTCGGATGAAATCGAAATTCTGTTAAGTGAGTGCCGTAGCCGATCAGCATTCAAGCGAGCCTGGAGTTGTTCTTCTGTCTCTTCACTACGCGTAGCACCCACCCTCAGCCGCTCATTTTCTAAGAAAATGTCATGATTTCTACGTAAACGTACATAATTTTCTCTTGCTTCTTCCAATCTCTGTTGATGCTGATCATCGCTTTCTAGAGATCTCGCACTGTTGTGCTGGTCTCGATCATTTCTTAAGCGTTCTTCATATTGTGAAAAGGTTTCAGACGCACGCGATGATGCATGGCGCTCACGATCAGTGGTCAATCTGTAATCCCTTTCTGAAGAAGTTTCGATTGCGCGAGACAATGTGTGTCGCTCACGATCAGCTGTCAATCTAGAGTCCCTTTCTGGAGAAGTTTCGGAGGCGCGAGATAATACATGGCGCTCACTGTCAGCTGTCAGCCTAGAGTTCCTCTCGGTAAAGGTTTCCGAGGCACGTGATAATGCATGGCGCTCACTGTCAGCCGTCAGCCTGGAGTTCCTTTCGGTATAGGTTTCCGAGGCGCGTGATAACGCATGGCGCTCACTGTCAGCCGTCAGCCTAGAGTTCCTTTCAGTAAATGTTTCCGAGGCGTGTGATATTGCATGGCGCTCACTGTCAGCCGTCAGCCTAGAGTTCCTTTCAGTAAAGTTTTCCGAGGCACGTGATAATGCATGGCGCTCACTGTCAGTCGTCAGCCTAGAGTTCCTTTCAGTAAATGTTTCCGAGGCGTGTGATATTGCATGGCGCTCACTGTCAGCCGTCAGCCTAGAGTTCCTTTCGGTAAAGGTTTCCGAGGCACGTGATAATGCATAGCGCTCACTGTCAGCCGTCAGCCTAGAGTTCCTTTCAGTAAATGTTTCCGAGGCGTGTGATATTGCATGGCGCTCACTGTCAGCCGTCAGCCTAGAGTTCCTTTCGGTAAAGGTTTCCGAGGCACGTGATAATGCATGGCGCTCACTGTCAGCCGTCAGCCTAGAGTTCCTTTCAGTAAAGGTTTCCGAGGCGCGTGATATTGCATGGCGCTCACTGTCAGCCGTCAGCCTAGAGTTCCTTTCGGTAAAGGTTTCCGAGGCGCGTGATAATGCATGGCGCTCACTGTCAGCCGTCTGCCTCGAGGTCCTCTCGGTAAAGGTCTCGGAGGCGCGAGACAATGTATGGCGGTCATTATCAGCCGTCAATCGCAATTCCCTTTCCATAAAGTTTTCTGAAGCTCGAGATGACGATTGGCGTTCACGATCATAGCTAAGGCGTGCATCACGATCGGAAGGATTTTCCAGAGAGCGCGCCATAGCATGTCGTTCTCGATCAGCTTCAAGTCGGACCTGCCGTTCGTCATTTGATTCCTGTGTTCTAGCCAACCTCTTTCTCTTTGCTTCTCTATTAATTTTTGTGATATTTGTTCGTTTTCGAGGCATTGCTACAATATAGTAACTTACCTACTTAACAATAAAAATAACAAAGCAAGAAATAACCAAATCGCAAAGCAAAAACAAAAGTCCGTTTTACTAAGCAAGTCAAAAATATTTTTAATAACAAAGCAACAAATAACCAAATCGTAAAGCAATAACGAAAGTCCGTTTTAGTAACCAAGTCAAATAATTTGATAAGTAAGTATGAATTCCAGAAGCAATGAAAATCTGAAAGAAAGCGCTGTGGTTGCTCCTCTGCGTTACCGTCTGCACAACCACACAATGACCAAATACACTACAACAATAACATAAGCCCGAAGGCGTCTTTACATCACAATGAAATGGGAGTTTTAGCCAGTAATAATTTTACTGTTACCGCCTTCACCGCGTGGAGGTACTCCCAGCTTATGCTACTGTTTGGAGGTTAACTAACCCAAAATCAGGCCTACCTGCGAATCTAGGCAACACATAGTTGAATCAAAAAGTTTCACCTAAATTGGTTAAATAACAATTATAATTCAATTTCCTGCCTACCCCCTAAGTTAGGTAGCGTGATTATTTGTAACGTAACTTTGAGTCCAGGTAACACACAGTTGAATAAAAAAAGGTCCATCAAAATCGGTTAAAAACAATCCAAATTCAATTTCCTGCCTACCCCCTAAGTCAGGTGGCGTGATTAGTAGTATCATAAGTTTAAGTCTAAACAACACTTAGTTGAACAAAAAAAAATCTATCAAAATTGGTTAATAAACAATCAAAATTCAATTTCCTGCCTACCCCCTAAGTCAATTGGCGTGATTATTTATATCCTATTTTACTCTCCAGGTAATACTGAGTCAAATAAAAAAAGTCCCATCTAAATCGGTCCAGTAGATTCTGAGATTAGCCCGGACAGACAGACAGAAAGACAGACAGACAGACAGACAGACAGACAGACAAAAATTCTAAAAATGGTTGTTTTGGCTTCTATTGCTTTAATTAAGACCCCCTGTAACAGTTTTTCATAAAAATCTTCAATGTACAGACATCGGCCTTTTACAGTTTTATTATATGTATAGATGAAAATGAAAAAAAACTGTTGCCAGTTTTATTATTTTTAAATGAAATTATTGACGTGTAGCGACCCTAGCGATGCGATTTGCTGAATTGCATTTTTGACATGGGAAAGGAACGCCAGCGCTGGGCTCGCCAGTCGCTTACACACCTTCGCCTTGCCACGTCTAAATGTGCTGTAGTAATTGTAACCAAGTTAGTGATCTTTTATTAAACAGTTTATCATATCCAGTACAAACCAAATTCGCCTATCATTGATCTGGACCCTACACACAACACGCACAACAGACGTTTGAAGTTTGAGCAACGAATAAATTCGAATAAAATTTAAAAAAAGTCATTTAAAAAAATGCGTGTAGCCTAGGTCTTGTTATTGGGCCTAAACACGTAGCAGACGGCCCCATGGATCCACCATTTTCATATGAACATCAGTCTGTATTATTAGTCTATATTAATTAATATTTTCTTTGAAATATAGTTATTTTTATAGTAACGAAACAACGAGAATATTATGCGCAAATTCGCTAAGTGTAGGTAAGTATATTCGATTCTAGAGATGGCGCTCCCTTGGATAAGTCAATCCTGCTACTAACTTAGCTAACTGGCAGTAAGTTAACTGCCAGTCAGCAATGTCGACGTCCCAGGGACTTTAAGTAGATGCTCATATCGATGAGTATGAGATCTTGAGACACTGCAATAAGTGAGACGAAAATATACAGCGTAGTCGGATTCGACGATTGACCTCTATCTCGAAGTTGGACCTACCCAACTGGACAGTTTGTCCTCCTAGGTAAACATACTCGTCCACAAGTTCGAGAAACTTTATTTCAGCCAGATAGATAGACTGTTGAGGCAGACTATGGCAAAGTCCACACAGTCCTTCGTTCACTAAGATACTGTAATGCATCTCTTGCCTTTTTAGACCAGCAAGTTGTATTGACATCACGCCGTCAGCCAAAATTCGAGCTTCAAACTTTCTTGCCAATAAACTCTGACGAGTTCCCTTCATCTTCAAACCTCTAATATAACTAACCATTACTCCCAGGGTTCACCCGTCAGCTGCAGTACGTGCACCCATCAGGTGGTTTCAGTGCGTTTGGTCCGTCTGACGCCACCTCCTCCACTTGGCTAACAGCATTCGTTGTTAGACATCTGAGGAAAGCTCATAAAGTAAGTTGTATCTTCTTAGAATATAATATTTTAAAACAGGGTACAACAATGGTCATAAAATCAAAATGATGATCTGCATGTCTTGGCATACAAATATTTTAAAGAAAACAAGTTGTATAACGTAAATTCAACATTTTTACTATATCCCAATTTTCAGAGGTTCGAGTTCTAATCTAATTTAAGCAGTAGATATCTAATTAAATATCAGTAATTCAGTAACAACATTTGGCATTCACTTACTGCCTACGTGATAGTAGCTGATGCCTGCAGTCACCGCACTACAGTCCGGCCATTGCGACAATGGGTTCCTGACACCTGTCCGCTGGACAGTTTCTAATAGTAATAAGGATCAATTTGGCAAAACACATATTCGTTAGTATGAAACTGACAGGTATCAAGAACCCATTATCTCGACGGTCGGATTGTTATTGACGAGGTTGATCGTTGAGTTGTACGAAACCAACATTAGTTTAACGGAGACTTTAAACTCATGCCATCCCTTACATTTTGTATCAAAAAAAAACTGACAGCATCAATTTAAAAGCTCCGTTAAACTAATGCCGGTTTCGTGCAACTCACCGTAGTACTGGTACAATTTTAGCACGCCTTTAATTCTCCACCAGTTACGAATTTGTAGTCTGTGTTTTAACAAGAAATTGAAAAGTGAAAAATAAAAAAACACATTTTAGTCTAAGCTCCTAAATTAATAACAAATTTTGAGGCGGCACCAAACAAATATATAGGGTATTTTTTAAATGACATTAACTAAAAGGTTATATCCTCACAGCTCCTTTGGCCGAATCTGCAAGTCCCGCCCGCAATCATCCGTGCTGAGCGATGGCTGCTCAACCAGCAGATGGAGAATGGGTGCTTCAGAAACGAGGGTCAAGTGTTTCATAGAGAACTTAGGGTTTGTTCTACTTAAATTCATATGTACTTAAACTTACTTATTGCTCCTCTTCTATAACCGCTCACGCGAGCGGGAACGCCGCAAAAAAACACTTTCACACTCAACCGACCGAACGATGATTCTCTGGAGCCCACACTAGGATTCCCTGTGTCGTGGGGTCCAGTCCCTTTCCAACTAAAGTACACATTTCCATTAATTAAATTAAATTTAATATTGACAAAATGAATTAATAGGGTGTGTGTGATGTGTTTGTGAGGTTTGTGTGGTGTGTGGGGTGTATGTGGTGATATTTAATTCATACTTATGTGACAGATATTACGACTGTTGCTATGAATTGCTATGTAATTACTTAGTACGAGTAGAGACTGTGGTAAGTTTAAAAGAAACCGACACACACAACTGTGCGTGTGTGTGTGTGTGTGTGTGTTTATTCTGTGTGCTAACACAGAATAAATAATAGTACTAACGTACCGTACGTAACGTAACGTAACGTAACGTACGTAGGCTGAGTTGCACCATGATAGTAGTTAAGGCGCGGAATACCAAAAGCTAATAAGCTCAATATTCACAAAAATAGATTTCTTGGATTGTCGAGTATGACGTAACGCAATGAAACTATCCCACGCAAAAAATACAGTGGACAGAGAAGGGTTTAAAGAAAAAATTTAACCGAATAGAATAGTAAAAAATATTAGGTCTTTACCTATGAAATTGCCGTTCTGCACTACTGGCCATTTCAAATCAAAATAATTTTTGTTTGGCTAAGAATTCTAATTTCAAATTAATTTTATTTTAATAACATGGATTTTTTTTTCCAAAAGTAGTCATTTGTTTATTGATTAGTGTTACATTCTCATCGCATTTCAATCTTTTTCGTCATCATGGATACGTTAAAAATTCGAGTAATTATGGAATATGAGTACCGTCGTGGCAGCAACGCGGCACAAGCGGCACGCAACATCAACGACGTTTACGGAGCTAACACTACAAACCAACGCACCACTTGTTATTGGTTTGCTCGCTTCCGTTCTAGAAATTTCGACCTGAAAAATGAACCTCGCGGTCGTCCGAAGACTTTGGTCGACAATGACGAATTAAAGGCGATTGTGGAAGCTGATGATACACAATCTACGGCTGAATTAGCAGCAGCTTTCGACGTTAGCGTCAAAACAATATTGGTCCATTTGCGTCAAATTGGTACGGTAAAAAAGCTTGACAAATAGGTGCCCCACGTACTCAATGATCGCCAGCGCGAAGTACGCGTCGAGACGTGCCTTGCACTGCTCAACAGACACACAAATGAAGGAATTTTGAACCGCATTGTTACCTGCGATGAAAAATGGATTCTGTTTGATAACCGCAAGCGCTCAGCAAGTTGGTTGGATCCTGGTTCAGCACCTAAACAATGCCCTAAACGAAAACTTACCCCTAAAAAAGTGATGGTCACTGTTTGGTGGTCTAGCGCCGGTGTGATTCATCACAGCTTCTTACCAAACGGGGTGAGCATTACTTCAGATGTGTACTGTGAAGAACTGAACACAATGATGGAGAAGCTGGCACATCTCCAACCAGCACTGGTCAATCGCTCGTCTCCGCTGCTCCTGCACGACAACGCGCGACCTCATACTGCACAGCAGACGGTCTCCAAGTTGCAAGAACTGGGGTTGCAAGCTCTCCGTCATCCACCCTACTCACCAGACCTTGCGCCTACAGACTACTACTTTTTCCAGAATTTGGATAACTTCTTGGCGGGAAAAAAATTCAATACCCGAGAGGCAGTACAAAATGCCTTTGAAGAATTTGTTGCCTCCCGTCCAGCTGATTTCTTTAAGAAGGGCATCAATAAACTGCCACTGCGTTGGCAAAGATGCATTGATTGCATGGGTGATTACTTCGATTAATACAAATAAAAAATGCATGAAAAAAATTCGTTTAAATTTTTTCATACAAAACGGCAATTTCATAGGTAAAGACCTATTAGTTTGATATTCCCAATAAAAAATTTGGAAGTAGCTTCACAAAAATAAACTTTGGCGTCGAACATCTCTGTATTTTCAGCGATAACGATATAATTTTTTTTATGAATTTAGTAGAATTAGATTTTTTTTTAAACTTTAACCGGACAATTATTTAATTTATTGTGTATATTCTGTATAATCTAAAGAAAACCCGGAAAATAAATGCAAATTCGCAGCTTAGTCACATCTCGACAACACAAATATTATTTTCAATGTTCAACCTTATTTCAAGCCAGTTAGTGGTGACAATAGATTACGCGGTTGAGTGCCGTCAAAAATCGTAGTCAGTCCGCGCCTTAAAGGGGTATGTCAAATTTGACAATAACTGTAACGCTGACTTTATGGTAGAGCCTAGAGGGTTTTTGAGCAAGCATATGCAGGGCGAAAAGTTGATACGTGAACAGGAGCGGGATTTGTAGAGGACACTGAATATATATTTGAAAAGTTTCATATAGATGGTCAGGAGTCCACTTTCAGATTTCAAAAATGGGCCAAAAATGAAACGATCCTCAGAGCCGTTGATTTTCATATGACATAATGACTTAAATCAGCAAATCTGATGAAGAAATTTTGGGCTTTACCTACCTAAATATGACGACTTTGAAAACTCAGATTTCGGAGCTTCAGAAATTTGATCAGATAAATAAATTAATAATGTCACTGCATGTATATTTAATATGCTAATATTTTCTCCAGGGTGGACTCAACGATGAAGGCGAAATAGCAAGCGTAGCTCTCACCGCTTATGTCATTACCTCCCTCATAGAAAGCTCCTCCCCTCTCCCGTACCGCGTCATCCGGAACACCCTCTCTTGTCTCCGAGCCTTTCCCCCTTTGAAGTCCAAAACACCGACCAGGGTCTACGCCCAAGCTTTACTAGGATATGCTTACATGAAGCTACAGGATTATGAAGAGGAACTGAGGAGTACCAATGAGGCTAGTTTGAGGAGAAGTGTGGGGGGGTTGGAGGAAAACGAGGAGGTCAGGCAGGTGCTGGAGCTGCTAAAAGTGGCCAAGAGAAGTGGGGAGTACGTGTGGTGGGAGGCTAGTGAGTGGAGTTTGTCTTTTTTACAAATATTCTCGAATTTTCTTTCTGTTCAACAAGTTCTTTGTGTTGCTACGACACACCATAAAGTGACAGAGACATCAGAGATGAGAAAAATAACATCTATTTCATACATTTTGACCGTGTTGGTATTGCACTTTTGTTTGAAACAGTTGATTTTTTTATTATAACCGACAATAAATTCAAGCCTGGTGGATCTACTCGTAGAATCAATGTAAAATGCTAACAGTTTGCGGGACGATATTTCACCGTGTATTATGGAAAATTATATTATAAAGTAGTGGTGATATTTGCACAATGTGTAATTTATTTGCTCAACACATAACACAAAACATACATAGAATTACCCCACAATATTTTTCATAATACTATGTTATCATTCAGTCAGATTCAATGAAACCCCAGCAGTTTCTGAAGACATAAGACATGTTGTTTATTCGCAGGCAGTCTATCAACCTCAATTGAAGCGACCTCATACGCACTGTTAGCTCTTCACTCCGCACCGCGCTCTCTGTCACCGAGCGCGCGCACTGACGCGCCGGCTGCCGCACGATGGCTCAACGCGCACAGGACTGCCAGTGGAGGATTTATATCTACACAGGTATGTCCTAGATTAAGCAAGCTGTAGTTATATTAGTCTTAGAACCGAGGGAACCACCTGAGGTAAACAACAACAACACGACAACAACAACAACAAACACACACACGTTGTTGTGGGAACAATTTTATGTAATGTCCATCACATTCATGAGAATAAACAGATTTTCTTTCTTTTCTTTAGGTATGTTAGCGGTGAGATGGGGGAGGTAGACAAAGGCCAAGCTAACTCAGTCTGCCGATTACACATTTCAGGCGGTGACTAGCACTTGGCGCGCACTTTAGCAGCTGGATAAGAGTAACCTATGTCCAGAAATGGACTGCTATTAGTTGATGATGATATTATATTCTTTCAAAGGCCTAACACTCAAAGTAGTATACAATATGAAAAAAGTAAAGGAGTAGACTTCCATTCCTGATGTAAACCCTAAGTACCTACGGTAGAATTAAGTATATATTATCGAAACTCAACTACTGCGTACTTAGGTCTAACAGGAGTCAGAATTTACCTGCAAACGAAGTCGCAGACAGCAATGTCACCCTTCATCAGAAGTTATTTCACAAATCCCTAGTGATACGACTGTACTATTTAAATCTTTCATTTGCTACAGGACACCCTAGTAGCCTTAGAAGCCCTAACGGCCTGGTCGTCACAAGCCCTTGAGACAAACCTGACCGTAACTGCTCGCTGCAGCAAAATTGACCAGCGCGTCACCTTGCAGCCAGGAGTCAAGATACCTGATGTTATGAAGATGAAACCGGACAAACAACTAAGCGTGTCTGTTGAAGGTAATAACTTGGCTTTGGTTCGTATTTTTTTTCCAAATAAATACAACCTACTTCTAGTAAACAGTCATGGCAGTTGGGTTACTCGCTAGTTACCCATAGCCACAACGTGCCCGGTTGATGGCAATAGGCTCGCCCCCAATGATATTACAAGAAAAAAGAGGTAGATAGGTTATACACGCTCCGCAAGTGGCACGTCAAAATCTGGCTAATTAGCCACATTTTCGTCGTTTTTTCTCTTTCTCACTCCCGATGATTTCGACATGCCGTCCTACTTCCACTTGTCATCGAATAGTTCGACATTGTGGCGTTTTTGAACATCGAATGTTGGGTAATTAAACCTATCTATTTTTAAATTATAATAGCATTGCTCGCCTCCTATTACGTGGGAGTTAAAACATAACTGGCAAAAGGTGGGTGTCCACCTCCACTCCTCTCCTCTCCACTCCTCTCCTCTCCACTCCTCTCCTCTCCACTCCTCTCCTCTCCACTCCTCTCCTCTCCACTCCGCTGCTTAACCCTTCGGGTATTGCAGAGGAGAACGTAATGTTATTATTTCTTGTGCCTGGCTAAGGTTAAAATTGATTCTTTCCCCAGGAACCGGCTGCGCCCTAGTGCAAGCCACTCGCGCCTACAACATCCTCTCGCCTGACACCACTCCTCGTAACAAACAGCTGTCAGTCCAAGTGTCAGTCCACACTGACGGTCCCTTCGACTGTGACAATAATGGAACAAACTGCTTCTGTGCTGCTGTAATTGAGGTTGGTTTGCTTTCCAGACTGTACCTAAATAACAATAACCATGAGTCGTGACATCAGTTTTGGGCGAAAATCTGAGCCGGCTTTTTGAGCCACACCTCACCGGGACGCCATGGTGACGTCGCCAGGTCGCGCTGCCAACTAAATGTATACAGCTCATCGGGCGTCCGCTGGGTCACGCAGCCAATCATACACTTAGTTGGTGACGTGACCTGGCTGCGCCGCCGTGGTCTCCTGGTGAGGTTTGGCTCTTAGACGCTCTACAAACACAGAAGAAAACAAAGATATATGAGCCATTCCCGTTTATTCCATCTAGAAATGTCACTCACGCCTCCAAAGACCAAAGACCAAAAATCAGTTTAATGTCAGAGGTTGGTACAGTCCTACCAACATATCCGTGAACTGAAAGAGGACGCCACCGTCGATGCGTCGGCACAATCGAATGACATGCGTCGGCACAATCGAAGACATTTCAACATGACGGCCGTAGTTCCAATTATCGCCATTTCACAGATAAGTTGGTAGGAGTGTAAGCACGCTGACTGGCCTATTTGAAGGAAGATTATTATTGTTACATATTGGCGCTAGGCGGTTCAGTTTAGTCAGTGCGCGTGAGGTGGAACTACTATTTATTCTATATTGTATTTCTGAAACCGCATGCGCAGCGCGAGTCCAACAACGGCCCGCGCAGCTATAGTGATAACATTCTTACCGTCCATTTAAGCTGTTACATACTCAGATGTTTAATTTAGATTGTTTATAATACAATGTTCGAGCGCTAATCCTGCCGACAAACTGTCACGTAGTTTGGGAGGTTTATAAAGTGTTTGATCCAAATTTTTTTTTACGTAATATGCATGTTTATTCCAAGACAATGTTATAAGTCTAATGATCCTGAAGCTTCACTGCTTAAACTCACATCACCAATAAGTAGGGTTAACATAACGTATTCCTTTCACTCAGGCGTGCGTGATGTGGACCGGCAGTTTCCCGGAGATGGCTCTGCTAGAAGTGACACTACCAGGAGGGTTCGGAGCAGACGCTCAACTACTCTACTCACAGCTATACAAAAGTACTACGTGTAAGTGAAAACTAATATTATTTTTATAAGTTAAGTTGTAATTATTTTCTGAAAATGGATACCTAATGAAACTGGCTAGTCTAAAAATGTTAATGCACCTGAACAAAATGCTCCTTTTAAAAAAATAACAATAAGGATTCCGTGTTTTCGATTTATTTGTTTAATATTTTAAATTAAATCACAATAATCTTCAATTCTCCAGTGTTACGCCGCATAGAGCTAACTCCCCTGAACACCCGAGCGACGTTCTACTTAGGCAGCCGTGACGGTAGTGACACCAGCGGCCATGTTGGACACCACTGCTATAATATTCACGCCACAGGACCCAGGGTCAAGACACGACCAGCATACGCCAAGGTTCAGGACTACTACGCACCTAGCATCAATGATACACAGGTATGATCATCAGCCCTGTCTTTTTAGGGTCCCGTACCTTAAGAGTGCCAACGGAATCCTATTACTATGTGCGCTGACTGGCTACCAGGCTGTCAACGGACAATAGTTAATATCCAATACCGTTAATGTATCTTTTAAACCGTAATACGTAGCTACATAGTTGAAGATTTCCCAGAACTCGTGTGACTTTGTTATCTGTATCATGACAAATCTGGGAGATTAGGTAGAACGGAACTTTTAGTGCGCTAATCCGACTCAAATAGCTGTTTTTTTTTTAAACTGGTGCTCGGCTTATAATCTCAATATCTTATCTTTTTCCAGGTATACACCATTCCAGAAGAATGTCCACCTCGTATCGTCCACGAATCGAACGAATACCGATCATCAGACAATTTGTACACAAAAGCGAGGGCCATTGACAGCGACGAAATTATCATCACTCACGATTTCTCGTTCGATGACATCCCCGAAGGTATACCCCTTGACGATCCACTCATGTTTGACAGCATATTGAATGAAAACGACAGCTACAGAGTTGCTACTGAAAGACATCGAGAAATTGGAAGACTAGAGGAACCTAAGGATTCTAAATACTTCAGTGGAGATGTCAAAAATTACACTTCTGACTATGTTGTCCCTGAACAACTTAAAGTAATTGACTCCGCAGAACAACATCAAAAGCACATACCCCTTGACGATCTACTCATGTTTGACGGCACATTTACTGAAAACTACAACTACAGAGTTGTTACTGAAAGACATCGAGAAATTGGAAGACTAGAAAAACCTAAGCATTCTAAATACTTTAGTGAAGATGTCCAAAATTACACTTCTGACTATGTTGTCCCTGAACAACTTATAGCACTTAAGTCCACAGAAAAACATCAAAGGCATTTCGACAACGTTTTAGCTGGACATTTAAGGGCAAATGAACCTGCAGCAACAAGTATTAGTAAGGCTGTAGAAAAAGACAATGTTAATAGCAATGTCGTAGAACATTCTTGTACAAAACAGAGTTGTACAGAACATACTAATTCTAGAAATATTGTTGAAAAAGATCAAACAAGTGAAAGTGTATTAACAGATCATGACCTCGAAAGCGTCCTAGCTGAAAATATCCGCTTAAATGATGGCACCGAAAAAGGTGAAAGTAATGTTGACATTAATATAGATACAGTTACTAATCATGGCGCGGATCAAAATAATAACAATAACTATAAAGATGAAGGTAACCTTGGAATTATTGATGAAATAGATAAAGATTTAAAAGTTAAGACCAATGAGGATTCTGTTAAAGACAATAGTAATGATAACATTGATATAAGGTTGAAATTAAGGCTAAATATGAGTTCAGTTCATGATTACAGTAATGTACGTAATGTATTAACTGGGCATGCTAAGGTTAATGAGGCCACAGACAACAAAGATCACAATTATTTTTATAATGTTGCAACGGAAAAGGCTATGTCTATTGCGGAAACAGAAATAGACCAACAGGATTCATATAATATTGATAGTGCATACAAAAAAGGCGAACTTAAAATAGAAGCTTTTCAAAATAATGAGGACGAGTCCAAATATGATACACGAAATAATCTAGTTCAAGAAATTGATTCTTTGAATAAAATAGCGAATCAACAATTAAATGCAACGCAATCAAGATTTGACAGACATAAAACTAGTTATAAACTTATGAACACTCGTAACGATGAAGACAAAATAATAAACTTCAATTCACCACCATTCACCAACACTTTTGACATGTATAACTATAAAGAAGGGCCAAAAAGTAAAGAAAAGGACATAAAAAGATCTTACAAGGAATACGCTACTTCGAAACCTGAATTATCTGCGCAACATATAACTAATTTCTACACCGACTTAGCAATTGAAAATGTCAAACCCGTAGATAATCCAATTTTAGCTGATTTTCACGTCAGAGATACTGACAAAGATTTAGAAGTACCAGCAGGGATCGAAGGACCAGTACCGGAAGCGGTCCTTCCACCCCCCGGCTACATCCCACCAAAACCGCGATCAAGCGACGTAAGAAGATTGGAATATAAGCACAGACCGGACAAGGACGTTGGGTTAGTTCCAGAGGAAGTCCTGCCCCCACCGCCATTTTTCGCTATACCGCCAAAAGCAAATAGTCAGTTTAGCATACAAAGTTTACCCGCAGAGGCAGACTTTTCTGATGGGGACGAAAGAACAGGAATATTAGATGGGCTAGCTACAGCCGTCAACTTCCCTGCACCACCGCCTCAAGATTTTCGAGTAACGCATGACATCTACGCAACATATCCTCGTGAGAGTGCAAAAAATGCATTTGCTACTGTTTCACCGCCAAAAAATTATGATGAAGGGACGGACTTAGGACGATTGCAAAGTGTTTATACACTTAATGGGCCGTATTTTTATTTTGAAAGTAATATTAACGGTTTGAATAATAGAAAGTATTTTTTGCCAGAACATTAGTCTGAATATGTTTAAACTATAAGATTTTGGATACATTTGCATATGTGTGGAGTTAGTTTTCTGCATTTATTTGGAGTAACTAGTGTATTTTTCTTGTGTATCTGTAGTTGGACTGTTATGAGTGCCTGTTTTATTGGGTAGCGACAAAAGCAATTTAAAGAAGACAGAAAACATGTTTATTTGACACATAAAATTGCTATATTTTACTTGCAGGCGCATAGTCCAAACTAACATTAGGAAATAACGGTTGTTTGACTAGAAGCCCGGATTTACGCACAAAGGGTATGTTTTACCCCAGTCAAAAGTTCTTAATCATCACAAAAACCAATTCTCTATGCCCCACAGATTCCAGGCTGATGATTTTATTAATGTAATATATATGCCTATACTTCATTGGTTTAGGTAATTAAATAAAGGTAAACAAAAAAAACCACGTGTCTGGTTAGTAATAATATACAGGGTGTTTGGTAGATGGGTGCAAAGCCTGAAGGTGGTGATATCTTAGACCATTTAGAACTTATTAAGCTAAACTTGTCTTAGACGAAGTCTGTTCCTTGTATTTTTTTTTTAATTCTAAGGTTTTTAACAATAATACCCATTTTTTTTCAATTAATCGTTAATAGTGTCCAGTAAAAGCTGTTATGTTATTATTTTTTATTTATTTTTTATTTATGTTATGTGTGATTACTCAAACAAAATTATTCCCAAGCATCTGTGTCATCAGAGAAACATTCTACGTAATATTCAAGTTTAAGAAACTTTTAAAAATCAAGAAAATGTTTTGTTTACGGCATAATAAAAAAATTAAAAAAATAGCCTCAGTTGTTCAAACCTTTTTGAAAACATGCTTGGTTAGTGCCCTTTCTTTTGAGGTACTATTTACGCAGATGTCTCATCAACTCTTGGAATTAGGATGTACAAAGCAAATTGAGTATGAAAATTGTTATTTTCGAACAGATCAATAAAACAACATTTTTGTTAAAATAATTTATTGTTCATGTTCAAAATGTTGACCGCGGTTTCTTATACAAGCACGTGCCCGTCTTCTCACTTCTGTAGTCGTGATTTTTAATTTCACCTCCTGCTTCATGACTTGAAAAGCCGTTTGGATTCTTTCTATTAATTCTTCTCTAGTTGAAATTTCAACGTGCGTGTAGACGAGCTCCTTGGCCCGTCCCCAAACGAAAAAATCCACAGGAGTTAAATCGGGTGATCGAGGTGGCCAAGGGATGGGCCCGTCTCTGCCAATCCAGCTCTCTGGAAAACAATTATTTAAATGTTCTCTCACGTTTAGGGTCCAATGTGCTGGACAACCATCTTGTTGAAAAATCAGTGGTCTTCTCATTGCCAATATTGGTATTTCGGTCTCGTCCAGAAGCTCTGGGAGATAGTTTTGGAGGAATTCCAGGTAATTTTCTCCATTTAAATTATCTGGTAGGAAGTGGGGACCAATCAACGTTCGGCCGATTACTCCTGCCCACACGTTAACTGAAAATTTCCTTTGGAACGACACTTGCTTCTTCCAGTGTGGATTGCTCTCCTTGTCGGTCCATCGATGAAGATTATGAACATTGGTAATTCCTTCTTTCGAAAATTTTGACTCATCGGTCCACAATATGGATTTTAAAAACCATGCATCTTCAATGTCACTATTTAACAAAAAGCGACAGAACTGAATCCTTCGTGGGGGATCTTCATTTTCCAAACCTTGTACACCCGTGCCGTGGAAAGGATATTTGTTTTCTCGATGCATCGTATTCCACACCTTCCATACCGAATTGTTGAGGTTTCGAGCTACTACTCCGACGCTCGTAGTAGGATCTGCATCAAAAGCTGCAATAATGTCTTCCTCGATACTTGCGTGATGTCTTCCCGGGTTGAGTCCAGATTCCGCGTGATGGATTCCAACATCAGAAATAGTGCATTAGCAAAAATGTTGCATTATTTTGGTCTGTTTAAAAATTAAATATTCGACCTCAATTTGCTTTGTACATCCTAATTCCAAGAGTTGATGAGACATCTGCGTAAATAGTACCTCAAAAGAAAGGGCAATAACCAAGCATGTTTTTAAAAAGATTTGAACAACTCAGGATATTTTTTTAATTTTTTTATTATGTCGTAAACAAAGCATTTTCTTGATTTTTAAAAGTTTCTTAAACTTGAATATTACGTAGAATGTTTCTCTGATGACGCAGATGCTTGGGAATAATTTTGTTTGAGTAATCACACATTACATAAATAAAAAATAAATAAAAAATAATAACATAACAGCTTTAACTGGACACTATTAACCTTTTATTGAAAAAAAATGGGTATTATTGTTAAAAACCTTAGAGTTTCAAAAAAAAATACAAGGAACAGACTTCGTCTAAGACAAGTTTAGCTTAATAAGTTCTAAATGGTCTAAGATATCACCACCTTCAGGCTTTGCACCCATCTACCAAACACCCTGTATATCCATATAGGTAGGTAGAGAACCAGTAGCAAACTTCGAGTTTTCATTTAGGTATATTCTTTATAATTCTATAAATATATCTTTTTCCTGTAAGACTGCAGATAATGACAATAATATTTAAGAATAACAGTTTAGTATGATTAAATATTAAAAACAATTAAAAATACGCACAAGAATGGCAAGTGCTTTAACACGAAGTGTTAAGAGCCTATACTACCTCAAATGGATGATGATCCTCCGTTATGTCGAAAATACAGCTGCATTAATTTTGAAATAAATATATGGTAAAGTTGAGGATCAATGGTAAGTATTATATTTGACGAAAACACGATTTCGTAAAATTTTCTCGATAGAAAAAAAATCCAAAGTTACCTCCAAACCGAACGATAAACCGCTGGTATTCAAAAAATACTTGAAATTAGATCGTGAAACTTTGCATACTAACTGAACTAACTATAAAGCAGGTCTTGTGTTTTTTTTTTTTCAAATTACCATTGTTTTCACCGTAAAAAGCAATTACCTAAGCTATCGGCGCCCAGCACTGCACTCAGTTTCGCTCTCACTCAGTCCGCGAGCAGTATCGTGCGAGCGAGATAAAAAACTGAGGTAGTATGGGCTCTTAATGACATTCAAAATGGTAGATTGTAATGTAGGTAAGTAGCTATAATTAAGTATCTACAGTAAAGATTGCATTGTATGCAAAATAATGCGAATGCTCGCTAAATATGACTTGCCAGAAAGGACTCGACATTGTTATTTTTATTTTCAGTAGATAGGGTGTTTACTTAAGTGTGCTATTGATTTTAATAACTTTAGCAAAGAATTGAAATTTATGTACATATTACGCACTGTTTTACAACATATATATCGTTCCTGTCGTGTTCATTTTGGTGCTATAAATTCACAGAACAGATAAAGAGATATAAATTCAACACAAATGTTAGTCGTAAAAGTGTACAGACAAGATTGATCCACATTAGCTCAAAACAGATTATTATAAGAGTGGAAGGGAAGGCCTATGCCCTAGGCTGCAGTTGGACAACATAGGCTAAAAGTAAATAAATAAAAACCTAATATAAAAGTAGTTGTAGATACCTACTTTTATAGATACAGTACGACACAAATGTAGCATCGGCAAAATTCGCAAAACCGATCAGAATCCGAACTGAGTGCGCCTTCAACATCACCAATCTTTAATAGGTACTGCTTTAGGCGGCAATGATCTTTACTCACATAACCAAGTACAATTGTAAAATTGAAATTAATGAATGCAAATTTTCAAATCGATGCTACATCATCTATGTTGTGTCGTATTGTACGCCTGTTATAAATAAGAACTTAACTTTAAGAAGTATAAAGCAAGCAACATTCCGTTCAGTTGCTTCACGTACGGAACCATCAAAGCAGTTAGGTTAATTAAAATATGTAATAAATATAAGTAATAATTTATTTATTTCTCATAAACAAATAATAGTTGGTTGTTTGTCATATTATTTTAGGCTGTGAATAAAATATGAATGTGAGCGGCGTATTATTTATTTCCTTGAGGAAGGAAGTCTGCTTGTTATTGTTACCGTATGGTAACGGGCATAGCTAATTCCATTTTAACATTAATAAGTTGGAATGAAGTACTTAGCGCACGTTATTCAACTATTAAATGAACAATATTTATATACAACAATCAATCTGCTAGCCTTTTCCCATCTATGTTGGGGTCGGCTTCCAGTTTAACCGCATGCAGCTGAATACATGGAGCGACTGCCTATCTGACCTCCACAACCTATTAACTGGGTAATACGATACCCCTTGGTAAGGCTGGTTGTCAGACTTTCGGGCTTCTGACGACCCGTAACGACTGTCAAAGATCCACGAATGACAGCTGGGACCAACAGCTTAACGTGCTTTCCGAGGCACGGAAGAGTCTCAGTATGTAAAGTTGGTCACCCATCCACGGACCAATCCCGGTAAACGTAGCTTAACCTGATGGATCGAACCCTGCGGCTGTTATTACTTAGCCACGAGCTCCTGGCAATATTTGTATAGGTACAACATGTCCCGTAATTAACGTAAACCCTCTTAAGGGGTCATTGTACCTACTCATCATTACGAACAACTTTTACTATGGGACCAAACCTGAAATCGCGATAAAAATCAGCTATTCCCTATAAGTAACATTTATGTTCGCATAACTCGTCAAAATGTAGAGAACAGATGATTTTTTTGGTTTGGTCGCATAGTAAAAGATTGATGAGTACAATGACCCCTTGAGAGGTTATCCATTAATTTCGGGATACCCTGTATAGATTAGGGCCCTATCCTCCCCTATCTATCCTAGGGGGTTATCTATCTATCTAGGGCCCTATATGAGAAACTTATCTGGTAGGTAGGTAATCTTCTTTGTGTTAACCATAGACATATAAAAAAGGAGGACTCCGCGCTACACGTATCGAAAGTGAAGTACCGTACCGATCTATGTGTGCGTGATTTGACAAAGACGTGTCACATAATGGCGGTCGGCATATTATGATGTAAATGTGTGCGTGAGGCGCATGTTTGTACAAACGGTCCCGGGATACTTATTGTGCTTCACTTTCGATATGCGTCGCGCGGAGTCCATCTTTTTTTATATGTCTATGGTGTTAACATTGTGGAATGCAAATAAATATATTGAGTATTATTGAATGCTGCCAACTCTGCTTGCCCTTTCTGGAAATATATTAATATTATAAATTTATAATTTCTGGGAATATAAAGAAAGAAAGAAAGAAAATACATTTATTTAGCACAAACTAAAAGGCACACAAAATAGTAACAGCAGATTAAAATAACAATAATAAAAAAAAAACAACATTCAATATGTTGTTATGTTATTAATACCAAAACTTTCCCAACGCAATCCTTTAATTACCCACCATAGAGACCATTACTCATCACAGAGGCACGCAGCCTGCATTTATTTCCAGAGCCTGCCTGATTCTGACGTCATAGTGACGTCACCCACGACCTTTACAACCCCCTACCCCTAACGTGCGGCTAACGGTAATCGAGTGAACAGCCTCCAATCGAGATGAGATCACTTTACGAGTATCTAAGTGCTTCATAAAAGCAAATACTTAACTTAAGTTGTCATTTTCTGTCAGAAGCGACAACAGTTTGTCTTTTCGTTTATTTTGCAAACGTAATGATGAGGTGGAAAAAAATCCAGCTGTTTGGGTTTACATTTGGTCTCAAACTCAAACTCAAAGCATTTATTTCAAATAAACCAATTACAGGCACTTTTGAATTGTCAATGGGTCATTCAGTCAGAAAGATGAAGCTATTTGCCACCTTCCAAAGCGTAGTAGATCCCTATGGAGAAGAACGGGCAAGAAACTCCACGGACACTCTTTTAAATCATAACATTTTTACAAAATATTGGTTACATCGTTCATTTTAAAAATATACATGTGAGAACAATGTAGAAAGACGTGCACGTTAAAAAGCGTCCGTAATAAAAAGATAAAAACTAAAACAAATAAATTAAATATTAAAATTAAAAATAAGCCATGGCAGCTAAGAGACGACCAGTCCCAACTGACGGCGCCCGTTCACGAACATGACGCATGGATCAGCACCAATTAGCTCAAACATTTTGAAGGGATCTTAATGATCCAACACACACGCCACCACCAGCGAGACATTTGAGTGAGCATGACATACTCTCAACCGCCAGGGCACATTCAAGTCAGTGAAAGACGTACCCAGTAAAAGGTAGCTTAATAGTAGCTACATAGTGCTCACACATGTGCTATGCAATTATATAATACTAAGAGATTGAATTTAAACAATGCAAAGAAAGTTTTCTCTCATCTTAATCTTCAGCAGCTCCAACAATATTTCCGAATGCTAATCAATTAATCCCCCAAGCGTCCTTGTGGAGCAGGACAAGCATTCCGCCAAGCATTTAAGCATTTTTGTCAGCGATGTAATCCCCCAACTTATAATATGCCTGGCTGCATAGTGTGCGTTTTATACAAGATTTAAAATCTCTACCTACCTACTACTGCACTCAGTATATACTACTCTAGGTAGGTACTGAACGTTGTCGCCAATGACTGTTCAGATATAGTTTAACCTAAGGTAGCTCTTGTGTAGGTAATAAGATCACTCATATTTTAAAAATCCGGCCAAGTGCGTGTCGGACCACGAACATTGAAGGGTTCCGTAGTTGGGATGAATTTATCACAAAAACAAACTTAAGATTCAATTTGCCTAGCTTTTTCCCAAATATGTTGGGGTCGGCTTCCAGTCTAACCGGATGCAGCTGAATACCAGTTAAATATGTCGCCTAAATGGCCGTATTTTTGTACTCGTATTGCGTTGACATAGAAGCTTGGTTTTTTTAGAGCTCCAAAATACCGTAGACCTACGCATTTGATATTAATTTCAACTTGATACCTCCACGCGTTCCTGAGAAAAATAGTCTTGACAGACTGACAGACAGACAGACAACGAGGTGATCCTATAAGGGTTCAGTTTTTTCCTTTTGAGGTACGGAACCCTAAAAATACGGAAGGGCTTCCTTCCCGCATTCTAGAAATAAAAACATATTATTTTGGTGTCTAGAACCTATGGTTGTGGGAGTTAGTGAGACTTAATTAGGTAATTAAAATATAACTACCTAATAAGATTTAGATATTTTTATACCTATGTATTATCAGCTACAGTATCCATGGATAAAAACCGGCCAAGTGCGTGTCCGAACACGCACAATGAAGGGTTCCGTAGTTGCAAAGAATTTATCCCAAAAAAAAAATTATGTCATAAAACTACAAATTGACAATTTTCGAACTTTTTCCTTTACTTGTGCAGGGCCCTATTTCTCGAAACTTATACTAATAATATGAGTCCATGAACGAATATTTTTTAAAGTTTGGTAGTGTGCGTTTCTCGAAGCTACGGTAGTAAAATATTATTTACTAGTTGCTAACTAATAAATATTATTTACTAGTTGCTAACTAATAAATATTATTTACTAGTTGCTAACTAATAAATATTATTTACTAGTTGCTAACTAATAAATATTATTTACTAGTTGCTAACTAATAAATATTATTTACTAGTTGCTAACTAATAAATATTATTTACTAGTTGCTAACTAATAAATACTAGCTAAAATTACCTGAGTAAATTTAATTTAGTTTCATAAAAAAATGTGTTATTAGATACTCTTGTAAATTACACTGATAATGCTATTAGTCTCAGAAGGCTTGTAAAAAAGATTAGCCAAAATTATTAAACTTAAATGTACCAAACAAATTACATTACACTACACTGTGTAAAGAATAAAATTGCTTGTTCTATGTTCACTTACCATTGTGGCTTTTTTAATATTCGGCCAATAGGCATCTCGTACGTAGGGATAATCCTTGGCGGCAGAAATTACCCCAAGAAGGATAGGTATGACTGACAATCACGGTACCAATCGTTCTGTAGGTACCTATAGGTAGGTTCAGTTCTTGCTTATTATTATTAATCTTTTATTTCTGAATTAAGTTACACTCCTCAAATTGTTAGTAAATAATACCTACTTATAGGTACCCGTGTTAGTAAAATGATTTATTAATTATTATGATTTACAATTGGAGGCGCTCGTGGCTAGGTATAACAGCCGCACGGGTCGATCTATCAGGTTAAGCTACGCTTGCCGGGGTTGGTCCGTAGACGGGTGACCATCTTTAGATACATACATACCGAGACTCCTGCGTGCCTCGGAAGCACGTTAAACCTTTGGTCCCGGTTGTCATTCGTGGATCTTTGACAGTCGTTACGGGTCGTCAGAAGCCAGTCGAAAGGTCGAAAGTATAAAACCAGTCTTACCAAGAGGTATCGTATTACCCAGCAACAAGGTTGTGGAGGTCGGATAGGCAGTCGCTCCATGTAAAATACTGGTATTCAGCTGCATCCGGTTAGACTGGAAGCCGACCCCAACATAGTTGGGAAAAGGCTAGGCAGATGATGATTTACAATTGCGCTATTTAATATTTATATGCCTAGGGCACCTCCAGATCCGTGGACGGTATTCCAGTGCCTCACAACCGGGCAAGTCAAATCTGTTGGTGCTTCCTGGCATGTGGCGCATCAGGGAGGCCACTCTTTTTCGTACTAATGCCCCAAAGCAGTCCGTGCTGGCCTTAGCAAACACCTGAAGCACTGCAAAAGCGAGGCAACCCCTACAGCATCCTAAAATCATTGTTTTACAGCACCCGTAGGGTACTGAAAGATCTACGTATAAAATGTCTGGCAGTACCTACCTTAAAAACCTACCTTACTTTAAAATTTTTAATTTGACCATTGTCCGGCCAATTCTGGAGTATGCATCTACAGTGTGGAATCCACAGTATCACGTCTATATTGACCAAATACAGGGGATACAAAATAAATTTATGAGACACATAACTTGGAGAAGGTCTAAGATATTAACTCTCAAGTTGTAATTAAACTCCCATCACTGGAAACCCGACGAACCGAGCGTGATTTAGTGTTTCTCTATAAAATTATATGTAATCAGGCGGACTCTTCGTATCTTCTTAGTAAGATATGTTTCAGGTGTCCGCGTATTAGTACTCGTAAGAAATCTCTCTTCTGCATTCCCTTTACTAGATCTAACTATGGTGCTAACACATTTGTAAAAAGATCTTGTCGTTCATATAACAAACTAACGGCTACTAGTGAATGTGATTGTTTGGATATTTTTCACGTTTCCCTCTCAAAATTCAAGAAGTCTGTTCGAGACGTTCTTGCAGCAAAATTATGATTTGTTTTTTTGATATTTTTAATATTATTGTTGTTCTTTTCATTTGCATTGTTAAATCATTTTGATATGTATTTTTTTCCTTTTGATAGCGGCCGTTGTACCTTCTAAATTAACAAAATTTGTATTAATAATGTGTGGAAACTATTTTGGATTATGTATTGCTATTTTGTACCGTTTTCTTATATTATTGTATCTGTTTGTTTCCCAAATAAAATAAAATAAAAATAAAAAAAATTTTTGCGCCAGCATATTGCATCTGGCTGCCAATGCCCTACCTTCCACTCAATATCCAAATCATCGCAGAGGTCCTCGGCGATCCAGTGCCCCAGGTACTTAAATTTGGTGACCCTATTACATATGTAGGGTCACCAAAGTCACCGTATTACACTTGGAGGAATGCCTATATAGGCATTCCTCCAAGTCTGACCAGTGGAACGGTTTACGGACTCTTATTACCCGCCATAAATTCAAGGCGGGTCCACTCTTCATAATAAGATAATTTTATTTGCTCATAGTATGTAGTGTGATACCTATATCTGAGGCTATGTGAACCCGCGTACCACTCACAAATGTATAAGGATGCTATGGGCTCTGACAAATGGGCTCAGCAGCACCATGTCGGTCGTCGGCATAACTAATGTTGTTCAATTAAAAATCCACTGAACCTCTTAGCTTGCACTACCGCGGCGGGTTCACAGATGAGTGCTGCTAACGCGTGCCCGTGTTCCCGCCGTAAGCCACAGAGAGGAGCACACCGTGGAGTTTTAGTGGGTTAGAGACCCACATAACTGCACTTTCTCCCCGTGGTCTCCACGATAAAAAAAAACCTGCACTACACTACCCGCGAAGTTGATCGAAGTTAAGCGAATACGAGAGTGTAGAAGGGCACCTCGTGCAACCGTTTTTAATGTAGTGCAGGCTTTAACAGAAACCAATAAACAAGACGGGTAGACCTAGTTATAATAAATAGCTAGATAGGTAGGTAAGTTAGTCAGCAAAACAGAAGACTACCAATTTTTCTTGAAATTCGTTTGCACGTCAGAAAACAATAAAGACAACAATAAGGCGCGACATGCGACGCGAATCGAACGCGACTAACAACGGCACTGCGTATCGCGATTCGCGTAGCGTGTCGCGCCTGTTTGAAGGAGCCTTCATGCGTTCTCCGTTTTTATTTCTTTTCTTTTGTGAAATGTTGTCAAAACTGCTACTTTCTTGGCCGGCCGTGTAGGCACCTAATGTAAAAATATTATGTTATCACATCGTAAATATTTCGTTCCGCAAAAGCAGCAAACATTTTATCAGTAAGTAGATAAATTATCTCCGCATGTCCGTGGACAGTCGATAATAATATGCAAACAACAGAATACCGCTAACATTCCGCATCACAGTTATGTATTACTAAGTAGGTAGGTATCGTATCTGTAGTCTGGAGTTCTGGACATCCGACAAATTATGCAAATTGCTTTTAACACCTGCAGTGTAATGTGTCAGGAATTTGCAAAATGAACAATGCCATTTCATTTGAATCGATAACCTGGACAAATAGGTATTCTCGACTTTCGAGCCCACTAAAGCTACGGCTTCCTAGAAGAGCGGTGGCCGCCACATAGCGTCCGCAATTTACCGGCGAATGACGTCACTGAAACGATATTTATGATATTAAGTTGGTGCGTTTCCCTAGAGCGTTTTTTGACACCGTAGGTAATGTCAAACCCCGGTGCCATCATTTTCATGACAGCTGTCACGGCGGCCGTTACGTGGCGGCAGAAGAGTCGAGGAAACCGGATCGATAGAACAGACAGAGACGTTGCAAATTTCACATTTTAAGGCTGAAAGATCTTTTAAGGCCGAAAGACGAATATCGATAAATCTGTCTTTCTTTTGTGTGCAAGTCGTGAGTCAGAAATTAAAAAGGAACCGATCCATTGAAAAAACTTTTTCACAAAAAAATACAACTGACTTCCAAAAACAACACTACAAAGTGAAAAATAAATTTAATTTCGGAAGTCGGTGGCAAAAACGAAAATACATTTAATCAGACACCGACTTCCGAAATTAAAGTTATTTTTCACTTTGTAGTGTTGTTTTTGGAAGTCGGTTGTATTTTTTTGTGAAAAAGTTTTTATTTTTCACTTTTTAGTGGTTCACATGTGCTTACCTCTTCACAGCGTACCGGCGTGATGTTATGTTATGAACTGGTGTAAACAATAGACAGACATGAGATTTCAGCAATCCCAGTCTATTTGCTATCATTTATTGAGGAGTTCCGTTGCCTATCTCAGAAGTTCTTCATCAGATCTTCACCAAATTGAAATGGGACCACTCCGAGAAAGTACTTTTCCAAAAACTATCCAAATCGCTTTAAGTGTGCCTATAAAATTAGAAGAGTTCTCTCTATTTCTCCAGGATCCCATCATCAGATCCTGACTTGATGATCATGGGACCACCTGGGAAGTATACCCTTTCAAACAAAAAAAAAAATCCAAATCGGTCCAGCCATCTTCGAGTAATCGGGGAACATACATAAAAACAAAAAATAAAATAAAAAAAAGGTTCCGACGAATTGAGAACCTCTTCCTTTTTGATGTCGGTTAAAAAGTAGCGGCAAATTGGCAATTTTCATTATTCAAAAGAAACCTAAATAAGAATGGGCAGGGAACCATTGAATGCATTGGCAGGGAATGCATTGGATGGGTAACTATTTAACTTGTAATACTGATGACGAGCTTTTTGTAATCTTTAGATGTATGTTTTAATTTTGTTCTCAAGTAAGTGACATATGCCTTTATTGGGAATAAAGTTTCTTTAAACCGAACCGAACTCGCACTCTAAATGCGTAGTTCAACAACATTCATTACGTTATTTACGTTGTCGAGCAGACAAATTTTTCGAACAAATGAAGCAATGGATTAGCAATTTGTTTCAAATTGATTCAAATTCTGATTGACAATGTGTTACGCAATTAGGGTGCTATACTTTATGCTAAACTATAATAAAAACTAAAGATCTTGACAAAATTACGATCTATGAGTTGGCGAGAATTTGTGAAAACATCAATCTGGACTGGACGCTACGCTACTTAATAATACAGATTTGATATCAGTCAGTCGAGTCAATCAATCTGATCAGAAGATAAATTGCAATCGTAGGTATTTCTTTGATCAACACACCTACCTCCTCATTCATCATCATTCTCCTGCCCTAATCCCAATTTATTTGGGGTCGGCGCAACATGTCCCTTTTTACTGCTTCTTATGTTACATTTTATTTATTTATATACATAAACTTAGGTGGCCCAGCTGGAGAGAATTGTATGTTTTGTAGTGTTAATTTTTTTATTTTATGGTAGGTACCTACACCAGAAAATAAAAAAATTAACACTACAAAACATACAATTCTCTCCAGCTGGGCCACCTATAAACCCTTATATCTTTTAAACCTATGACCGGCAAATTCTGATATTTGGCGACTGGTTCCAACCAATTAGCGACTAAATTTGTGAGAAAACAGATCTTCGCTAGGTGTCCTAGCTTTTGAGATTCAAAATGGGTCACGCTGGGGAGACCCTCCAGCGGGGCCACCTATAAACCCTTATATCTTTTGAACCTGTGACCGGCAAATTCTGATATTTGGCGACAAATTTCGACTAATTAGCGACTAATTTTTTGTCATATCAAAATTAAAATCCGTGATGGTGGCCATGCCAGTGTCAGCCACACCTTCCAGGCAACCTTGATGCCCACATACCTCCTATGATGATACACGCCTACCTACCTCATAAGATGAAAAATTCGAAATTGAGTTCGTAATACATAATACTATGGCAAGTGCATCACATACGTCGCCCCCACTTGTAAAATGTAACATATGTGTTCTGAGCAGTGAAACATCAAACAGAATAAATACAATGAGTGAGAGAACTCATTTACAGAACTATAATATATGTCATTATCGTACTCCTAAATGTGGAATAAAATATTTGTTAAAGAATATCGATCAAAAAGTTCAAAACTTTACTCTTGCAGATTATTGCATTATTTTTATTGGCGAAGATGATTTCAGGAAAACCCATAATTATATAGAATTTGTAGCCTACATTCGTGATATGTTAATAACACTAAATCATACTAACTTTGTAATATGTCTGCCCACATTTAAGTACATGGACAATAGCAATATTATGTTTAACAGCCGAGTAGATACTTTTAATAATTTAATTTATATGGATATTGGGATATACAATTACGCGTTTCTCTTGGACTCAAATTTAAATCTTTCATACACATGGGATACATATAACCAACGAAAAGGGCACTTGAATAACAAAGGCTTTATGCAAATTATCTCGGATTTGCAAGACTTCATCCTAGACCTAGAGGCAATAAATACTTCTGACTTAAGACTTTTAAGAGATGAACTTTCGGATGACTACACTGACTCAAATGTTAATCGATCAAAAAGCCCATCTAGTAATATTAATAACACAAATGAGTCGGCCCACTCAAATTGTTTTTTTCGCCTTTAACAGCATAAATATCTTGCATCAAAACATTGCTGGTCTTTTAAATAAGGTTGACCTGCTCACAGTTCATCTTCAGGAACTATCTAAGAATCAAAAAGACATAGATGTGCTCTGCATTACTGAACACTTCATTATGCGGGGCTATGAAAAAGCATTGAGTATTCAAAATTACAAATTAGCTGCGTGTTATGCAAGACGAGAAAAGAAGCGCGGAGGATCTTGCGTTCTAGTTAAAAGAGGCCTAGATTATAAAGAACTATTAGAGATCTCACGCCATTCAATAACAAACACGTTTGAATGCTGCGGAATCGAACTAGTCCAGCAAAAGTTAATCGTTATTTGTATATACAGGCCACCGAAAATTAACAACCTGAATATGTTCTATGAGAAACTCGAAATTGTAATGAAAACTTCTTGTATTAACTCGAGTAAAACAGTTGTTCTATGCGGGGACTTCAACATTGATACCTTAAAAAAGAACAGAATGTCCCTAGACTTTGAATGTTTTCTTTTGGGTTATAATCTTAAGCTGGAACTGAGGCAACCAACCAGATTGTGCAGTAATAGTTGCATTGATAACTTTGCTCACAATTCTCGTCAAAGATGTAAATGTGAAGTAATGGAATTGGCTCTTTCAGATCACACGGCACAAACTCTGTAAATTAAAGTAAATAAAACATATAGATTAAAATCTTGGCGAATAAAGAGACGAGATTTGTCGTTAGAAAATCTAGTTAAATTTAATAATCATCTTAGCACCATGTCGTTCTCCGAAATATACAATACAGAGAATGTAAATATGGCTTATGATATTTTCTTGGAAGATTTCCGTTTATTGTATGACCTTTGTTTTCCCCATAAATTTGTTACTATACAACCTAATAGAAAAGTTAAATGGGTCTCTCGAGGAATACGTGTTTGCAGTAAAAAGCATCGTCAACTTTTATGGCAATACAGGCTTGGGCCAACAAATGAAAATAAAAATAAATTTAAAGACTACTCAAAAAGATTTCGAAAAATTATCAAATCAAATTATCAATTATCATTATCAAATTATCAAATTATTATTAAATTATTATTAATTATCAAATTAACTCAAAAATCACAGAATAACTATTTCATACGAACCTCAGGTAATAAGTCGAAAGCATCTTGGCATGTCATAAATAACAAAACACATACTTACGACCCGATTTCCCAAATTAGACTACATGATACAACAATTACAGATCCTCAAAAAATTGCTAATATCTTTAATAACTATTTTATTGATCAGATTCAACAGTCAGCTCAAGTGTCATTTGAAACTAGTAATATTCAGAAAAACATAAACTCAATGTTTATGGCACCAGTTTTACCCCAAGATGTAATTAGAGCAATAAAATCTTTAAAAAATACAAATAGCGTTGGGTATGACGGCATAGCAACGAAAGTTGTTAAATTTGTGGCGAACAATATAGCTGTACATCTTAGCCATATTATTAATCTCAGCATTAACTCTGGTGTGTTCCCTAACAGCTTAAAATCGGTTATAGTTAAACCACTTCACAAAAAGAATAAAAAAGAAGAAATAGCTAATTACAGACCAGTAGCCTTAATTCCGATATTGTCTAAAGTAGTAGAGAAGTTAATCTGCGAATTACTTAACAATTTCTTATCTAAATATGACATTTTGTGTAATGAACAAAAAGGTTTTAGGAAAGGCAAAAGCATTAATACAGCTATTTTTGATTTATTCAATATTATCATAAAAAACGTAGATAGCAAAGTACCTATTTGCGCAATCTTCACTGATATGTCAAAAGCTTTTGACTGCGTCGATCACGACATTCTATTACACAAGTTAAGCGTTTATGGAATAAGGGGAAATGTACTCAGACTTATTAAATCATACCTTAGCGATCGTAAACAGTACACGGAAGTAACTAGAATTTGCCCTAAGACGAAGTGCGAAACAAAATACCGATCCGAAGGACTAACAATAAAATATGGTGTACCACAGGGTAGCGTCCTTGGGCCACCCCTTTTCTTAATTTATATCAACGACTTGCCACGTCATGTTGATAATCCAATGGTATTATTTGCCGATGACAGCACTGCGTTAATACAATGTAAACATCCGCATAGCTATGAACAGGACATAAATAAGACCCTGGAAGATGTCGTACATTGGCTAGAGAAAAACAACTTGGTGATAAACTTACAAAAAACGAACATAATGCACTTTCATCAACGTACAATTTTAAAAGAAGTATCTGTCGACTACAATAAACAAAAAATTAACCAAGTTAAAGTAGCAAAATTTTTAGGAATTCACATTGACAGACAACTGAACTGGCAAACACAAGCGGAGGAAATTTGCAAAAGGATGAATACAGCGGCATACGTCCTTTCAAAGTTGTCCAAAAAAGTTGACGTTCAAACTACATTAGTGGCTTATCATGGTCTGGTGGCATCAGTTCTCAGATTTGGGATTATTTTCTGGGGCAATTGCAGCTCAAGGGAATACATATTCAAAGCGCAAAAGCGTTGCATTAGAGCGATGTGTGGTTTGAAGACCACAGACAGTTGCGAACCAAAGTTTAAGTCCCTAAAAGTGCTTACATTTCCGTCGTTGTATATTCTGGAAATGGCCATGTTTGTAAAGACCAATAAAAACCTATTTCCCACTATGTCAGAAACTAGAAAACGGCCTGTCAGAAATCAATACAGAAATTTATTACAAATTGATTCCTGCAACACAGCGTTATTAAGAAAAAGTGTTGTTTGTATGGGTCCTACCATATACAATAAACTGCCAGATTTATTGAAAAATGATACAATAAAAAACTTTAAAAGGAAATTAGTGGCCTTCCTAATAGAAAAATGTTATTATTCGATTAACGATTTTTTAATGGACAAAAGTTTTTAATCAGCAATGTGATAATAAATTTATTTAATATTAGTTTGAACATATGTAACTAATATACATTTATTTTTAATTTTATTCTAAGGTAACATTTTAATTTGACATTGTAATATTAATTAATGTACTTATGTTATTATGTAATTGTAATAATTCTAATTGTGACATATTGTAAATTTTATTTTTGGATAGCTTATAAACAACTTTTATAAATTTTGCGTGCCTATTTCCAGGCAGAATGTACATGGCTCACTCCTATCGACTCCACCTATATTTTAATGTAACCTACATTCGTTGCAAATAAATGATTTGATTTGATTTGATTTACACCTTCGTAGTTGATCTAAGAAACCGATTTTCATGGCTAAGAAGTAGGTAGGTAACTCGATCCTTAACCGCAGCAGATCTATTCTGTAAAATATCTTACCGCAGGATCGGGCAGAACGTACAAAACCTTTTTTATTTTGAAAAAAATTAACCGTCCAACTTAATAATTTTGTAGATTTTGCTGGTGTAGCCGGTGTAGATACTTGTACAATCTTATACAGCTGCTTAACTTTTAAAACTCATTGTAAACCTTAACAACAACAACAACCATCATCACCCACCACACCACCACCACCACCATCACCTCATTGTAACCTTTATCTACAATTCTGTTGAAAATAACTTCAATTGATTCGAAGTAAGTTTGAAGTAAGCAATATCTTCTGTCTGTAGAAAGTTAGGAGCGAGCTCTTGACGAGTTTTAAACTAGATTAAGCCCTCTGCAACGATTTGAAGCGGCTCATAACTAAATTAGGCTGGAGCGACTGCTGGAGTGCACTTTGGAAGCTTCGATACCGGGATGTTGTTTAATGAAACCGGAAAATTTTGAAGTGATTATGTTTGACGGCTGTTTGGACGATGGTCGCCTACCGAGTCGGTTGTTGGTCTTCATAAGGTTACAGAAATTTTATTTCTCAATGAGAAACTACAAGGATTCCACAAATCCACATAATTTTTAGAACACAAGCTTTTATTTAGCTTTACACATTATTTATTGAGTAGATCAAAATATTTAAGTGTTCTTATTGCATTCTCTTGATCTTTGAAACGGTGTGGTGTAGGAAGTACCAACCGACTTATTTTTTTCAAAAATACACCTAGGTTCAAAGACTCCTAAATTGAATTTCAAGATCTTGCGATTTATAATTAAAACCACGCTAAGGAGTAGGATTTGATCAACCACTTTCAATAAGTACCTACCATAGATATATGAAAGAAGGAGATATGCCCGGTAGTTGAAAATGTATCAGTACCCGATGTCGCTAGGTTGGCCCCACAGAAAAGATAAAGAGGTTAGAAAGGAAATAGTTCCTGATTTGTACTAGAACGCGTGTCGCCGCTTGTCCCCCACTCTGTAACTCCACTACAAGCAAGGGACCAATTCGTACGCGCATTACGCACACAAATAAACCACACGCACTTAGATCGCGAGTTTGCTATTGGTTCTCACACTAACGCAAACACTGCGCTTGACGTGCACTCACACACGCGCAAAAGCAATTTATTTCTCATATACATTACGGCTTGCATTGATCGATATTGATATCGATAAAATATACTATATTTTTTTTGCTTTAAGTTTCGCAATATTTCACTTTAATTTCGGGAGGGAGGACGGGGTATGAATAGTGTGGACTTCCTATAAACATACATAATTAAAAAAATGTCAAATTAAGTGGGAACATTCGATATTGCCGTGAAATTCAAATTTTCTTTAGATTTTCGCTAATTGCAGCTCTGTTTTACGTCATAATTATGTTAAGTTGTTCTAGATGTTGATTGCATCCTGTAACCATAATATATTTGCTAAAAAAAATTAACATCATGTCAATAATAATGATCAAAAATCATCATGTTGCTCAAAAAAACAAGTTGTTTTTTTTTTCGGAAATAATTATATTTTTGAGTACCTACCTATAGTAAAGCTAGAAAAGTGTACTTACGACTTTGATGAATACTGAATTTATTATTGAGTAACCGATACGGGCGCAAATCGCATTTTCAATAACAAAGCTGCAATTTGCAAGAATCCAAAAAACTAATTTCACAGCCTTATCGAATGTTTTCCATTAGAAAGAAAGAAAAGAAAGAAAACACATTTATTTAGCACAGACTAAATTAGAGGCAAAACAAAAAAGTAAAAAATAACAATAAAATTTTTAAAATCTACATTTGCGATGCAACAACAACAAAAAATAAAAAATACAATGCAGGAAAGTGTGCCTCATGGCTGTGCCAAAAAGGCCCAGTTCAGCAAAAAAATTCCAGACAACTAGTGCCTGACGCTGGTTTTCAACTGGACCGAAGTGTGAGGTGACGGACGTAAATCAGTTTTATACTGCAATGTGTGATGTATACTTACTTAAAATAAAATAAAAAAATAAAAAATAAGTTTGTGTCAAATAAACGTACATAAATAATGTGATATTGTGTCAGAACAAAAAACCTGTTTAAACGATGCCAGACTTCCACGCGCTAACACATCGTGGTTAGCAATGCAGTAAGTTGGAGATTGAGATAAACGTTTATTATAATGTGTTGTATTGTAATCAATTATGTCTAACATATTAATTATGTCATTGTCTAATTATGTCTCACATACGCCAATGGGACGAAGCGATTCCGCGGATACCGCAACAACAATCTCCGAGCCGAAGCGTATGGGACAATGAGCCAGCAAGCCGAGTCGAGCGTTAGGATGAGCGAGAACAATCCCCAGCAACTGTATAGTATAACAGCAGCTATTTAAATTCAATTTTCGTGCAACATTCACTGACAAAAAAAAACTCTGATACATACATAAGTGGATGGGTATGTACATACATTATATAATTGAGACATTTAGTGTGACCAAATCCAACTTCTGTTGCTCTTCTATGAGGTACTGCCGTAAGCGTCGTCTAAAAGCGCCTATCGTGTTAATAACTCTAATCGGTTAGACGTATATATTTATAAATATCAGATTCTGAGTTGGTCAATGGGACCACCTCGAGAGCATACCTTTTCAAATAAAAAAAGAATTTTCCAAATCGGTCCACAATTGACGGAGAAATCGGTGTACATCATAAAAAAGTCGCATGGATACGCGACGAATTGAGAACCTCCTCTTTTTTTGAAGTCGGTTAAAAATAAGCGTAACGAGAAAAGCATCATTTTGAAACTTTAGATTTCAACTATGGATTTTCAGCTTTATGGCTGTATAAACCCAATAAACACGGATCCACAAAAGATTATCTAGGTGACATAATTTAATGGTAATAATTAGGTACGCTATTCAAAAACAGCAATTAAGTTTTATAAAATATAAATTATTCATGACTTACTGAAAAAAGCATAGCGATGTTTTTGTGCGGAGAAGCTCCAGATTTTAAGAAACTATTCCGTGACTTTTTTATTATGTAATCATTTTCTGTAAAATGTTGAGAACAAAATATTTAGTAGGTATCCGTTCGATTCTACCAGTTGCCTCAATCCACAGTTATCTTGTGTCTGGATCTGTTGGAAACCTAAAAATAACATTTAAAATGTATGGTTTCATCATAAATGGCTAACATCAAACCAAATTTTAGACGAAAAACCCACTCAGAAACTAAATTGGTAACACACAATAAACAATAATTGGTGGTAATAAACAAAGTTATTTTAATTTTAATATTACAATCAATAATCATTTGTATACATACACACAATATCGACATTGATTACAACTTGGTACAACCCTATCGATACGCATGGATTTCGCGGAATTCAAGCGTTGGCTCGACGACGCACAGTGGATCGTCCCCATACAAGAGGTCGGACATAGAATTAAAAATTGAAAAAGTATTTAATTGAAAAAAATGAAATATGCAGTTGCATTACTCTATTAAGGAACTACAAAAAATGTTACTACAATTTTTTTATTTGACCAGTACTTTATGAGCAATTCGATGAAAAGTGTTATTTTTCTATGGAAATGGTCACAAAAATGTCTGTATCTCATGATTCCCTCCTTGTTTCGATTTGCGGTTTTCACTACTGTTATCTACCCATTTTATGCCACATTTTCTTCAAGGACACATGGTGCCCCCAGCGACCCCCTTCCGAGATATTTTGCTTTTAGTAACTTTACTTTTTA